>CM041781.1:38686832-39152372 GCA_023374045.1 Limonium bicolor
CCGTAGTGCTTGCCCGACCGGGTAATGTGAGCATTTGCTGGGACAAAGCTGACAATGGATGTGGGCTACCGTCCTGCCCCTCGTGCCGGCTTTTTGTCATCCCAGAAAACATTAAAGGCAGCACACTGAACTTCGGATTCTGAAGTCTCGAGGTCATCCAAACGATGATATCCCTGATCGATGAGGTCTTGGATCCGATGTCTCAGCGCTTTGCAATCATTGGTATCATGTCCCGGTAGCTGATGGTACCTGCAAAATTGACTGAGCCTACTCCCCTTTTGTGTCTCTCCTTGGCGAGGAATGAGCGGTCGTATTAGCCCTTCGTCCTGTAGCTCCTCAAACGCCTGGCTTAAGGGACAACCAATGGGTGTGAATTCCATTTCGGCTTTGCGGGGAAGCTCCGGTACTAGGGTTGCAATCCGGATTTTTCCTTCTTGGGCCAATAACAAAATTTTAGACCTCAAATTACGACAATTATTTGTGGAGTGGCCCGTGAGTAGGTGGAAACGACAAAACTGCTCGGGATATGCCCTTAGATGCCGCCCGCGAAACCGCGGGGCTTTGAGTTGGACTAACCTCCGCCCTAGAAGCACTCTCAGAATCTGACTCTGCAGCTGCTGCAGATCTACAATGGGCACCTGTGTGGCCTACTCTTGTTGCGGTTCCTGGTTCTCCGGTGACTTGACCCCGTCCTCATTGGGGGCCAGATCTAAAGGGATGAATTCTCCGAGAGCATGAATGAGAGCTCTCGCTTCCCTTGCAGCCGACACAAATCCTGAGCTTAGCTCTTCCAAGGCACTCCTGTGGATAAATTCTAACTCAGCTAGTTTCCCTATCAAATCCACAAGCTCAGCGAGCTGAGTACATCGATCGTTAACTCCAGGCGACATCCTAGCTGTGAGGGGTGCTGCCTGTTTTGGGCAAAAAGATAAGTCAGCATTGCGGGAGTGAGACTGGGACTAAACTTAGAAACACAGGCCAAAAATTAGTGCGCTGCAATGAATGTCGGACTCTAAAATTTTGGAAGGGTCTGCTCTGGACTAAACTTTTGGGTTACAAGATTCGTTGGTCTTACGAGTGGGTATTACAAGAATCAGGCTTGTAACAAGAATCAGCCTAAAGGATTTTTTTTGTTTTTTTTTTGTTTTGGGGTGATAGAAGTATTTGGACTATCAAAGCCCTTCAAATGTTTCATTTGGGCTAGAAGAGATTGAAGGACTGATATAGGTATTGGGCCTGAGGCCCAGGAAAAAAAACATATTCACAGGAGTTTTGCATAGGGAGTTAATGCAAATGTCCTCACAAAATGCCTCAGTCCAACGGGTATAGATCGATCCGGAGAGGTGCTTGGGGCGCGGGCCCAGGTCACCGCAAAGGAATAGGGCTTGCACGCTATTCTCTTTGGGCTTCCCCACTTTTTTTCACATCACCTAAAGGTGTGCGTCTACAGTCGGGTCTTTGACTGACCAAACAATGGGCTAGGTAAGGGTACTGCCAGGAAAATGCTAGGGGCTAAAGCCCAGGTATTAAGGGGGTGTGGTTAGACGACACCCTCCTCTTTTCCCCCACTTATTCACATCACCTAAAAGGGGTGAGTCCCTGACAGGGGACCCTCAAACGGGTCCGGGGGTGAAATTGGTTTGTGTGGACCCTCGCTCTTATATGATGCAAAAGTAGAGGAATTTAAATTGCATACAAAAGTAAACAAACAATGTAATAAAGCCATAAATAAACATTTTCGAGTTAAACCCTTTTTTCTTAAAATTAAACAAGTTAAAATTAAGAAGTTGTCCCCAGCAGAGTCGCCAGTCTGTGAGCCTCGATTTTTAAACCCTATCCTATGTTGATTAAAGTGGTTAGGATCTAGTCGGGTTTTAGGTCCACTTATAACCTAAGATTAATAACTATGTCATATAACAATAATTATTAAAACCTAAGCTAGCTCACTGGAACCAATTATGAGTCGCCAACTAGTATTAACCTAGAGTAAATTAGGAAAGGAAGAGTTCGGGTTTGGGGGCTTGGTATTCGACTTATTTAGGGTTCAAATTACTTTCATTACCCTTCCTAGGTCGTTTTTCCTCTACTTGGTTTATTTACGGCTTATTACAAAGTCGTTTTTAACCTAAGTGCGCGCTTCTATTTTTTTTTATTTTTTGGCATTTTTTTACAGAAAAATTGAAGTGAAATTAAAAGCTACCTAAACTAGGGTTTCGGAGGCAGAATTAGGTCAAATTTTAATTACGTCCATAGCCGCGGACCCAATGTCCGAGACCACGGACCCCAATTGAATTAAATGATTTTGAAAACAGAACTAAAATAAAAACGCAAACTTGAAAAGTCTGGGGCCACGGACAGGGTGTCCGTGGGTGTCTGTGGTCACGGACAACCCGTCCGTGGTCCCGGACAATGAGTCCGAGGTCACTGACAACCCACGGACAATGGGTTTTTGATGGTTCCCGATGGTGTTTTGAGCTCAAATTTTATGGGTGTGTAGCCTGAAAGATTATAAACACGTTAGTAATTGAAAGAACTCAAATTGAAATCAAAATTAATACGAAACTTAGCTAACAAGTAACAAAACAGTTGCTAAAACAATTAGTGATACAGAAGCAAAAAAGAGTTAGTTTGAACCCAAATTTTGAGGCAAGACTGATAATATCGTAGGGAGTTAGGAAAGTGGAATTTCTACCTGTTTTGCCTTCAGGTTCACAATGATTCTTCACAACGGGATTCGTCGAGTGCTCCGTTGATGGCAGACCCGAAAGGTTTTCGAACCAAGCATCTGGTTGTTGGTTGTTCTTGCTGTTCTTCACGTTTTGGTAGTGTTTATGTGGGGTTTTGATGATTATTGGTGCTTTGGGGATTGGAAAACGAGTTTAGATGGTGATTTCGGGGGATTTTCGGTATGATTCGGGTGGCCGGGTGTTGGAAAACGTGAGAGAGAGAGGGGAGGCTGTGCTTTCTGACTTCCTAGGGTTCTTGAGCTTATGAGATTATGCTTTTATCAAAAGACCTATCCCTTTATATAGACTTTCTTAAAGATAAAGAAAATCTAGTAAAGGTAAGATTTTTTGGCATTTAATTAAATGATTTCCCAAAGGAATTTTGCTGTGAAATTTTAACCACATGTCAAGGATGGCAATTATGATGTTTTCAAAGTGGAATCAGATTTTTTAAATGTTAAGATATTTTTAAATTGAACTTCTCGTCAGATTCAGTCAGAAATTGCTAGAAAATTATTAGAAATTCGAAAAATCAAAATTCCAATGCCGTTATGCTTAAAATGTCATCCTCTATCATGGGTTAAAATATCAAAGCATTTCAAGCTGATTTGGGCATCTTTTGGAGGAGAGAGAAAGCCTATAGGAGGTCTTGGGAGCTTTAAAAAATTACGAAAACACCCCTGACAATGACGAAGCTGCTCCCAATGCCCTGGAATGTGCCGATCGAGCCGGAATCTCTCACTACTTGATTGAAATGCCCCTCACAACACCAAAACCTCGTAGACCCTAACCAGGGGGGTCAAAATTTTGGGTATAACAGTAACATAAGTACCAATCATCCAAAACAACTTCTTTTGTGCTATGCGCATTGTAGTTTACACACTTATTACGTAAAACATACACTTTGTGGTTCTCGGTCTACCCCCCTTAAAAAGGGATTACGCCCACGTAATCTACCATGTGTCAACATTGGACATAGGTCTACGGCGTTCAGCCGTCATGGAGTGTTCTAACTTCAATGCGGTCTATTATACAATGTATTCTGGTCAAAGGGTCTTAACCATATCGTTGGTTAGTCCCTGCACCAAGAATTCTCATCGGAGTTTATTTAACTCTTAACCGGGTTTGGTTCTAGCCTTAGAGGCTTCAAGGCATTGATAATTATCCATTCATGCACTAGGGGTATTAACCTTAGAATTTGGGCCCACTAGCTTCTACTGCGCGACCCTGATAACCTAGGGTTTATTTACCCTTCTTGTTATCCTTAATGTGTTATACAATATCCTTTTTATCCCTTTTTATCTTGGGGATAAGGTTTATCAATCAAGCGTGGTGTTCTTTTACAGTACATGAACTCAATGAGTTACAGGTTTCCTATCCAGCTCTCTGGAATCAATGTACATACTATAGTGTACTTGAGTGATTATTCACTTGATTCTCCCGACTTATTGGCGGTTGAGGTTGAGCCGCTACTTAATTGTAGTGCTTCCTCTATTACCAGTGGCTTCTGAACTATGCCCACCTACTGGTTCTTTACAAATGTTCTTTACTTCATAAGTTTCCCTCTACTCCTACCACAATTGTCATCTTCACACCTTCCTAGCAATCCCGCTCGATCATTACTGCACAAGTGCAATACCAAAACACTCAGTCCTACAAAGTGCAGAGGTGTAAACCCCTGGCAGTAAATCTCTAGTGTGATTGCAATACGAATGCACATTACTTCCTTGTGTGTTGCTTCATCACTTGGTGCAGACCCTTGGCTTGTTGCCGGTCCGTCTACCATCTCATTCCTCAACTCCATCTCACTGTGTGACTTATTCATATGTATTGGTCGCTTGCTGCGCACCATATTCGTATTTGTTTACACTTTGATTTCATGGCATCCACTATTTCATCACTTCTGCTCATGTTTTTCTACCATTTATACAATGGTTTGCCATTTACTTGGCTGATCATAGCATATGACATTCTTTTATATCTCTGAGCTCCTTGAGCATTATTGGTTTTTACACTTCAGGTTATACCTGTACAGCATTCCTTCTGAACCGGTTACTCTTCAGTTTCCAATAATTGCTATGGTAGTATATCTCCGCTTTGTTTGGCAATATTTGTATGCTCAAGCTTCACTACATTAGTAGTTCTGAAAGGGATATATTTTCAGATATTTATTGATGGTATCCTCTTCTTTGGGATCTGCATGTTCACCGCTCTTGCGGTCTCACATTAACGAGAGGTATCCTTGCTCGTTGGTAGAGCCGATCATAACCAGTATTGCCCGACCACCCAGCCCGGCCCCGCCCGCATATTAGCCCAATGGGTATGGGTAGAAAAAATTACTGGGCGGGCTTGGACAGAAAAAACAGCCCGAATTATTTTTCGGGCGGGTTATGGCAAAATATTTTGCCCAATTGATGGCCCGGCCCGGCCCGAATGTTCATAGTACATACATGATACATCATGCGTAATTAAATATTATTCATGAACTATATAACATACCGATTTGCAGCCTAGTTTAAAATTTTTTGTTTTGCCGAGTTAGTAAGATGAATGGGTCGGGTATGTTTAAAAATTTTGTTTTGTTTAACCACACTGCAACCCATTTTATTAAAAAAGGCCCATGTAAACTACTACACCAAAACTACTATACAATACAAAACCTAATCTGCTTCTTTTTTTTTCAATCTCATTCACGATCAAATAATTACAGCGGCGCCGATTCTTTCCTCACCAACATATGCAACCCCAGAAGCTTCTTCTAACCCTAATGTCTTTCATCACAAAAGTTTCCATCTCATAAAGTTTACCGGTGGTCCATCTATGGTCTAGACAATCATCTTTAAGGTTCAGGTTTTATCTTTTCAGTTCTTTATATTTTAAGGCATCCCTGTGTTTTTTGCACTTATTTTATGTCTATTTCTTTCATCCATAACAGTATCTATGTTCATGTTCTTGCAATTTCTTTTTGTTGTCGTTTAAGTAAAACTCAGTACCTTTTTCGCTCTACTTATCCTCTTCTCCTTATTCGTAAGTAGAGGATGGTGCTTGTGATGATATTTTCAAATCTGATCTAAATAGTGTAACTATTAATTTTCATACTACACAGTATACACCCAAATATTTTGGCAATTGAGTTCCTCCCTTCCAGTACTTACAACTATAGTAATCTAGTACGTTGCAATTACTTAGAGTGATATCATTTCTTTTAGAAATATGTATTGTTATTGATTCAAGTTGTATTCTTTGTTTTCAATTATTAAATGAAATAGGATATTAATTGTTGATCAAGTTTAGAGTCTAAGCTACTATCACCTTGTATAATACATTTTTTGCTATTTTTCATCATATTTATAATTTGGACTGTTCTTTGATGCAGATGGATAACTCTAAGAACTTGGATGTTGTTGAACTGCCTGATGAAAAAGAAGCTTTGGTTGCTGAAGACAAAAACTTAGATCTGAATGTTGGTTGCATATGGAACGGATACCATCAAAAGATAAGTCTAAAATTCAAGCTAAATGTAAGTATTGCAATGTTGTTTTTACAGCTGCCTCTTCAAGTGGAACATCACATCTACTTAGACATTTAAGCAAGTGTCCTAGACGTTTTACAAGAGATTTGAAAAATTACTGCATTCGGTCAGAGAACAAGGTAGTAAAAGATGAAAAGTCTGAACTGAAATTGAAAAGTCCTAGTGTTAATGTTGTGGATTTACGGAGAGCCATATGCTTGTTTGTTGTTGCTGGTGCACATCCCTTTAGTATAATTGAAGAGCCAGGGTTTAGATATTTGATGTCTGTTGCATGTCCTCATTTCTCAGTTATGAGTAGACATTCTCTTCGTAGAGATATAATGAAACACTTCAAGGATGAAAAGAAATTACTTGAGAATTAGTTAGAAAATATACCAGGATGAATTTGTTTTACATTAGATAACTGGAGGAATGATCCCAAAGATGATGAGTATATTTGCATTACTGCACACTGGATTGATAGTAATTGGAAGTTGCAGAAGAGAATCATTCGGTTTGGGGAATTAGGGCCTCCCTTTGATGGTCTCAATATTGCTGATGACATTTCTTGGTCTCTGTCACAATGGAAAGTTGACCGTAAAGTTTTTACTTTTATATTGGATAATGCATCTTATAATGATACAATGGTTACTCATCTCAAGGCACGTTACCTTAGGACAGATCTTTGATGCTTCATGGAGAATTTTCCACATTCGTTGTAGTTGTCATATCATTAACCTTATTGTGCAAGCTGGGTTAAAGTAGATTGATGATGTTGTTCGTAAGATTAAAACTATTGTTAAGCATCTAAAGGCTTCTATTCCAAAGAATAAGAAATTCTATGTGTTGGCTGAAAAAAACCCTTTACCATTTGAACATCACAAAAAAGATTAGGTGGTGATTATTGTGTGAGATGGAATTCCACTTACTTGATGTTGGACCGTGCTATCTATTTTAAGGTTGTGTTGGATCATTTCACTTCACGGGATGCTGATATAAGATTGTTTTCCCTTTCTGAAGATGAGTGGGAGAAAGTATCAAACATTCATAGTTTTTTAAAAGTCTTTTATGATGCAACTACCAAATTTTCTGCATCCAAGTATCCAACTTCCAATATCTTTTTCATTTGTATGTGGGAAATTCAAAGAAAGTTAATGGATACAGCTGAAGGGGATCATGTTTATTTGTCATCTATGGTAAAGGACATGCAAGAAAAGTTTGACAAGTATTAGACAGATTACAATTTGATATTGGCATGTGCTATTGTGTTTGATCCTCGATACAAGTTGGATTATGTTGAGTATTGTTATACCAAGCTTTACGGTGATGTATTTGCAAAGGAAAAGGTTGGGAAATACTTGAGATATTAACTGAAATGTTTAGGTCATATTCAGAAGTTGGAAATGAGGATAACTCTAGAAATGAGTGGTGTAGTGAGCGTCATAACCAAGGGAATGATGATATGGATGATTATGAAGAATTTTTAAGGAAAAAAAGGAGAGTTGCAACTGATAAGTCAGAACTAAACTTGTATCTAGAGGAGAAGAACTGTGACAGAACTAGTGATTTTGACATTTTACAATTCTGGTGTAATGCCTCAGCTCGATATCCGATATTGGCAGCTGTGGCTCGTGATATCTTAGCCATTCCTATATTAACAGTTTCTTCAGAATCTGCTTTTAGTATGGGTAAAAATTTGGTTACTCCATGGCGTTCATCTCTTACTTCAAGCATGGTAGAAACTCTTGCTTTATATGAAGACTGGTTGCGAGGAAAAGGATTTTCTTTCGGTAATTGTTACATATATCCATAATTCTTGTATTAAGTTATATATATTGTCTTATTATGAAATTTCATTTATTTTATTTTGTTGTTATAGGGCGCTCAATGTTATCAATTGGTGCTGCTAATGAAGAGGGTGTTAAAGAAGATAGTGATGAAGATGAGGGTACCACAGAAAAAATTGATTGTGGTTTGTAGAAGTCTTTGAGATTGATTTTGGATTTTTCCTCTTTCTTTTAGAATGTGCATGCTGTTTATAATCAATATTTAATATGAAGTGTTGACTTACTTTAATTTCAAACATTCTGCAGGAGCACCTTGATCACTAAATATGGTGATCTGAGACTTATTTTGTGAATTTTTGGAATCATTGCTGATTGTAACAATTGCAGTGTGAGCCTTTTTTGTGTATGTTGATTGAATCAGCACTTATGTCTCTAGTTTCTCTTTGATCAGAAGAGAAAAAATATGGCGCTTTTTTGAACAACTAGCAACGTGAGTTTTTCTTGGTATTGATCAGAATGTGAATTAATTTTTGTCTGAAATTACTTGTCAAGTTCTCTATTCATAAGAACCATAACTAATTTATTTGTCCTTAAAAGTGGATTGTTTTTATGGCAGCTCCTTAAACCAACAATAGGGGATCTTTTTGAACAGCAGGGGATCTTTTTGAACAGTAGCTTGACTAGTTGTTTTTGTATGAAAGAAGCAGCATGGTGAAGCTCTACTATACTATTCTATTCCTTACAGCAACATGAGTTTTCATATCAACAGTTATCAAGTTTCTTTTCTTAGACTATTATAACATTTTATTTGTTATTAACAGTGAACTATTTTTTTGGCAGCTCCATAAACCAACAGGTACGAGGGACTTTTTGAAAAGCAGCTTGTCTACTTGCTTATTTTTGTATGAAAAGAACAGCATGGTAAAGCTCAATCTTGTTCACATATAAACAACTTGTTTAGTTTATCTTCTTGGACTATAACTTGATTCGTTGCTCAATGCATCTTTTTTTTTTTGGTTGGCAGCTCTAAATCAAACAGCTACGAAGGACCGTTTTGAATAACTTGTCTAGTTGCTTATTTTTCAAGAAAACGGCAGCATGGTGAAGCTCTGCTTACTACTACTATTTTTTTGGATGGCTCCTCAACTCACAAAAACTGAGAATCTTTTAGCATATTAGTTGAACTTAGAACTAATGTGAGTTTTTGAGAAACATTGGGTGTACAGTAGAATTGTGCTTTGTAAATGTCCTCGATGGTTTATTGTAATTGATATAATGCAACATTGTGAGTTCTAATCATGTTTGATTTTTAAGAAATCATTTTGTGTTTTTATACTACATATTTATACTTCAAAATATAAGTTATTAAAATTGTAAAAAAATTTGAGTACCTAAAAGCGGGCTAGGCAGGCTGGGTCATGGCATGCCTATTTGTTCAGGTGGGCGGGTTGGGTTCAGGTAATGGCCCGAACGGGTGGGTTTGGGCTAAATACTTGGCCCGAACGGGCTGAAAAATTAAGTCTAGCCCGATCCGAACCCGGCCCGTCCGCCCACTTGATCAGGTCTACTTTGGTTATTATACCATCTTCACTGGTGCCGTTCTTGGCAACTCTCCATATAGTTCAAAATGGGTTTGCAACCGTTGGAATATGTATTGTAGTAGGTTCATGGCATACTAGCCACATTGCCTAGAGTTCTGCTCATTATAGGCGGCTCACATATATTCGCATTACTTTGTATGCCGTCAAATGGCTTGGAGGTATTACTGGGCTCCATGGTAAGGTTATCGCATCACGCTTCCGTCCGTTGGAGACCCTTTAAGTATTTTGGTATCGGTCAGTACCATTCATCTATTTTAGGGAATCCCCTGGTAAGTGGGATCCCTTCGGTGTTCTAACCAAGTGTTCGTTATAGCTCCGGTGCTCTTATTACGCACTTCGTTCAACTATGTTGACTTTGATACCCTTTATGGATTACTCTTAGTGTTGTTGATTATGCCATTACATTTGGCTAACTTTGAGTATGTTCAGTTTACTCCGCATTACGGTTCTGGGTTTTAAATTGTCCCGTTTAGGGTTATAACGTCTCCCGTTCTTAGGGTAGGCCGTGGGTACTTCCTTATGGTTTTAACCGGTTTAGTATTTCCTTCGGTGGTGAACGGTATCCTCGGTACCTTAGATTATCACTCTGGGTATTTCACTTTGTTCTTTGAACATTTATGTGTTCATGATAGGCCTTGCCTTATTGTGTTTAGGCTGGGTTTCCATTCCAGCTAATATGCTTTTGCTTCAATATCCTTGAGACATATCCAATGTCGTTGATCAATTACTAGTGCTTCTCGCACTTTTTAACTCTTAATCGTCCTCCTGGAGTAAGTTCTTGACTCCTTTAGCTTGTAATCTAATTTGAGTTCCTTCGATGGTTTGAGGTATCCAACTGTTCGGGTTTGAATTCACTTATGGTCCGTAGAACGGAGCTGACTACTTCCCGTGTTTCGTACACTACATGTATACATACGTGGGGTTCCTTATTGGTACGTTACCACCTACCTGACTAACTCACAAAGGGTCGGTCAGTCCCGCAAGCTCCTTCGGAGTGCGGTCGTCCCACATCCTGTATTTGGGTACACTCGTAGTGCTCGTTACACGCCTAGGTGAAGTATTCTATTGTCAACTCCTCTTGTATCATTCTATGATACTCACTATTATTCTTCTGGTTTGGTTTTAAAAATCTGAGGTTTAAAAGAAAAGTTTGTGGTTTAAAAAGGAAAGTTTTGGGATTTGAAATAAAAATCTTGAGTTTGAAAGAAGATCTCCATGGCGTTGCCATGTCTGAGGTCTTGACCAAGTCTAGCTTCTCGCTGACTAGCATGTTGTTAACATAATGGTCAGGCCGTTGGGCATTTCCAAGGTTCCGTTGTTTCATGTCTTAGGACTGGTGATCCTATATTTGCTTCAATCTTCATGGTGGTACTTTAGTAAGTATTTGCTGCTTGTCAAAAGTCCCACGTTGCTTTGTTATTGAAATACCCCAAATCTAATAAACATTATAGAACCATTATTTAATGGAAAATAATCCAAATATAAACCATTTCACATACGCATGCAAATACATGCATGCAAACGTTACGTAAAAATAGTCGTTTCACCATAAACGCTAAAACGCCTTAGAAACATGTGATTAAGCATGACCTTGTATGACCTTCTAAAACTCAAACCAAACGGTCATACCCTCATTATGTGATTATACAAACATAGTCCCTAGGCTATATTTAGTCAAAAACGCAAAACGCTCGGGAGTGCTCACGCACGCCCCTTAAAGCACGAAAAGCCCGGAGAGGTGCCGAGGCGGCACAAACTCCTATATAATTAATTCCTAGAGTTCCTAACATCATTAATAATCATTCTAAAGAGAACCCACGAGCTAGTTTCTCTAGATTCAACAAAATCCTCGAGGAAATTCCTTAATGCTCCTTTTGCCTCGGGAGTGTCCCGATAGCTCGGAATTATGTCATGAGTTGATGTAACCCCATATAACTCAATGTAATACCTTAAATATCATTATGTACTATAATAAATGTTTATAAACACTTGGAACTCATAAAGACAACTTATTTCCCAAAATATCCTTAGAGCACAAAAACGCACCTTCGGGTGTCACTAAAACGCGTTTTACGCAATTACCTTGTAGTTTTTGACATGCCACGAATTAGGAACATTAAATGGAGATGAATTGACCCTCTAAGTCAATTAAAGGCAGTGTCAAACAAGGAGCTCTATAGGGGCCGATTTTCTACCTAAAAACTAGTATAAAATTTACATTTAAAACTTATAAAAGGCATAAAACATGGTGACTCACCTTCCCATGTGCTATAATACTTAATGGAAAAGAATATAGGGCTCATTTGACCTCCATGCTGTCGAAATCCTGCAAGAAAACAAGGCCATGTTAGCTTGTCAAAAGCAAAAATAATTAAAGCAAAAAGTAGATCTACATTCTCCTTTTTGATTTCTTAAATTCAAGTGACCATCCCATGCTTGTCCATGGATCCTAGCTGCCGATTGAGGGGCTCTAAATGACCCTCAAAATCGCTTACCTACAAGGGAAGAAGAAGACAAGCTTTAACATTGAAAAATCAAAAGAATAAAACCTTACCTAACTTACCTTGTCATTTAGCTTCCATAATTTCTTCCACCTTGCATTGCCTTGTAACATGGCTGAATGGGTGCCTTAATTTAGGGACTTTGGAGCCTAATAAACTAAAGAAAAACAATAAACAAAGACATGACCTAACATGCCAATTATGGTCCAAAAATAAACAAAACAAAAATCAAACAAACCTACCTTAAGTCTTATGGTTGCAATTTCATTTCCCACACTACTTGCAACCGGTTGGGTAAGCTCCTCTTTTCTCCTTTCATCTTCTTCCTTTGAAGCTCTTAAGTCCATTAATGGACTTCTATCTTCATCTTTAAGGTAATTTCCTAGCATTTCTTGTCAAGCCTTGAAGCAAAACTCTTCCTGGCATAACTACAAGGGTTCGGCATCAATTAATACTCCAAGGTGGTTGTCTAAATCAACATTAATCCAAGGAGCATCTCAAGGTTACCTTAAGGTATTTTTCATGCTTGAAAATCCTTAAAGCACATTTTTATGTGTAACCAAATTCAACTTCTTCTAAGGCTCTTTTCTTCTTCATTTTCATGAAGGAAAGTTTGTTCTCCATCCATCTTAAGTGTGCCGAAATCCTAAGGAGAAAAGCTTAAGGTAAATCCTTGAAAAACTACTTACAAATCTTCTTAAGATCTTTGTTGAAGATCTAACTCCTAAACTCCTTCACCTCTTGCATAAGAACCGAAGTGGAGCATCAAATTCCTTTGGAGAAAGCTTGGGGATTCAAGAAGAGTTCAAGCACTTAACCATCCTTTATTAAGAAGTAAGTTTACTAAGCCAATCTTTACGTTTTAAGCATGGTTAAGCTTCTAAAAATTATACAAAAATTATGTACACCTTCTTAGGTATCTAAAACCGAAACCATATGGTAAAATATACCAAAAATATAATCTATAGCATATATAGAAAATATTTACCTTAAGACATATTTTAATGTCATAAAAGTTACCTAGGTTACATCTTAGTTCATGCCGAATTGTCAAGGACAAATAAGTTCTATTTTGAGCTAAGAATCAATATAAGACATTACAATAATTTTTACATGAGTTATATGACTCATATGAATTTATGTATAATTATTTTGGCATATAAATCTACTTTTATATACTATATGGTGACTTAAAAATTATGGCCGAATGGCCTTGGTGAAGAATAGGTTTTAATGAGCTACTTATGTATATAAACTTATATCATAAAGTTTGGAGAGTTAAAAATATTTTATTTGTGCTTAAATGCTAATTAATTAAGTTATGTGGCTAAAATGTAAAGTTTACAAAGTTTGATGTATATATGATGAAAGCCGAGAGTTAAGGGTGTCCTTGGAGTAATTATGGTATAATATAAGGTTAGGAATTAAGTTTATGAATTTTAGATAATTTAAACAAGTGTTAAAATAACAATTTATAAAGTTTTTGGGATATTATGTAATTTATAAAAGTTATTATGAAAGTTTGGAACTTAATATGGGGCGAATCCATAATTAGGAGAATATAAAGTATACTTCCGAAATTTGGAGGAATAAATATTTAAACTATAGTTTATAAGTTATTAAGTAACTATTATAAAGTTTTGGGGTGAAAATGTAAATAAAGGAAAGTTATATGTCAAAGCCGAATTGGGGGTTAGAATTGTAATTTAAGAAAAAATATATATAGATTCGGCAATTAAGGAGAATTAAAATTAAAACTATATTTTATAAGACATTATGTTAAGGTTATAAGATTTTGAGGTTAAATTGTAATTATGGAAAAGAATATGTTAAAGCAGAAAGTTTGAGGGGCTAAGTTGTAATTTTCGAAAGTTATAATATTCAAAAAGTTATATACCAAAATATTAATGGTGGTTTTGTGATATAAATTAAAATAAGGAATTAAAACTATATAATATAATGAGATTAGAAAGTAAATGTTAAGTTTATGAATTAATGAGGTTGTTTTGTAAATAACTTAAATATAAGGGTAATAATTTAGATTTAAATAAATATAGGTCCTATGTGGATTTGGAGGAATTAGAAAAAGAATTTTGATTTAAGGAATTATGGAATTTAAACTATGGCTTATATAGTTATAAGGAATTTAAAGGTAACCAATAAATATTATTTATGGTAAAAAGGGGAATAATAAAAACTATAAGAATATTATGTCCATGTATGGCATATAAAAATAGTTGAGAAATTATAAAGTTGTCTTGTCATCTAGACAATTAAAAACATGTAACATAAATAATACATGAATAAATAAATACATATATGTACATTAAAGGATTTATAAATAAATCAAGGAGGAATAACAAAATAAGTTATACATTAAATCATAAGGTAATTAAAAGGAATTACCATACAAGAAAAGTTATTCATTAAGACTATATAAATTAGATTATATATAAACACCTTAATTATCAATAAGGTTAAGAGGTTAAAGAAACTAGCTAAGTATGAAAAAATAAACCTCTCATGAAATAACAAATACGAAATTGTCAATTAATACGATAAAATTATTATATAAAGGTAACATAAATTAACCCTCTCAGTTAATCCTAATATAGGACAATACTTGGCCGGACTGTAACACCACTACCGTTAATTCTGTCATTACCGTCCAATCTCCTCGTGCTTCCAAGCACGCAGCGGATACACTTACATACCAGTGGTGTGATACAATGCCGTTAGTCACCACGTGACTAACAAGGCTACTATTCTACATACAGCATCGGTCTGATGGACCGGAATATCCGAGAGTGCTACACAAATACAAGCTTCACTACAATTACCAATTAGGTATTACAACTTCCCATTCAATACAATACTCCATAAGTTCAATACATATTATTATACCGAGTTTACTAAGATCCTTATACAAGTAGAATACCTCTTTCAATTCCATACATGCTCATTAAGAGTCTAACTACTACCCATTCCCCACAAACTACTAGCTCCCTAGGTGTAGGGGGTGTGCTACTTAGTACACCTCTACATTCTACTACTAACTATCCAAATGTAGTCACCGGTCTCGTGCCTTGACCATATCCTCTTTGGGTACCTGCACACTAAAAACGTTCCCCCAAGGGGGTCAGCTTTCGCTGAGCATGATAACCGCATTACCCCGCGTACTAGTGAGGGTACGCTGACCACTTGGTCGAATACATGCGATTGATTTCATTCAAACATACATGCATACATACCCTTATACATAACATTACAATACATTACGCAAGGAATACACACATACACTTCAATACATACTCTTCAATACATACATGGTAACTCATACAGGCCATCAGATATATACTTACCTTTCCGAAATCCCTAATACACAATACATGTACACACATACGCAATAATAACAATCCACCATACTTGTTAGCTCATGTTGGTCACCCGGGTTAATCGGGTGGAAATTACTCTTTTACTCGTCCCACAGTATTACGCATACGTACTCATACTCTACATACTTACTTTCTTACTCTACTCATGTTAAGTCATCGGGACCTCCGGCCCGGGGACTACTCCGTCCCACCACCGGGATTTACTTGACTCACCAATCCGGGATGCTACCCATTTAAGGGGTTTGGGCCGCGGACCAGTTTAAGAGTCAGGAATCGGATCCAACCTCTTGTGTCCTCATCCTCACGCGTGGCCGAAGCTATATCGGACTTCAACTCATTACAATTTATTCCTTACTTATGTTAGGGAGTTAGGTACTTAGGAATTAGCAGAAGTCATTCATTCAAGCCACATACACAATATTGTTCATATACGCATCCATACAAAATACATCACAATATACAAGTACACTACGAAATACAATACACTTCATCATCATTCATATATTTCATGAATTATACAAACTATTGTTCAAGACAAATATCAAGAACAATGTAAACAAGCACGAGTAGGTGCAATATAGTCGATTCAGCATTATCTTATTACGTGAGCAAATAAGCACAAATCGGGGTAACCAGATTAGGATACAGGGCATGAAGAAATCATACCGTTCACCGTTGTACTTGTATCCGATGTTCCTGCGGTGTTCACAAATCAAGTCCTATAGTACACATATAATCGAGTGATTAACTATCTATAATTAACTTAACTTGTATTCCCATTACATTTCCTAACTTATACTTACTGTGTCCTTACACTTCTTACACTTAACATTACTTACTTACTCTTCATAACTTTAAGTTTATTTCCTTACTTAACAATTATACTTACATAAATATGGACATATTTATATGTGGGTATACATATATATATATATAGTTATAATTTTTTTTTTGTATGACTCGACCAACCTTACCCAAGTCCGGTCCTAGGGTCGGTCGAAGTCAGTAGGGAAATGCGCTGGAAAATTTCAGGGCCGACCGACCTTGCAAGTCTGGTCCCAAGGTCGGTCCATTCCAGTGAGTTACGGACGGAAAATTTTTTGCCCGACCGACCTTGCAAGTCCGGTCGCAAGGTCGGTCCATTCCAGTAAGTTACATGACGGGAAAATTTTGAGTCGACCGACCTTGCAAGTCCTGTCCCAAGGTCGGTCCATTCCAGAAGGTTTCCGTCCTTTGTAAATCTGGGCTTGACGGACCTTGCAAGTCCGGTCCGGCCCAGTAATTGCATTTTTATTTCTGTTTTCAGTCCTCTTCTTACCCATTACTTCCCCATTGTTCCTACACTTAATCCCACCTGTTTCAACACTAATTAAACCTCCTAATCCACCCTAGTTCAGCCATTAATCCATCACTCATCTCTACACCAATTTACACACTCTTTTTCCTTTCAACACTTACAACATTTTTCAATTTCCCAATGCTACAGATTTTTGTTCTGACCTTACCATTCAATAGTCCTTCAACCAATGCTCCTCCTAGCATCCATAACGCATTGCTTTACATCCTAGTTCTTCTCATTAACTAAATCCTTTTCAATTTGCTTCCAAGGTGTTAAACACTCACCTTAAGTTCTCCAAACACTCAATTCCTCCTAGTTTCTCCAATGCATCCTAGCACTCTTTGCTACAGATTTGGCATCCTTATATCCTCATACTACACTACCATTCCATGGTTACTAAATCTCCTTACTCAACCCAATACATACCTTGGTTCTCCCATTCGTCATGTCATTCATAAATGCACATTTCCTACTAAAATTTTGCCATAGTTCACCTACAATTCTCACTTATCCACACACGTACTTTCTCACCAAATTCATTCCTATTCTAGCCACACCCATACAAGGGTCCTACCAGCACTCAAAGCAATACAAATCCATCTCACTACATCAATACTCCATCAAACAACAATACTAATACTCATACACAATTTACTTGTCTCTAAGGCCTACAATTCAAATGCTAGCTCACAAATACTCAAACTTCCACAACCTACAATACTAATACAAGATTTGGGTTCTTTAAATTAGTTTACCCATTTCCATTACTCTAATGCATTAAAATATAGCATTAAGAAAGAGCTCTTACCTTAAGCTCTTATTTCCTTGTTTCTTTTCCAATCCTTCTCCTTCTCTCTTTCTTGCACAAATCGGCTATATGGGGAATGGAGTTTGGCAACTCCATTCCCATCACCCAAAGCACACAAAACAAGTATAATCAAGATACTAACCCTTAGATTTATACTAATTCATTGAGATGTTTAAAGCACAAATTATAGGGTTTACCTTTGGAGTGTTTTAGGAGGGGTTTTAGCCCTTGGTTCAAGAAGGTGATTCCACCACCATTGCAAGGTTGAATTAATGCTCAAAAGAGAGAGAGAATACAAGGCATTACAAGGGGTAGAAATCGGTTGTAAAGAAAGATGGAGAAAACATGAGTTTTTCATGTAGATTTTTCCTAATGGAGAGAGGTGACTCCAAGCTACCCATTGATGCTATTTTCTCTTTGAATGGGGAAAACCCATGGAGATGAACTTCCTCATTTTGAGATTTTGAAAAGAGAGAAGTGTAGAGGATGATGAGGGGAGCGAGAATATGTAGTTATTTTTGCATTTGGAGGTCACATGAGGAAGGAGCATGAAGAAGAAGTGAGGAAGCCGTGGGAGCTTCCTTTGGAGCTTCAAAATCGCCAGCACAAGGGAGGAGGAAGAGAGAGAGTACGGTGGGGAGAAGGAAGGAAAGAGAGGGGTGAGTGAAATGAGAGAGTGAGGTGAAAGAAAAGGGGTAAAGTACCCTTTTCACTTTATTACTTTTTGCTTTTTTACTCTCTTATTTAATTAGCTAGTTACATGTGTGTGTGTGGGAGTTATTTTACTGTTAAAAACCAGCCCCCTATAGTTATACTAGTTGGAGCGTTTTTCGTCTTTTACAGAAAACGCTCGTTATTTTACCCGGTTTAGCACTATTCACTAACCGGGTCCATTTTCTGGAGTTTTCTCGTTTAATTATTTTTTACTGGTTATTAAGCTTCCATAAATGTTTAATAATTGTTATTTAATGATTTATAATTTTTACGGGTTCGTTTGACCACTTAAAGTCACGTTTTCTGGTTTTCTCGAAAAATGTGCGCTAAAGCTCTATTAGCGTTTTAATACATTATTTGGATCCGTTTTCTTCAGGAGTTGTTCCCATATATTATTTAGGCGTTATTAAGCCTTTAGAATCCATATAATACGCTAACCGAGGTCTCATACCTCCTACGGTTATTTAACGCTTATTTAGCGTTTTTCACTTTCTAAGCGTTTCTTTATTTCTTTTGGATTTATTTTTCCTTAACAATATTACTTAGGCACCATTAGGCTCTTAAATACCTATTAGGATAATTTTAATCGCTATATTTAAGTTTGGGGTATTTCAATCTACCCCCCTTAAGAACTTTGTCCTCAAAGTTGTTCGAGGTTATAGGGTTTCTATACTTACTCATCCATACATATCTAATGCTAAAGTCATACATTCCTCCTCCTTACACATTCCCAAATCCATTACTCAAGGTCTCTACATACCATTCCATACAAATATACTTCAATTACTCCAATCCATATTATAATCAACCATTTACAAGGTTTATACATACAGTGCAAAGCTATCCCCAAAGCAATGCAATACACATTACAATCCCACAGGCACTCCGGTCATCTAGACACAGGACTCCTCTATGTCCTGCTGCCCTTGGAATAATACATCATGATACCTACTGTCACTCTCCGGTATAAGCTTCCAACAAATACTCACTCTCCAATCTAAGGGAAATTCTTTTACAACTACTAATTAGAAATTTTCAAAAACACACAACTCCAAATTCCATTTTATATTCATTACTTCTATCCTATGTGTGATTCTTGTGACCACTTGAGGGGAGCTTCAAGAATCATTCGACCCTGATGTGATCAGCATCAGTGTTGAACTATCTTTCCACCCCAATTTATGTTTGGTTTCCCTTGATCTGATCAGGATCAAGTTCGACTTCCCACATCAGTTTCAACAAACAAATAATTTAATTATTTCCGTTTTCTATCTTTTTATTCTTTCTAGTCGTGATTACGAATTCATACATCTCCAAAGGATGGAATCAGTCCATCAATCATCCTCACTCTACTTCCCAAATGCTTCACTCTGTGCTTCAATATCTAAATGCTCATTTCCTCAACCTTCACTACTTTCATCCATCACTCTCCAATATTCTAACTAGGGATCACCATACTCGTAAAATTTTGTTGTCCTCAATTTTCTTCCAATCATTTACCAAGGTATACACTACCCCTAGACTTCATTCATCTGCTACTCTCATTCATTTCGTACTACTTCTTCCAAGGCTACGATACTTGTTGTAACACCCCAACCGCTAATCCTATGCTTACCGTCTAATCGTCCTGTTAACCCTACGAGTTCGCAGCGGAATTACTACATACTTACTACGGCGGGTGAAACAATGCCGCTAACCGCCCATACGGCTAGCTAGGCTACTAATACTTACAGTCACAGTCTGATGAACACAACGTACCGAGCTACTAATATAATTCATACTGAATACAAAATAACCTACTTACATTCTTGGATCACCGAGTATTTAAAGTATTACTTTACATCCTTTACCACACTTCCCAAAAGAATGAGTTTCTATCTTTTGCTCATCTATACCAATTCCCTTCCATCAATACCCAAAAAGGTGTACCCCGTGGTACACCGGCTAATCAAAAGTTACAGCCATGTACTACTTAGTACACCCATCATAAATTCATTGTTTACAACCAAAAAGAAGATAAAAGAAATGAAAGTAGATCTTCACATCTTCATCAATCTCGAGTACCTGCGTGTAGTAAAAATGGTGCCCCAAGGGGCTCAGCAAATTGCTGCGCATAAACTCCGCATATACCGCGTGCTAGCTAGGGCACGCCGACTATTTGACGTCCACTAAACATGCCATTCATTACTCATACATACATGCTCTTCATACAATATACATGCTATACAATTCATTACACAATCAAGGCAACATTACAAGTACACATCTTACTTACCTTCACAAGGTTAGCCAAATTATGCATCCGGGTTAATCGGAATGCTTTACTCTTTTACTCATTACTTACTTCTTCTTACTTACAATTACTTACTTTCGATTACTTTACTTGCTCATTCTTACTTACTTACTTATACTCAAGTCAAGTCGTCGGGACCTCCGGCCTTGGGGACTACACCGTCCCACATCCGGGATTTACTTGACTCACTAATCCGGGATGCTACCCACTTAAGGGATTTGGGCCGCGGACCAGTTTAAGAGTCAGGAATTGGAGCCAACCTCTCGTGACTCCGCATCCTCACGCGTGGCCGAAACTATATCGGACTTCTACTCATTCCAATTTAATTACCATTTTATGTTAGGATGGTTAGCTTGTTAGGAACAAGTTAGAAGTCCAAACACAATGAATAACGGTCACGGTACAATACAACATACATACACACATTCATATCATCCATACATTTCATGAAGTATACAAACTAAGAATTAAAGAAAATATACAACATCATACAACACTACATATCCACAAGTATGCATATTAACTCCGATTCGTGCATTTATCTTATTTGGTGATCAATTAGCACACAACACACAAATCAGAGTAACCAAGATAGCACCCGGGGCATGAGGAATCCATACCGTTCACCGTCGTACGTGTTTCCAAACGTGCCTCCGGTGTCACAAATCAAATCCTATTACATACATACAATTAAATGATTAATCTAGCTATCATTACTTATCTCATACTTACTATGTCCTTGTACTTCTTACACTTACACTTTACTTACTTACTTTTCCTTTACTTAAGGTTCTATCTTCTTACTCAAGGTTTGCATGCTTACACACACATATACATATACATATATGTATGGGTATACATATACATATACATATACAATTATTATTTAAATTAAAATAATAATAATTTTTTTTTTTGTCAGGACCGGACTTGCGACCGACCTTGCAAGTCCGGTCCATTCCAGTAGCTACCAGTACCGAAAATTCCTGGCCCGACCGAACTTGCAAGTCCGGTCGCAAGTTCGGTCGCTTCCAGTAGCTCAGGTTACGGAAATTCTTCTGGCCGACCGAACTTGCAAGTCCGGTCGCAAGTTCGGTCGATTCCAGTAGCTATCCTCGGGAAATTTTTCTGGGCCGACCGAACTTGCATGTCCGGTCGCAAGTCCGGTCGATTCCAGTAGGTTACAGGATGGAAATTTTTCTGGCCGACCGAACTTGCAAGTCCGGTCGCAAGTTCGGTCGATTCCAGTAGGTTACAGACGGGGAAAATTTCTGGTCCGACCGAACTTGCATGTCCGGTCGCAAGTCCGGTCGATTCCAGTAGCTCACCCGTCTTTGTAAGTCTGGGCTCGACCGAACTTGCAAGTCCGGTCGCAAGTTCGGTCCGGCCCAGTATTTGCATTTTAAATTCTGTTTTCAGTCCTCTCTTTAACCCAATACTTCCCCATTGTTCCTACACTTAATCCTACATGTTTTAACACCATTTAAACCTCCTAATACATCTTAGTTCATTAATTAATTCCTTACCCAATTTTATACTCATTCACTCATCTAATTTTCCAAGTTTCACTCAACACTCAACTAGTTCTTCTCTAGTTACCTTATGCTACAGATTTTAACACTTACACTTCTCCTCTACATCTCCCTCTCCTAATGTCATTTCTAACACTCTTACTATATCTAGAATCCATTATCTAGCTCTCTCAACTTACCCTTTAACTATCCAAATCAAAATCTGTTACAACACACATTAGTCACCTAGTTTTTAATTCTCTAAGTGTTCTAATCCTAGGCAAATTTTGCCATAGTCTCCCCTATAATTTTATACTCTCACCACATATTCTAGTTCCATTTCAACACTTATTCCACCTGTTACAATAGACATCAAAATACAACTCCCATACACAAATACTAATACCAACCAACACTAAAATTTCCTGCACTCAACAATTCCATTCCCAATCTGTTTCACAAGTTTTAAAAGTGTTCTTTAAGGTTTAAAACCTTGTTTCCTCCATACACATTACACTACTATCACATTATCGTTTTACAATACCAATTTTCATTACTAAAATCTGTTACATATACAAATAGGTACCAAGCTACACAATGAGTATTCTTACCTTTTACTTCACAAGTTTCTTCTCTCTTTCTCCTTCTTTCCTTCTTCTCTCTACCGGTTTTGTAATCCCAATTCTTCTAGCACTACCAACATTATATAAACCATTCAATACTAAGAACTAACCCTAACCACTAATCAAGTTTTATCTAGGTTTTAGGGTTTAGAGGATTTATTACCTTCCAAGAGTTAGGAAAAACTTGGAGCAGCTCAAGAATGATTTTCCCACCTTTCAAAATGCCAAAACGGCTGGGCCAAGAGGAGCAAGCAAGGTTAATTCACATTTTCGTTTTGCCATTTAGGCTAGAAAAAGATGGAGCTTTTGAAGAGATTTTTACCTTAGAAGAACAAGGGAAGGAGGGCCTTCTAATGGTGGTGTTGAAGCCTCCAATGGTGCATACCATGAAAACGAAAGTGTGGTGTTTTCGAGTTTTGAAAAGATAGGAATGTAGCCTTGATGAGGGGATTCCAATGGTGTGTTTTTATAATTTTTGGAAGAGTGTGGAGAGAGAGTTACAAAGGAGAGAGAAGTTAGTTTGTGAGGTGTGTTTCTTCTTTCACCATGGAAATCGTGAGAGGTGAGAGAGGAGAAGAAGA
The DNA here is from genome assembly GCA_023374045.1 of Limonium bicolor. Lineage (NCBI taxonomy): Eukaryota > Viridiplantae > Streptophyta > Magnoliopsida > Caryophyllales > Plumbaginaceae > Limonium > Limonium bicolor. Next base: position 38,710,223 of record CM041781.1, read on the forward strand.
AGAAAAGAGAGAGTGAGGGAGAGGGCATCCACGTGTGAGAGAGGGGAAATGAGGTAGGAGAGAGAAAAATATTAGAGTGGGGGTTACTTTATTGTTTTTTGTCTTTTGTAAATAGAGAGGAGTGTGTGAGAGAGAGAGTGAGAGGGGGAGTCCCATCGGTCACACACACACACACATATATTACTTTTGCTTTTTATTTTCAAAGTGGACACATAACTTTTGTTTATTTGTACTTCTACCCCACAACTTCCCGTTTTTGACAGTTTTTACTAATTTCTCGTTTCTTGATTTTATTGGTCCTACAGCCTCACTAATATTTATTAATGAATATTTAGTTGCCTAAAATTGTTACGAGTCTATTTGACCCGCTTAAAGACACGTTTTCCCGGTTACCTCGAAAAACGCGCTTTAAGGTTCGGTAATGTTTTATTTTAAACCGTTTCAAAGGTCCGTTTTCTTCGGGATTTGTTCCCTAATAATTATTTACACTTAATTAAGCTTCTAAATTACTTATTAGCCTAATTAATCACTATTTTTAATTACGGGGTATTTCAATCTACCCCCCTTAAGAAACTTTGCCCTCAAAGTTGCTCAAGGTTAATAGTTTAAGTATTCTACTCATTAGGCAAACCAATTGTCCTAATGTGTCTTTCTACACCTATGAGGTGTTTACTCCTTTCACGTCACAAGCACAATACACAATTCGCAATTCATACACAATCCATCATGTTCATTCATACCATTCCACAATTCACAATACACCATACCATTCACAATACACATTACAATCCACAATACCCAATACATCAATACACCATACATTGCACATACACATCATTCATTACACATTACACATACATACACATCCATACTAAGTTCACTTGCACTACATGTGCCATACAAAATGCAATGCTTACCCCGAAGCAATGCTAAAGCAAAGGGTTCTACCCCCCTTAAAAGGGGTACGACCCGTACCCGTATACTAAATACTAGACTAACTAGTCTATGAATAACTGCGGGTATTTAGCCTTCATGGCATCTTCCAACTCCCATGTCGCTTCTTCGACATCATGGTTAGACCATAGGACCTTCACCATTCGTATCGACTTATGGCGAGTGTCTCTGGTCTTCCTATCAAGGATTCTCACTGGGGTTTCGACATATCTCATGTTTGGCTCAATAGATAGTCTCTCGGGCTCCAACACATGAGAAGGATCAGCCATATACTTCTTGAGTTGTGACACATGGAAATACATCATGGACACGTCCCAAGTCCTCAGGTAATGCTAACCTGTAGGCTACTGAACCAACTCTTTCGGTGATAGTGTACGGCCCTACAAATTTTGGGCTTAGCTTGCCCTTCTGACCAAATCTGAAGACACCCTTCATAGGTGAAACTCGCAAGAACACTTGGTCGCCCACGGCGAACTCGAGGTCGCGTCGTCTCACATCCGCATAGGATTTCTGTCTATCTTGGGCTGCCTTCATGTTAGCTCGGATTTGTTGCACTTCGGCTTGTACTTGCTCAAGGTTCCGGTCCTATGATGACCGCTTCGCTTGACTCATCCCAACACAAGGGTGTACGGCAAGGTCTACCGTATAGAGCTTGGAAAGGCGACATCTTAATCGAGGCGTGATAACTATTATTATACGAGAACTCGATAAGGTGAAGCTTATCTAACCAACTCCCCTGAAAGTCCAAGGCACATGCCCGAAGCATGTCCTCCAGTGTCTGGATGGTCCTTTCTGTCTGACCGTCGGTCTGAGGATGGAAGGCGGTACTCAACTTCAGTTCTGTACCCAACGCTTCCCTTGTAGCTCTCCAGTATCTCGAAAGAAATCTGGTATCGCGGTCAGATACTATGGTCTTAGGGACTCCATGGTGTCTGATAATCTCCTTATCAAAAAGCTCAGCTAGCTTTACTACCTTCCAGGTGTCCTTCATCGGTATGAATCTGGCAACCTTGGTAAGGCGATCTACTACAACCCAGATCATGTTGAGTCCTCCCCTAGCAGGTGGGAGTCCTACAACAAAATCCATGGAGATATCATGAAATTTCCACTCCGGAATTGGCATCGATTGTACCATTCCGCCGGTCTACGGTGTTCAAATTTTACCTTCTGGCATGTCAAGCATCTCAATACAAATTCTGTCACATCTGACTTCATTCCAGACCACCAGAAGTACCTCTTCATGTCTTTGTACATCTTGGAGGCTCCCGGATGGACTGATAATGTAGAACTATGTGACTCTCGCAGGATGCGATCCCTTAGCTCAGCATTGCTTCGGGGGACGCATAGCCTGCCATTCAACCGAATCAAACCATCTTCATGTAGCTTAAAATCATACTTTTTCTTCTCAAATGTACCATTCTCGATCTTGTGTCTGATTTCGGTTAGGTAAGGGTCGCTCGACTGAGCGTCTCGCACCTCGTCAACCAAGCTAGAAGAAGCGAGTAGCGAATGGAGCGAGTGTGCTCGACGGCTCAGGGCGTCGGCTACAACATTTGCCTTCCTTCCTTATACTGTAGATTGATGTCGTAGTCTGAGAGAAACTCCATCCACCTTCTCTGTCTCAAGTTGAGTTCTTTCTGAGTGAATACATACTGTAAGCTCTTATGGTCGGAGTAGATGGTGATGCTTACCCCATAGAGATAGTGTCGCCATATCTTCAAGGCGAAGACAATGGCTCCTAACTCTAAGTCGTGAGTCGGGTAATTCTCCTCATGTTTCTTCAGTTGGCGGGAGGCATAAGCAACAACCTTGCCATGCTGCATGAGTACGCATCCCATTCCTTTGCCTGATGCATCACAGTATACCTCAAATCCCTCTGTGCCCTCTGGAAGAGTAAGGATGGGCGCTGAGGTCAATGAATCCTTAAGGCTCTGAAATGATGACTCGCAGTCGTCTGTCCATATAAATGGTGCATCTTTCTTCATCAATGTAGTCATGGGCTTGGCGACTTTCGAGAAGTCCCTTACAAATCTCCGGTAATAACCGTAGACCAGACCAAGAAAGCTCCTAATGTCGGTAACAGTCTTGGGTCTAGGCCATGATCGTACAGCTTCTACCTTAGAAGGGTCAACTGAGATACCTGCGCTCGAGATGACATGTCCAAGGAATGATACCTGATCAAGCCAAAACTCGCATTTGGAGAACTTCGCATAAAGCTGGTTCTCGCGCGCAGTGTCTCAAGCACTTTCCTCAAGTGGGTTTCATGTTCCTCTGGTGATTTGGAATATACAAGGATGTCGTCGATGAAGACCACAACCGAAGTGTCCAACTGCTCACTGAATAAACGGTTCATGAGGTCCATGAATTTAGCCGGTGCGTTTGACAAACCGAATGGCATCACTGTGAATTCGTAGTGGCCATATCTGGTACGGAATGCCGTTTTCTCAATGTCTTGCTCCTTGATTGCAATCTGATGATACCCAGAACGGAGGTCAATCTTGGAGAAGACCGATGCTCCTTTCAACTGGTCAAATAGGTCGTCGATGCGTGGCAGTGGGTATTTATTTTTGACTGTGACCGCATTCAGCTCGCGGTAGTCAATGCAAAGGCGGAGGCTACCGTCCTTCTTCTTCACGAAGAGGACCGGTGCTCCCCAGGGTGATACGCTCGGGCGTATGAACCCTTTGTCTAGAAGATCTCTCAACTGCTCTTTCAATTCGGTCATCTCTGCTGGTGCCATGCGGTACGGTGCCCTAGCAATGGGACCGGTACCTGGCAATAGATCAATTTCAAATTCCACTGCTCTCGGTGGTGGCATGCCGGGTAGCTCCTTAGGGAATACATCGGGATACTCAGATACAAGGGTACATCATCACTGAACTCTGGATCTCTCTCCAGGTCTTGTACATAACAGAGATACACCTCTTGGCCCTTCTGAGCTCCCGGTACATGGCCATGGCAGATATAAGTGTGGTCGAAGGCTCTCTCGGTCTCTGGCGGTAAGATACGGTAACCCCAGAAGGACTCTTGAGCAGCAAACGATGCTCGGCGCAGAGGATTCTACCCTTGTGCCGCTCCAACCAATTCATCCCAATGATTACGTCGAATCCCAATCCATTGAATTCGATGAAGGAAATGGGAAACGATTCGCCCTTGATTTGGATTGTGGCTGATTGATAATATTTGGTGCACTTTACTCGCTCCTTCGATGGGAGAGTAACCATGAAGTTCGGTAGCTCATCCGCATCTAGCTTCAACCTCTTCACAAAGGATGGTGATACGAAGTGTGAGAGGCGCCGGAGTCGAATAACACATTGGCATCAATGCCATTTACTGGGAAGGTTCCCGTTAGGATGGTGCCGCTTCTGCCGGCTTGTGCTTCGGTGAGGATGCTCAGGTTACCTTCGGTACCGAGTCCACAACCTATTGGATTCACAATTGGATAAGTATTGATGGTGGACACAAGTGGAATTAAATCAACACTGCTCTTTATTGATAAACCAACCATCATACATGTCGTGTCTCTAATACACGTTACTACCAGATTACATGATACTAGGAATTTAATATTTTCTAAAGGTAAGGTTCAGGCGTCCTGGTTTCATGTGGTGGCATTGATTATTGCCGGCGGTGCCGTGTTCAACTTGATCTTGTTGATCCCGTGATACAGCATCCTAGAGTTTCCACCCATGATTAGGACATCTCCTGATCTCAATACCAGTTTCTGTGCGAGGTCCACACGCTTCTGCTCGCTATACAGGAATATGGCGTCATCACCAATGGACCAAGACACTACGGGCACTCCTTGTTCAAGAGATTCCGCTGTCTCGTCCTTGTCTTGGTGTAACCCAAGTCGTCCTTCTTTTTCATAGAAGTTGACGATACAAAGGTCCGCTTCAAGTGCGGGGATTGGTTCAGATTCACATTGTTGTGCAAGTTCAACTGCTTGAGTGATGAGGGTCTGAAACTCTGGTGGTATTGTCGGTGGCGTCGCTCCGTCTTGTGTTCGTGTCTCCTGGTATGTCTTGGTATAAGGATTCCAGTCCTTTCCCAAGCACATCATTTTCAGCTTCATCTTCGCTCCACCGGGGAATTCGGGTGTGTAAAATCCACCTTGACCCGTTCCTAGCTCGTTGCATCGTCGAATAATTGAGATTTGCGCTTCGGGTGTCAGGTATCCCTTAATAAGATCATACCTGGGCGGATGACCTGACACTGTTTGTTGGTGTAGTCGTGGTTGGTGATGTCGATCTCTTCTTGATTCAAGGTTACCGGTATTGGGTAACAGATACTAAAGTTTCCTATGGTTACAAATTTCATCTACGGTGAGTACTAGTTTCAACTACTTCATTTCATGCTCAATATACACTTCATTGATTTACTCATGCATTCATCATACAATTACTCTACTACTAGGCATGCTATTTCAAGGATTAAAGGTTTAGGTGATTACCTTGGCCGGATTTCGAACCGGGCCCATCGCGGTCAATCACATGCAGAACAGGCTGCCTCTGAGGTGCGCCTCTCTGAGGGCCCCGGGATCCCTGTCCCTGAGGTGCCTGCTGGGCCGGTGCATCGCCAGATGCCACCTCCTTGCCCTCTCTCTGCTTGTAGTTCTGGAAGTTTCCCTTCGGCTTTCCACTCTCTGGGCACTTGTTAGCTGTGTGTCCCAGCTTCTGGCAGTTGTAGCATTGATCTCCCTCCCGTAGCAATCCTTACCAGGATGGTCCTGGTTGCACTTTCTGCACACATAGGTGCGGCCGTCGGAGAAGGTTTTGGCGGCTCCGGAGCTAGAACCTGAGGTTAGAGGGTTAGCACATGTGTGCGTGGGTATACTAGAAATGATACTTATCGAATACGAATTGGAAGTAGAATTTACCCTTAGGAGGGTGTGATCTCAGTGGCTTAGCTGCCACCGGTGCAGAATAACCAAGCTGAAGGATCTCAGCTGGTTTGCCCTGCTCAGCATGGGCACTGCTCTCACTTGGGGACTTCTTCTGAGAAAAGAAGTTCCCTTTCTTCTTCTTCCAGCTTTTACCCTGGTTCTGCTCCTCAGTGCTGGTATTTTTGTTATTGGCCTTGCGCTTCAGCGCGGTTTCTTCATCCCTCAGTTGGCAAGTGATCTCAACGCGAGAAGCCGCGTGATAACACTCCTGAAATTTCAGGTATTAGCCGGGATTCTCATTTAAGGAAAGGATAAGGAAAAGATTCAAGGAATTCAAGGAATTTAAGGAATTGACATGATACTAAGGGTTAACCGTTATTTACCTGAAGGGAGGTAAATCTGGTATAGCCCATACCGTACCGAAGGCGATGGCTCAGACCGCCATAGAAGCGATCGACCAACACCTGGCCGGTGTATCCAAGATCGGGGAGGAGACGGAGGATGGAGGTGAAGGTGCGGTAGTACTCATCCACAGACATCTTGTCTGTCATCTTTAAGGCGTCTAGCTCTAGCCTTTTCTTCGTTTTTACATGCTCCGGATAGTACTTGGATCGGAGGAGAGATGCGAAGGAATCCCAGTCGAAGGTGGGGTCGCTGACATGCTCGTGCTTCACCAGTTTCCACCAATCCATGGCCGCATCCTTCAAGTAGTAGGCGGCTACCCTGACTCGAACTCCAGCAGGAGCTTCGAGGGTCTCAAAAGCCGTCTCCATTCGGAGATGTAGGCTTCTAGCTTAGCCGGATCACTCTCGCCCCTAAAGCAAGGAGGGCGGAGTTCCGCTACAGCTTTTACCCAGTTAGCTTCTCTGGGTGGAGGGGGAGGGATTGGCCCCGTTTGAGTTTGTTGGTTTTGTTGGGATTGTTGTACAGCTTGTATTACTTGTGGTAGCATCTGCGCTACCGTGGCGGCGACGATCTCAGCTATCGTCTGCGCGCCGGTTCCATCTGAGGCTTCGCCTCTAGGTCGGCCTCGGCCTCGTCCTGACATCTGAATGTTTAACAGTTACATTAGGCTTTGCAAGATAGGACTCAAAGGTCTTGGAATTTAAGCAAGGTATCGTTCATAAGAACGTTAAGGGTATCCGTTGTTAACAACGGTAGTTCCTAGTTAGGTTTCTAAGTATCCGTCTTAAGACGGTTGAAATCCTAACTCGGTAATCCCCTATGCTCGGTACTATGGACATCAGAGCGTAACTACGCTCTGATACCACTTTTTGTAACACCCCAACCGCTAATCCTATGCTTACCGTCTAATCGTCCTGTTAACCCTACGAGTTCGCAGCGGAATTACTACATACTTACTACGGCGGGTGAAACAATGCCGCTAACCGCCCATACGGCTAGCTAGGCTACTAATACTTACAGTCACGGTCTGATGAACATAACGTACCGAGCTACTAATATAATTCATACTGAATACAAAATAACCTACTTACATTCTTGGATCACCGAGTATTTAAAGTATTACTTTACATCCTTACCACACTTCCCAAAAGAATGAGTTTCTATCTTTTGCTCATCTATACCAATTCCCTTTCATCAATATCCAAAAAGGTGTACCCCGTGGTACACCGGCTAATCAAAAGTTACAGCCATGTACTACTTAGTACACCATCATAAATTCATTGTTTACAACCAAAAAGAAGATAAAAGAAATGAAAGTAGATCTTCACATCTTCATCAATCTCGAGTACCTGCGTGTAGTAAAAATGGTGCCCCAAGGGGCTCAGCAAATTGCTGCGCATAACTCCGCATATAACCGCGTGCTAGCTAGGGCACGCCGACTATTTGCGTCCATAAACATGCCATTCATTACTCATACATACATGCTCTTTCATACAATATACATGCTACACAATTCATTACACAATCAAGGCAACATACAGTAACAGTACACATCTACTTACCTTCACAAGGTTAGCCAAATTATGCATCCGGGTTAATCGGAATGCCTTTACTCTTTACTCTACTTAATTCTTCTTGCTTACAGGTACTTACTTTCCAACTTTACTTACTCATTCTTACTTACTTACTTATACTCAAGTCAAGTCGTCGGGACCTCCGCCTTGGGGACTACACCGTCCCACATCCGGGATTTACTTGACTCACTAATCCGGGATGCTACCCACTTAAGGGATTTGGGCCGCGGACCAGTTTAAGAGTCAGGAATTGGAGCCAACCTCTCGTGACTCCGCATCCTCACGCGGGCCGAAACTATATCGGACTTCTACTCATTCCAATTTAATTACGTTTTAAGTTAGGATGTTAGCTTGTTAGGAATAAGTTAGAAGTCCAGCTATCACAATCGGTCACAGTACAATACAACATTCATACACAGTTCATATTCATCCAAACATTTCATGAAGTATACAAAATAAGAATTAAAGAAAATAACAACATCATACAACACTACATATCCAAGTATGCATACTAACTCCGATTCGTGCATTTATCTTATTTGGTGATCAATTAGCACTCAACACACAAATCGAGTAAACCAAGATAGCACCCGGGGCATGAGGAATCCATACCGTTTCACCGTCGTTACGTGTTTCCAAACGTGCCTCCGGTGTCACAAATCAAATCCTATTAATACATACAATTAAATGATTAATCTAGCTATCATTACTTATCTCATACTTACTATGTCCTTGTATTTACACTTACACTTACTTACTTACTTTTCCTTTACTTAAGGTTCTATCTTCTTACTCAAGGTTTGCATGCTTACACACACATATACATATACATATATGTAGGGTATACATATACATATACATATACAATTATTATTTAAATTAAATAATAATAAATTTTTTTTTTTTTTTTTGTCAGGACCGGACTTGCGACCGACCTTGCAAGTCCGGTCCATTCCAGTAGCTACCAGTACCGAAATTCCTGGCCCGACCGAACTTGCAAGTCCGGTCGCAAGTTCGGTCGCTTCCAGTAGCTCAGGTTACGGAAATTCTTCTGGCCGACCGAACTTGCAAGTCCGGTCGCAAGTTCGGTCGATTCCAGTAGCTATCCTCGGGAAATTTTTCTGGGCCGACCGAACTTGCATGTCGGTCGCAAGTCCGGTCGATTCCAGTAGGTTACGGGATGGAAATTTTCTGGGACCGAACTTGCAAGTCCGGTCGCAAGTTCGGTCATTCCAGTAGGTTACAGACGGGGAAAATTTCTGGTCCGACAGAACTTGCATGTCCGGTCGCAAAGTCCGGTCGATTCCAGTAGCTCAACCGTCTTCTTTGTAAGTCTGGGCTCGACCGAACTTGCAAGTCCGGTCGCAAGTTCGGTCCGGCCCAGTATTTGCATTTAAATCCTGTTTCAGTCCTCTCTTAACCCAATACTTCCCCATTGTTCCGACACTTAATCCTACATGTTGTAACACCATTTAAACCTCCTAATACATCTTAGTTCATTAATTAATTCCTTACCAAATTTTATACTCATTCACTCATCTAATTTTCCAAGTTTCACTCAACACTCAACTAGTTTCTTCTCTAGTTACCTTATGCTACAGATTTTAACACTTACACTTCTCCTCTTACATCTCCCTCTCTAATGTTCATTTCTAACACTCTTACTATATCTAGAATCCATTATCTAGCCTCTCAACTTACCCTTTAAATATCCAAATCAAAAATCTGTTACAACCACATTAGTCACCTAGTTTTTAATTTTCTAAGTGTTCTAATCCTAGGCAATTTTGCCATAGTTCCCCATAATTTTATACTCTCACCACATATTCTAGTTCCCATTTCAACACATTTCACCTGTTACAATAGAATCAAAATACAACTCCATTACACAAATACTAATACAACAAACACTAAAATTTCCTGCACTCAACAATTCCATTCCCAATCTGTTTCACAAGTTTTTAAAAGTGTCTTTAAGGTTTAAAACCTGTTTCCTCTTACACATTACACTACTATCACATTATCGTTTTACAATACCATTTTCATTACTAAAATCTGTTCCATATACAAATAGGTACCAAGCTACACAATGAGTATTCTTACCTTGTTACTTCACAAGTTTCTTCTTCTTTCTCCTTCTTTCCTTCTTCTCTACCGGTTTGTAATCCCAATTATTCTAGCACTACCAACATTTATATACACCATTCAATACTAAGAACTAACCTAACCACTAATCAAGTTTATCTAGGTTTAGGGTTTAGATGTTTTTTACCTTCCAAGAGTTTAGGAAACAACTTGGAGCAGCTCAAGAATGATTTCCCACCTTTTAAATGCCAAAACCGGCTGGGCTAAGAGGAGCAAGCAGGCTAATTCACATTTTCGTTTTGCCCATTTAGGCCTAGAAAAAGATGTGCTTTTGAAGAGATTTTTACCTTAGAGAACAAGGGGAAGGAGGGCCTTCTAATGGTGGTGTTGAAGCCTCCAATGGTGCATACCCATGAAAACGAAAGTGGGTGTTTCGAGTTTTGAAAAGATAGAATGTAGCCTTTGATGAGGGGATTCCATGGTGGTGTTTTTATATTTTTTTTGGAAGAGTGTGGAGAGAGTTACAAAGGAGAGAAGTTTAGTTTGTGAGGGTGTTTTCTTTTTCACCCTCGTGAAGAGGTCGCGAGAGAGGTAGAAAGAGAAGAGAAAAGAGAGAGTGAGGGAGAAGGCATCCACGTGAGAGAGGGGGAAATGAAGGTAGGAGAGAGAAAAATATTAGAGTGGGGGTGGTTACTTATTGTTTGTTTTTTTGTAAATAGAGAGGAGGGTGTGTGAGGAAGAGTGAGAGGGGGAGTCCCATCGGTCACAACACACACACACATATTTACTTTTGCTTTTTATTTTCAAAGTGGACACATAACTTTTGTTATTTGTACTTCTACCCCACAACTTCCCGTTTTTGACAGTTTGTTACTAATTTCTCGTTTTCTTGATTTTATTGGTCCTACAGCCTCACTAATATTTATTAATGAATATTTAGTAGCCTAAAATTGTTTACGAGTCTACTTGACCCGCTCTTAAAGACACGTTTTCCCGGTTACCTCGAAAAACGCGCTTTGAGGTTCGGTAATGTTTTTAAACCGTTTCAAAGGTCCGTTTTTATTCGGGATTTGTTCCCTAATAATTATTTACATTAATTAAGCTTCTAAATTATTATTAGCCTAATTAATCACTATTTTTAATTACGGGGTATTTCAGACAGGGAGATGATAAACATAGATGGTAAACAGACCGGGCAACAAGCCAGGAGTAGTCTACACCATATTATAAAATACCTCCCAGAGGAGGTAATGCTCATTCCTATAGCAGTTACATAAGGAACTGGAAGCAATCCTCAATGAATCAAATGATAAGCGAGTACCCAATTGATGAATAATCAACTTGTATGGGATACAGAAGTGTTTGAAAAACCACAATGAACATGCACAAGCAGGTTAAGCGAAAACTTAGAACAAAACGTGTGGCCTAAGGCTAAAGAAGCACGAAGGGTGTGGAACACACCAACAAACACAAGAAGTGAATTCCACCGGATATAAGCGGTAGGAAACCCATGAACATTTAGAAGATCAATGCATAGAAAATTCAAGGTCATAAAGTAGTAAGAGGCACTTGTACAGAATCAGACAAGTGGGCATAATTCAGAAGCCACTGATACAGAGGAAGCACTACAACTAAGTAGTGGCTACCTCAATCGACAATAAGTCGGAGGAAACCCGGTGAATAATCACGGAAATATGAAATAGTATGTACAATAGATTTCCAAAGAACTGGATAAAAATCTGAAACTCATCGAGTTCACGTACGGTAAAAGAATACCACGCTTGATTGAGAAACCATATTCCTAACATAACAAGGATAATAAGGTGGATGTATAACACATTAAGGATAATGAGAAGGGCGAACAACCCTAAGTTATCAAGGTCGCATTGTAGAAGCTAGTGGGCCCAAGATTCTAAGGTTTAATACACCCAGTGAATAAATATCAATGTCTTGAAGCCTATTAGGCTAAAACCGAACCCGGTTAAGAGTTGAACAACTCCGATTAACATTCTTGGTGCAAGGACTAACCGGCAATATGGTTAAGATCCTTTGACCAAGGAACATTGTATAATAGACCGCATGGAAGTTAAAACACTCCATGACGGCTGAACGCCTTAGAATAATGTCCAATGTTGACACATGGTAGATTACGTGGGCGTAATCCCTTTTAAGGGAGGTAGAGCGAAAAGCGCGAAGTGTATGTTTTACGTGATAAGTGCGTAAACTACAATGCGCATAGCACAAAAAGAATTTGCTTTGATGATCGGTACTTATGTTGCATAAACATTTGTACTCACTCATGGTGTAAATGTTGGTTATTTGTGAGATTATAAGTGAAAAGGAGTAGAGAAACTCCAGGGGAATGAGAACCCCGATTGGTAATAGTATGAGATATGAGCCGGTACGAAATCGGTGTTAAGAAATGAGTATGTTGGGAAATATGTTGAGAATAAATCGGTATGAACCGATGTTGAGCCTAGAGGGATTTGAGTCCCCTAGGTGATTTTATTTGATTTTACTTGTGAAAGATTAGAGGATAGACGACTAATTGGAAAGATAAGTATTGAATTTCTTAAGTAAAGTATTTGGAGATAACTTGAGTAGTAATCGATGAAATGATTAGTAAGAGAGGAAAAGGATTCTATGAATTGGAAAAATGTATTGCTTGGTGATTATGACTAGCAAGATTAAAAAGATAGAAGATGAAATAATGATTGACTATTTGATTGTGTGAATTGAGGTGGGAGGTGGAACTTGATTTGCTAGTGATCAAGGGAAACAAACACAAATTGGGGTGGAAGGATAGTTCAACACCAATGCTGATCACATTGGGGTTGAATGACTCTTGAAGCTCCTATAAGTGGTCACAGTAATAACACTAGTAATAAGTGTAATTATTACAAATTGGAATTTAGAGTTGGATTGAGTTTTCAAAATGAATTTCCAAACTGATTTTGGTACAAATGTTGTTCTTCAAATCGAGAGTAGGATGGATTGGTGTGAAACCACTTCCACGGGCGCTAGTTGGACCTTCCCACGGCTAGGCACCGGTATCGAGTCGAACGACCGGGAAGGAAGGCTAGTTGTGAGCCCGTGGAAGTGATGATTAGTTTTGAAACCGCTGTCACCCGTCGTGGCTGCGACCTTAAGTCTTGATGACCGGTTGAACGGTGGGAGTGTGTTTGTATTTTCCAAGGGCACTGGGACAGAGTAGTCCTGAAGTAAGTATGAGTAATAGTGCCTGAGGATCTATAGATGTGCAAACGAGTTTGATCAGAACCAAAGGACCGTGGCCTGAAAGTGTAAGTGTCATTATTCATGACGGTCGTGAACCAGAAAGCGTAAGTGTTCAAACGTGACCGGTACTTGAGGGATCACTCAACATGGGAGAGGATGGTACCTTCTTTATCTGCGGATGGACCCTATGGAGAGGAGGAAAAAGAAAAATATTTTTGATTGCTATGCATGCAGTGACATGTTGTATGGATGTGAGGTATGCATCGAATCAGACCTTGGAGTCTGTGAGGTTATATAAAGGTTATGACCTTAGCATAGAGTACCTATATGAGTAACAATATTAGATTCACCAACTTTGAGTGCAAAGTTCTTTAAGGGGGGTAGATTGAAATACCCCGAACTTAAAAATGGTGATTAAATAACTCTAATATGGTATTTAAGGGCCTAATAGTGCCTAATGAATATTGGTGGTGAAAAACGAGCGTTACACAACCATAGGAGGTATGTGACCTTGGTTAGAGTCTTAGATGTATTTCCAAGGCTTAAAATGCCTAAATAATATACGGAAACAATTCCCGAAGAAAATGGAGCCATGAAATGAATTAAAACGCTAATAAACCTTTAGCGCACGTTGTTCAAGAAAACCCGAAAACGTGACTTTAAGTGGTCGAACGGACCCGTAAAAATTATAGTCAATAAAATAACTATAATTAAACACTAATGGGAGCTTAAGAACAAATAAAATTAAAGAAACGAGAAATATCCAGAAAACGGCCTCGGTTTGTGAATAGTGCTAAAACCGGGTAAATTAGCGAGCGTTTTCTGTAAAAGACGAAAGACGCTCCAACTTGTATGTATATGTGGAGGCTGGTTTTTATAATATAATCAGCTCTCTCTCTCTCTCTCTCTCTCTCTCTCTCACACACACAACACACACCTAGCTAGTTTTAAAAAAATAAGAAGAAGAAGAAAAGTAAAAAGAGAAAAGTGGAAAGTAGAAAAGTAGCTCTCTCCCTCTCTTTCCTCACTTTTTCCTCTTCTATATCCTTCCCTATCCTTCTCCACCGGTTTCTCCTCCCTTCTTCTTCCCCATTTCTGCCGATTTTCGCAGCCTCTCATGGAAGCCGACATATCTCCTTATGCTCTAGCCACCTCTATGCTCCAAATGCAAATAAATTACATATTTGAACTCCCCTCACCAAGCTCTACCTTCTTCTCTTTTCAAAATCCCAAAATGGTGAAGTTCATCTCCATGGGTGTTGGCCCTTTGAAGAGAAAGCTAGAGAGTCTTGAAGTTTGGAGCCTCCTCATTTTCTAAGGTAAAAAGTTCCAAAGAAAAACTCACCTTACCCCCATCTTTTGGTGTGGCCGATTTTGCCCCCTCCTAATGCGTTTCTCTTTTCTTTTTTTGAGCTATTCTCCAAGTCTCCAATGGTGGGTTGGAGCTCCTCCCTTGATTCTTGACCAAACCCCATTTTAGGGTTCCAAAGGTAATTTCCATCCTTGTGCTCCAAGCACCTTCTTGTATTCCAACTTAATTAATAAGCCTAAGTGCATAGTTTAAGTGCTTAATTCCTCATTTGAATGTGGTCTAGAGAATTGGGCAAGTGATTTGCCTTGACTGATTTTGGAGTGAGAGTGAGAGAGAGAGATGGAGAAGAGGAGAAGAGAATTGAAAAGGGAATTTGAGAATCCAAGGTAAGAAAATCTACCTTAATGTATGTTCTATATGTATTAGGATTTTGGGATGGGGATATAAAATATGAAACAAGGTCTGGAGCAAAAAAAAATTGTGTTTGGTGAAAGTTAGAGAGAGAATTGTGAACTTGTTGATTGAATTGTGATTTAAGGGCCTAAGAGCCAAGCATTTAAGTTATTGTAGTATATTGTGCTTGATGAGGTTTTGAATGAGATTTTGATTGAGAAGTGTGTGCTGGTAGGATCCCTTATGGATGTGGCTAGAGAATGAACTAGGAAATGTGAAATTGTGCATTTGGGCAGTGTAAGGATCGTAGGTGAGTTATGGCAAAATTTTGGTGAGAAATAAAATGCTTTAGGTGTTGCTATGGGTGAGAGAAATGACCTAGGATTCACTAGGTGTATCTAGGGATTTATTTAATGGAAGTAGACACCATAGATAGTGGTTGAAGGTTTGGAAATGGTAGAATAAAAATTTGTAGCAAAATAGCATTTTAGTGTGTGGAAATTCTAGGAAAAAGTTAGTGAGCATGACCTTGGAAATGAAGGATGACCTTGTGTAATAAAATGCAAATGGATAGGAAGGATTTAGAATGGCCTAAATGCTTGAGGGCAGGGTGTAACCCATTAAGAGGAGTTTGGAGAATGCACTAGGGTGCATGAGTGCAAAAGTGAGAATTTGGGGTTGTAGAATTGAGTAAGGATTGGACCAATGATTTAAGGAGGTTTAAGGAGTGTTTTAGGGTGTCTAAACATGTTAGGAAGCATGTGGAATGATTAGGGAAATATTGGGTGAAAATTTAGGTGAATTTGGAGTTCAAAGTGAGTATTTAAAATGAGTGCTGGGCTGGACCGACCTTAGGACCGACCTTGGTAGGGTCGGTCGGCCTGAAATTTGCAAATCTAGAGCATTCTGACTTAGACTGACCTTAGGACCGACCTTGGTAAGGTCGGTCGGGACTAAATTTTCAAATCTGGAAGTCTTCTAACTTCGACCGACCTTGGTAGGGTCGGTCGGACTGGAATTTTGTAAAGCCGTAACCTACTAACTTCGACCAACCTGGGGACCAACCGTAGGCAAGGTCGGTCGGGTCAAATAAAAAAATGGCATTAGTAGCAAGCCATTGGGAGTGTAAAGATAGTGAAATACCCCGAACTTAATTAGGGTGATTAAATACTCTAATATAATATTGAAGGCCTATTAGTGCCTAAACAACTTTGGTAAAGAGAATAAATCCAAAGAAATAAGAAAACGCTTAAAAAGCGAAAAACGCCAAATTAAGCGTTATGTGATCATAGGAGGAATACGACCTCGACAAGGGTCTCAGATGAATTAAAAGGCTTAATAATGCCTAAATAATATATGGGAACAATTCCCGAAAGAAAACGGATCCAAATAATGTATTAAAACGCTAATAAAGATTTAGTGCACGTTTTTTGAGGAAAGCCGAAAACGTGACCTTAAGTGGTCAAACGAACCCGTAAAAATTATAGTTCATTAAATAACTATAAATAAACATTAATGGGAGCTTAATAGCCATTAAAATTAAGAAACGAGAAAATTTCGGAAAACGGGCCCGGTTAGTGAATAGTGCTAAACCGGGTAAATAAACGAGCATTTTCTGTAAAAGACGAAAAAAACGCTCCAGCTGGTACATACATGTGGGGCCGGTTTTTAAATATTAAACATCCTCCTCACACACACTAATAAGCTAGAAAGAAAAGAAAGAAAGAAAAGGAAAAGCAAAAAGTAAAAACCACCTTTTTCCCTCTCTCTCTCCATTTCTTCTTTTTCTTCTTCTCTTTCCTCTCTTTCTTCCTCCCAGCCGATTTCTTCCCCCCCCCCCCCTTCTTCTTCCTTGCGACAGCCCCCTTCCTCCATGGCTGTTCAAGCTTTCTTTGGCTTGCCCAAGCTCCATTAGAGCTCAAATCACAAAAATAATCACATTATTCTCCATCCCCTCAACTAGCTCTATCATTCTCTCTTTTTAAAATTCCAAAAGGATGAAGTTGACCTCCATGGGTTTTCCCCATTTGAAGAGAAAATGGCACCATCTTGTAGCTTGGAGTCCCCTCTTTCCATTAAGGTAAAAAATTTCATTGAAAAACTCATTTTGTTCTCCCTCTTTGGTGACCAACTTTTCACCCTTGTAATGCCTTGTTTTTCTCCCTCTTCAGCTTCAATTCAACCCTCCAATGGTGGTGGAATTTCCCTTATATTCAAGGGTGAAAGCCTCTCTTAAAAGGCTCCAAAAGGAAACCCTAACCTTGTGTTTTAAGCCCTTAATTGATTTAGAGTTTCCTAAGGGTTTAGAGAATTAATTGAATGCATTTTGTGTCTTGAATGTTGGGATGGATTTTGGCAACTCCATTCCCACTTGGCCGATTTTGATCATGGAAGGGAGAAGAGGAGAATGAAAAGGAGAACTTGTGAATTAAGGTAAGAAATCTACCTTAAACCTTGTTTTGATTGCTTTGGAAAATGGGGTGGGTTAAATTAAATAATGAACCCAAATTAAGTGAAATAAAGTAGTTGGTTGAAGTTGAGGGAAATTGTGGATTGTTGTTTGAATTAAGGGCTTAAGTGCCAAGCTTTTGAGCTATTGTGGTATATTGTGCTTTATGGAATTTGAATGAGGTGATGGATTCATTGTGTGCTGGTAGGACCCTTGTAAGGGTGTGGCTAGATTAGAATGAAATTGGTGATTGGTGAAAGTTGATGATTTGGGATATGTTAGGTTTATGGGGAGGTTATGGCAAAATTTTGGTAGAAAAAAAATAAGTGTTTTAAGATGACTTAGTGAATTGGAGAACCTAGGTTTGTAGTGTTGTTTAGAGTTGAGTGATAGCCTTGAAATGGCATTTGGAGAACTAGAGGGAAGGAGGTAAAATCTGTAGCAAATAGGTATTGAAATGCTTTGGAAAAACTAGAAAAGAGCAAGTGTGCAAGACTTAGGAAATGAGGGTTGTACTTGGGTTTAGTTAATGCACTTGTCTAGGAATGAATTGGTTATGGTCAATAATGATTTGGTAAGGTGGTAGGAGGTGTTAAACCACAAAAGAGAAGTTAGAAATGCATAAGAGGGCAAAATGCAAAATGTGAGAATTTGGATTTGTTGAATTTGAGCAAAAATTGTGGTGGTGGATTAAACCAAGGATTTGGAGTGGTTTAGAGCATGTTTTAGGGTGATTAATTATGTAGGAAACTTGTGGAAAGATTAGGGAAAGTTTGAGGGTGGTTTAAGGGGTTGATTAGGGGGGTTGAAAAAGATTAATAGCAGTTTTAGCAGGGCCCGGGACTTAGGATATGTACCAAGTCCCGGACCACATTAAAAATTAGTTCGAGAGTGCAAACAGACATTGGTCCGGGACCTAGGTCCGGGACCAAGTCCCGGACCACAAGCAAATATGGCCGAGAGTTGATTTCTACATGGTCCGGGACCTTGGGTCCGGACCAGGTCCCGGACCAACCCCAGATTTGTGCCGTGAGTACTTTTTAGGGTTTAAATGATGGGGGTTTGAATGGTATTGGTCTTAGATGATGTTTAGGAGTTGTTTGGTGACTTGTTAAGGTCCTAAGATGTATAAACAAGTGTTGGAAGTGAGTGAGTAAGTTAAGGATTTAAGTACACTAAGTTAAACAAAATACGGGGGGGTAAAGGGTAGGAGTAAGTACAGGGAGTAGCAATTATGTCATACCGTAATGCTCAAAAATTTAATTGAACCATTTAACATGTAATTAGTGGTTCAAGAGTAAGACACGAGGAACAAGTGTGAACCGAGGGACGTGAGAACACCCGGTAAAGTTAACCCCGGTGTGAAAGGTATGATTTCCTCATGCTCTGTATCCTAACTTGGTTACCCCAATTTATGTGCTGTTGATTGTGTGATCACCTAACAAGATAAATGCACGAATCGGATTGATTGCACTTATTGGTGCTTGTATCGTATTGTTGTTTGTTGGATTGTGTTTGAAACTAAAGTTTGTAAAATTCATGAAATATGAATTTGCGAATGAATTGCTTGAATATTGATTGTGTATGGTAGTGCGACTCATAGTTGAGTCTTTTTTGAGTAGAGACTCGTAGAAAGAGTCAAATTGCAAACTAATAAAAAGGTGGAAACACACTACGACTATCGAACCATTACACGGTAGCATAACCCATGAACTCACCAGAACGTGAGAAAGTATATAGGAGTAGTAACCTCCCGATAACGGTTAGAGAACCCAATTTATTTAATCCACACATAATTAATAGTGAAAGTATTGAGTAACCTCTACTAGAGGACTTGATAATTGTTCAAACAATGACCTTGAGTAAAGTGAAGAATGGTAAGGGATCACCAAAACCCTTGGAAATATAGTCGAACCCCAATGAGAGGAACCGACTAAAATAGACAATGTCACGAACATGAGAGTATTCGATAAGTGGGTGGAACCTTAAATCTTAGAATACTAGACATTGAGAATTTCCCTAAGCCATTAGATGTTATCGAGAGAGATACTTCTAGGCTAATCCTTGAGATTGTGAATTGACTCTGAGAGTGGAGTTTTGGGAATTGAGTAGTCAGTAGAGAACTGGACATTGGTGAACTTGAGGAGCTAAATGCACAGCTCTTTTGTATTGTAAGCCGGTGGTGGGTCTTGTGTATAACCCTGCCCGGAGGTCGTGGCTAAGACTTAAAAGATGCCTTTGAGTATTTGAGTATGAATTGAGTATGTGAGTGTTGAGAATTGAGTGGTGACTTGAGGGACTTGAGAATTTGAGTTGAGTGGAGAATTGAGTGAGTTGAGTATTGTAGACCTTGTTGAGATTGTGAGTAAGAGTACCCAAGGGAGTGGGTAAGACAATGAGTAAGTGAGTAAGGCGTAGTGAGGTAGAAAACCCTCAAGCCTAAGTAAAGAACATAATAAGCTTTTTTTTTTTTTTGAAAATAGAAGAACATAATAAGCTAACCCTTGATGTGTGTGTTAGTGTTTGTGTTCGTTGTGAATTTTGATTGTGAATGTACATATATAACTATTATTGTGTTGCATGCTGTTTGAAATAAATGAACCGCATGCTCTCGACCAATAGTCGGCGTACCTCGCTAGTACGCTGGGTATGCGAAGTGAAGTCATATGCAGCAATTTTGTTGAGCCTCTAGGGGCATCGTTTTTATTTCTAGGTAATGAAGCGATCACCGTTCGAGAGAGTAGGATGGGGTTGCTATGAAAGCATGGGTAGAGACTTTAGAGATAGTGCCGGTTGGAATTATTTAAAAGTGTTTTGTAAGCCGAAATGTTACCTCCGGCAACTTGATGATTGTAGAAACTCGGTATAGTACTGAATGGAGGTTGTATTTGTATAATATGGAATTGAAGTTGTATTTGGTTGAGATTGATTAGGTAATGGAAGTAACATTTGTATAGTGTACTCGGTATAAGACCCATCAGACCGATATTGTAAATGTTGTTGTATTTAATTTGTTGTGTTGAGTTGGCCTTGTTAGTCACGTAGGTGACTAACGGCATTGTAATACCCGCCGTTGGTAGTTTGATTCCGCTGCTTGAGTATTGGTAAATGAGACGGGTTAGGAGTTAATTGGGTGATTACCGATAGGGGTGTTACAGATAGTGAGAAGAATATGCACCTTAAGACCCAAGTAAACAAGTATGAGAGTGAACGAGAGGTTGTAAACTTAAGCACACTTGTGTAACCTAAGTTAACGGGAGAACGGGGTAAGTACGGGAGTAGTGACTATTTACATACCGTAATATCTTAATGTTAATAGAAAACATTTTGAATGTTATCAGTGGAACAAATGTAAACCGAGGAACGTGAGGTGCCCGGTAAAGTTAATCCATGGTGAAAGATATGATTTTCTCATGCCCTGTATGTTAACTGTGCTACGTTGATTTGTGTGCTTGTGTGCCGGCTTAATCAAGATAAAATCATGAAACATGTTTTATTGCTTGTTTGTATATCTTTATGCATGATGTGTGTACTAACCACCTTGTATGATTGTGTGGCCTAACCTAGCGTTATAGACCGACTCATAGTTGAGTAATAGTTGGTTAGTGACTGTGTAGAAAGAGTCTTTTCTCGAAATAATGAAAACGTGTAAACACACAAAAACTATCAAACCAAGAAACGATAAAGCAACCTATGAACTCACTAGAACATGAGAGAGTTGTACGGGATTAGTAAATTCCCGATGACGGTTAGAGAACTGAAAGGAACAATCCAAGAAATAACCCATAGTGGGAAGAAATGATGAAACCTCTATTAAGAGATTGGTATAGTTCAAAGATGCGAACTTTTGAGAGAAGTAAAAGAATATAAGGGACCATCAAACTCCCTTAGAAAAATAGTCGACCCAGAATATGAGGGTCTGACCTAGTATGTGAAAATGTCCCGAACATAAAGGTACTCGAAATGTTGGGGAAACCCTTAAATATGAGAATACTAGAAATTGAAATAATTCCCTAAGCTATTAGATGATATCGAGGGTGATACTTCTAGGCTAATCCTTGATATTGTAATGTAACTCCGAGAAAGGAGTATTTGGGAATTGAGTAGTTTGGAAGAGAATCGGATGTTTGGTATTTGAGGAACTAGGTGTATAGTTCCGTTTAATGGTCGAACCTTCCCACTGTGCTAGACCCAGAGTAGGGTCGAAACGGGGAAGTAAGACTAGTAATTGTCAGCCGGTGGTGAGTCTTGTGTATGACTCTGCCCGGGAGGTCATGGGTAAGGACTTAAAAGATACCCAGTTGAGTATGGAATTGAGAATTGAGAATTAAGTATGAATTTAAGAAATTTAAGTATTGAAGTGGAGAATTGAGTATCGAGAGTGGAGAAGTGAGAATGGAGACTTGTAGTATCTATGAAACTAAGAGAGCGTGCGTAAGAGTAACTTAAGAGAATGGGTAAAGTAACAAATAAGTGATTAAGGCATAGTGAGGTAGAAACCCTCAAGGCCTGAGAGTAATTAATATGAACTAACAACCTTGATGTGTTAGTTAGGGATTGTATTCCATGTTTGGATGTTGAATACTTGTGCTAGTGTACATATATAATGTATTGCTAACTTGCATGTTGATTGAATTAAAAGAATCTCATGCTCTCGACAAAGTAGTCGGCGTACCCCCGTTAGCACGCGGGGGGTATGTGAATTTCATATGCAGCTTTTGCTGAGCCCCTTGGGGCACTGTTTTTACTTTTCAGGTACCGAAGCCGAACATCGTTTGAGAGTAGGAAGGGGTTGCCACTTAAGCATGGGTAGTTAGTTAGGAACCTTTGTATTGATTTTGAAATTGTGACGGGTGAAGTGTAAAAGCGGATTGTACCACCAGTTGAAGGTTGTAGTAGACTCGGTATAGAATGGATTAATGATTGTATTTGGATTGAATTAGTTAAGGAACGGAATGTAATGTTTGTATAGTGTGCTCGGTATACTCAAGTTCATCAGACCGATAGTATGTTGTATTTGTAACTGGCCTTGTTAGTCACGTGGGTGACTAACGGCATTGTACACCCACCGTTGTGTATGTAATATCCGCTGCAAAGGTAAGTAATTGTGAGATAATGACGGGATTAGCGGTAGGGGTGTTACAGGAACCTTCACGATCACTGCTTGCGGTACATTATGAAGTACTTTCCCTTCTTGCAACGTCTTTCTTTGCGATACTCCCGGCAAAAGAAACCTCCTTAGTACGCTTACTGGATGTATTACTAAGGCGTTGTTCTTCCTCATGAAGAACTATAGAATACACGATATCAAGGGAATGTAGTGGTGACATCATAATCAAATTGCCCCTCACGTTGAGAAAATGCTTACGTAAACCCAGTAGGAATTCCAAAAGTCTTTCTTCTTCTATCAACTAAGCAACCTTATCTCCATAGCCACATATGCAGAGACCGATATTTTGAACAGATGCAACCTCATCCCTGAGACATTTGAGTCTTGTGAAATACTCAGTTACGTATGGTGGAATCCCCCTGTCGCATATTAGCAAGTTGTTTTTTTTAATTCCAACCTCCTAGTCCCATTCATTTTGTTACACCTTCTAGACAATGAAGTCCCCATTTCATGAGCGGTACCGGTGAACTTTAGACTATCAGCAATCGATTGGTCCACACTGGCGAGTATCCACGACATCACCAAGCCATTGCATCTATCCTACTATCTCTTCCTTCCCTTTGCGACTTTGGAGCGAGGTAAGCTACCATCCACTATTTGTATTTTGTTTTTGGATAATAGTGTTATTTCCATCCAACGTTTCCAGTTTTGGAAACCTCGACCAGTAAACTTCGTAGCAATGGATGCGCTGGTTTGGTCGGAGCTTGAAATAGCCAGAGGGTCATCGCTGGCTTTCCTCCCTCGATTTTGGTCACACCATGGTCGTATCTCTTCCTCACTTGATTCAGTTTGTTCCTCATACTCATCGTCTTCTTTGGTGCCGTTGTTGATGTTGGAGCCTGCCATTGTCATGGAGATGCTAGAAATTCTAGCGGAAGTGGTCGTGCGGATTTTGCTGTTCTGATACCATGTTATATGGTAGGAAGAGGAAAAACGACGATCTAAAATGGCAAAAAGGAGAGAACGATGAAATTAGAGAGAGACGAGAGAAAATAAGTCTGAATTGAAGAATGCCTTTTTGTAATACACAACTCTAGCCTATAGAAAAGGAAAGAATAATTAAGGAAAGTTTAATAAAAACTTTGACTATCAATAGAAAGGGTAATCAATATTTGCTAAAAGGAAACAATTAACGAATGGGCTAAAATGATTAATGGGCTGGATAATGACCTATCCTAACAAAACTCATGAGAGCAACAACAGACACTGTCCAAACATGTGTCCGGACATACTAGTTCGGACACATGCCGAGAGTTACATACGGGACGAATCATACATTGGTTCGGGTTTGTTGTTCGGTGCAGATACCTGGACAACTCTTAGAGAGGAAGCTCGCACGGATAGACTAGTGATGTCCACACCTACATGCCTGGTCACATGTCTGGATGCGCCCTAAACTGCACAACGACAACATGCTACGTTGGAGAAAAGTAGATGGAAAATTAAAGATTGATCGCCGCTGCATATAAGAGGAAAATAGAAGGGTTTTAATTGGAGAATTCATCATCGATGTCACCGCGTACAGCCAAAACACACACCAAATTTAGGGAACAACTCACGAGTTCCACATTTCTGATAGAGAGGATCGACGTGGAGACTCGAGGGCAGAGCGGGGATCCGAAGTGGAGCTTTTTAATTAGAGTTTTCTCTTTCCTTTTCTCCTATATGTTCAATTTTTTCCTTTTTTATTGTTTTTGTTTACGGTTCCATGTGTGAGTAGCTGGCTAAGCACCCCAGGTTGGGGATGTGACTCTAATTTCAAGAAATTTATGTAAACCTTCCACTACTTTCATTAGTGCAATGTATTTTATTTTAATTCTAGTTTTTCAAGTGCTTTAATTCTTTGGCTAATTATTAAAGTTAGTTTGTAGTTCTCTAATCAACACCTAAAAGTTGAGATAGAGAACAAGACACAGGAAGTTAAAAAGGATTAATGAGTAGAAGGATGATTTGTCTATAGGTTAATCTGTCTCCATTAGAAACTGGTTGTCACGACATTGACTTGAAGCGATTAAGGCATGATTTGCTACAAGTTATCTCAACCAATTAAGATTCATACATGATTCGATCAGCAAATTACTTATAGTTTCCAAGTTATTTCCAAAATTAGGGATGTGCTTAGTTATAGAATTCGAAGGAGTAGGCTATCAGAACAACTTGGGGTGCATTTAATAATCGAAATTTCAACTTTTGGTTTGTGTCTTGTTTACTTTATGTAATTGTTTATTGCCTTTACTTAGCTTATTAATTTGTTTCTAGTTTAGAATGATTAATTCCACTTAAAATTACGATATTTCCTGTTTCCATTAGTTTAGATTTCTTAATTAGCTAGATAGTTATCACGTTGATACAAACATGTCTCTTGGGTACGACAAGCTTACTTCCCATTCATACTTCGAAAACGACAAGTACACTATAGTAGGGATAGTGATATATTTCTGCTACAAGTTTTTAGTGTAGAATTAATTGACCATTAATATGCTATATATATTTGATCAATACAGTGTTTTTTTCTTAAACCAAGCTAGTTTCTCACTAAAACTTCTTAACTAATAGTAGCATCTAAACTAAATATTTTTGTCAATCCCTCTTAGCTACAACATATGTAGCTATCTTAATTACATTTGTAGTTGCACAGTTTGTATAGAGTAAAAGTATAGATTTTCTAAGCTTATTGCACAGTTTAAGAAGTCGGTATGTACATCTAATACAATTTCAGTAATACTAGAACTCAATTTATAACTTTATATACCTTCGTACAGTTTTAATAAACTAGCCGTACTTTTTTTATAGACCAAATGTACATGCATGTAGCCATCTATAGTTAAATTAGCATGTAGCCAAGAAAATACATTATGATTTTGTTTTGATCCTCTAAATATCCAACATTATAAATTTCATTTTGCAATCACTATTTAAGGAGCACATGGTTAATGGCAAGAACCACAATATAATTTCTTGGCTGCATCGTAATATAGCTATAGATGATTACATACATGTACACTTGTTCAATAAAAACTATACGGTTATTGTATGAAAAATGTACACATGTATAAAGTTATACATTAAATTTTAATATTACTAAAATTATATTAAATGTAATGTATATACTGACTTCTTAAACTGAATAATAAACTTACAAAACTTGTATTTTTACTCCTTGCAAATTGTACAACTATAAATGTATTCAAAGATAGCTACATATGAAGGATTGGAACCACAATTATAGATTATGTTCGGAATGGTTGTTTTGATCTGGTTGTTTTGTAGCTCTCTTATATGTGTCAGTATATTATTGGAATAAAATGTATAACCTACACGAAACTCACACAAAACCCACCCATTTATAACACAAATATACTATCAAATAACGCAAATTTGATTGTACGGGAGTTCCGTGCAAAAATATTGCGCGGACTGGTGAGATGGCAGGTCCAGTAAGCCTAGTCAGTTGCTGTCTGGACTGTTTTGCTGACTAGACTGTCTTTTTACTATATTAACTTTAAATGCTTATAACTTTTAATATATAAGTCCAAATAAAAAAAAATTATATCATTGTTCATCTAAATTCAAGATCTTCAAAACAAGACCAGACATGGATATGTTTTGATAACTTGAAAAAAAAATCTATTTCTGCATATACATTAAAATGATAATATGATTCATTAATTTTTATATTATGATTGATTAAAATTGATATTATCATTCATTAACTAAAAAGTACGAATTAGATTACAAATTTGAACCCGATAAAAAATCATTATTGTTTTGTAGTGTATATTATTGTTGTATGGTATATTTTAAATCTTATATGGTGAATCATGTATTTTTCTTACGTACCAAATATTGTTTTGTGTTGTATTATTGTTTAAAATTTTTCTTTTTATATGTCACTTATGATACAATAAAATGATATTATGATTCATTAAATTTGATATTATGATTCATTAAATAATAAGTGGTGAATTAGATAACAAACTCCGGAACCGATAAAAAATCATATTATTTTTTGTAGTGTATTATTATTGTTGTATGGTGTATTTTAAATCTTATATGGTGAATTATGTATTTTTCTTACGTACCAAACATTGTTTTGTGTTGTATTATTGTTTAAAATTTTTCTTTTTATATGACTTATGATACACTAAAATGATATTATGATTCATTAAATTTGATATTATGATTCAATGAAATTGTATTATGATTCATTAATTAATATTTAGAACAAATATAAATCAGTATTGTTTTGTGTGGTATATTATTAAATGTTTATATGATGTATTTTAAACTGTATGTGATGAATTATACATGTTGTTGATATGTACATATAACAAAATAAAATTTTTAAACTTGTCAAAACATATCCATGACTGGTCTTGTTTTAAAGAGCTTGAATTTAGATTAACATGATGTAAATTTTTTTTATTTTAAATATCAATAACAACGCATCGTAGGAGCGTCCCGCCCTATCTACCAAATATCAAATAAATTGCATCCACACTCAACTCATTGTCACTTTCAAAAGATCCATTCCGTTATGATTTATAACCACGTGATTGTTGATCTCTAGATATATACGTACGCCACTTCTTCTACATTAAAATAAGGTAAAACAGCGCATAGAACGTTAGAGGGTTAGAGGGATGTAGCAAATGACTACAGAGATGTAGCCATATTGACTACAGGGACATGTAGCGAAGTCGCGTTGTTAAAATTATTATAGTTTTAAAAAGATTCTTTTTTTAGCAAGAAGAACTACCTGATTTATGGGATTTTTTGTCAGAAACGTGTCTATATATATATATACTGAATTGATATTTAACTAACAAGCAATTAGAATTTTCTCTTTTTTTCTTTCTCAACACTATTATCGGACAGCTAGAGAGATTATCTAGAAAAGTGTATACAGATAAGTGCTAGAGAGATCACTTTTTTTTTTCGACAAAAAAAGTGATGAGGCAAATCACATTCGACAAAAAAAAAGATGAGGTAAATCGATCAGCGGCCCCCTTGCATCTTTCTGTTTACTATTTAGATATGTTGTTTGACTTCAATTTTTAACATATAAGATAAAATAATTTTTAAAATTTAAGTTTTGCATATGATTCCTTACATGTTAAACTATATATTACAAAATTTAGTTTTATAAATTATTTTATCTTATATGCTTAATATTGAAGTGGAAAAACGTGTCATAAAGCAAACAGGACGGTCAATTCAGGATCGGAGGGAGTATATTTTTTTAAAAATAAGGCTCGATATTAATTTAAAAACGATGTCTCATGTTATCTTAATTTTTGGTATCGTATTTCGTGCGTAACTGTTGTCTTCAAGAAGCTTCAGGTAACAACATTTTTTGTTACACAGACGATGGGGACAGCTACTAGGGCTGCTGGAAATTGAGAAGCTGTCTGCTGATGGTTTTACAGAAGCTGACAGCTGTTGGTTTTGGTGTTTGGTGGAACGCTTGCTGATGGTTTTAAAAGCAGAGACAATTGTTAGATTCTGCTGCTGAAAATGAGAAGCTATCTGCTGATGGTTTTGTGGAAACTATCAGCTACTGGTTTTGGGTGTTTGGTGGAAGTCTGCTGATTTTAGAAATTAAGAAACTGTCTGCTGCTGGAAGCTGTCCCAAACGAGCTCGATGTCAATTTCTAGGACGAAGCTGGACGTGATCCTCACTTTTAGTTCAATGGCGAATGTGTTATTATAGTCTGCTATAATGTCTAATTATTTTTTATATACCGTTTCATGTGAATTATTTTTGATATGATTTCTATACTAATTTTTAGCATAACACTTGGCATTATATTTTTGTTAATTTATGGATGACACTAAAAATAAAAAAAAAGTTATGAAATGTCACTAATATTTTTGTAAAAGTCCATGAAATGTCATTACTGACATTGACCAGAAGAAAAAAAATCATAAAAATACCCCTACTAAAAATAAAAAATTTGTGAAGTTCACAATATGCCTCTAAGTGTTCAAAAATTCACAACATTCAAAATACTATAAAAAATATAATATATGTATATAAATGATTAAATTGTAAAAATTAACAAAATATTAAAAATAATTGAAAAACAATAAATATTTTTTGGGAAATTTCATGAAATGCCACTAATTTTTGGCTAATTCATGAAGTGCCACTAAAAAAGAAAGTAACGAAACACCACTACATTTTTGTAAAAGTCCATGAAATGCCATTGAGCTATTAAGCAGAAGGAAAAGTGACAAAAATACCTAAACTAGTTAACAAAGTACTTTTAAAGTTCACAATATGCCTTTTAAGTGTTAAAAAATTCATCAAAAAAATATAAATAATATAAAAATATAATATATATATATATAAATGTAAAATTGTAAAAAATTAACAAAATATTAAAAAATATGAAAATAGTAATTTTTTTGATGTTTTTAACAATAAAACAAAAATAGAGTTTGAAAACATAATTTATATCAAACTTTCTACTAATTTGTATCAATTAAGTACCATAATTTGTACCATTCATTTTTAAATTATTTTTTTCTACCAATTTGAATTATTTATTCAAAGTAAATTAATTATATTTTAAATGAATATTGAGAAAAATATTTTGAATTTATATTCTGGTTGCTATTCGCAGTACAAAATTACTAATCACCGCAGTACAAATTTTTTTTAAATCATATTAACGTTATAAACATGTAATGATGTGTCCATGTGTTTTTTTTTTCAAAAAATGATATCTGAAAGTAATTTAACCCAAGAAGTTTGTAGTTGATTAGTACCGAATTTTACTAGTTACTTTTTTGTTGTAATCAATACTGGAATCTTTTTAAAAAAAAGTGTTGGATTACATTTTTATGTGTTTACACTATTAATATGATTTAAAATTAATTAGTACTGCGATTAGCAAAAACTTTACTATTTGCAGTACAAGTTTTTTTCACCAAACTTAGTTGAATAAGTTGGAATGTTGTGGGGCGACATTTTTTTCTAGATTTATAATCTTTGGTAGATGTTTGGACGTGGAATAAATGTGCCATTATACTTTTCTGGATTTATAATCTTTGGAAGATGTTTGGACGTGGAATAAACGTGTCATTATGCTTTTCTGGATTTATAATCTTTAGTAGATGTTTGGACGTGGAATAAACATGTCGTTATACTTTTCTGGATTTATAATCTTTGGTATATGTTTGGACATGGAATAAACGTGTCGTTATGCTTTTCTGGATTTATAATCTTTGGTAGATGTTTGGACGTGGAATAAACGTGTCGTTATGTTGTCTGGATTTATAATCTTTGGTAGATGTTTGGAGGTGGAATAAACGTGTCGTTATACTTTTCTAGATTTATAATCTTTGGTAGATGTTTGGACGTGGAATAAACGTGTCGTTATACTTTTTTGGATTTATAATATTTGGTAGATGTTTAGACGTGGAGTTTTTACATTTTGATATATTTCAGTTATTGTGACATAAACATTACGTTCTAACTGCTTCATAGAGTTGCCGATTCCTATATTTCATCCTTCACATGTGACTGAACTCAGGCGCATGCTGAGTATGATGTGTCTGAATTGCTTGAAGTTGAAGCCCAGTAAGGTTAATAATTGTATATGTTTCTTTATGATGCACTTGTATATCTCCATATGAAGCTTTTGCATCAGTTTTCATCGATACAGTGTTTGTATAGGTCTGAAAAATCTAGTCAATAGTCAATCAAGTGCTGTTTGACTTCTGACGTAGTTATTTCCTGAATTATGTATCTAACTTGATTTCGAATTTATGGTCAGGCACCTACGAAGACTACTGGTATGGTTGATATGAAAGGGTTAGATGCATTGAAACACCCCTGAACATTTAATCACATAAAATCATAAACGCGAGGAGATTATCCGAAAATAATGCGTTATATAATTCGGACATAAAACAATGAATGAACAATTAAATTTAGTATATACGTGTCCGAAAGCGTGATGACGTGTGACGACGTTACATATTAATATAGTCACGTACTTATATATGTACGAATACGAAAATACATGTATGTTGTAATAATTAATAACGTCGCATAGTTATGTATAACTTAAACGCTACAAAATAAAAAGGGGCGTATATATAACGTAACGAAAATTAAGTGGTCGCGTATCTAGCTAATAACGCGATATATATTATATGGTCTTACATATATAAATAAGCATGTATAACTTATACAAAAAAAAAGAAAAAAAGAGCAAAGACGCTCCCGCTAAGGTTCAAACCCCGTACCTCTCGTATACACCCTGAACGTCTTAACCGGTTGAGCTATGCTCGAATTCGGTAACTAAAACCAACAACCTAAAACTAGTATCAAAGTAACTAAGGTAACTAAAAGAAAACAACAGAGAACCAAACACGCACCCTCTACTGCCTCGACACCTTCTTCTTCCTCGATCAAGAACCAGATCGAACGAAATAAAAACAGGAGACAGAGAATCCAAACTCTCAGGCGACAGGATGGTTGTTTATTCTAATGCCCATAACTTCCCTGGTAACTTGTGACAACCCATCCATTATTCCTTCCTAAATCTCTCGCCCTCTCAGTTTTCCCCCTGCAATGCGCTTGAACTAAGAGAACAATGTCGGCTAGCACATGCTCTACAGGAATTCGCTTCACGACAGCCCTGTTTAATCCGAGACCAACATTCATTACCCAGCATTCATCTCCATGCTCCACTGCTACTCTCTGTGGCATCGTAAATCAGGAAGACAACTACAACAGAGAGCACGGGCACCAACCGCACCTTCAGTCAGCAGACAAAGTCTGTTTATGTTCAAGTTTTATGCACAGAGTTTGTTTTACAAACTCCCACTCACCAAGTACTGTATGATTCAAACTCTCACAACAATTCCTATTGGAACTTGCCACCACTAATGACTGACTTAACTCCTGCCTAATTCTTAAACCCGAAGCCCACCTCCTTCACTCTTGAGGTGTACACCGTTTCTGCATGGGCAGGAACCACCCTCACCCTCCCTGATTCCTGATGCACAAGGTAAGTGCTACTGGATTACATTTCCTCTTCTGTTTCCCTTGTCCGAGAATCCACTGTTGCCTAACTTCTTCTTCTTTCTCGATTGCTCATGCCTGGTTAGAGGAGTATCCAGAGAGCAAAACAAGAACAAGCAACTACTGTCACCTGATGTACTCCCCATTCGAGACCCAATTCAGGTAGTACTTCAGAACTGCCTTCTACATGTCTACTGCTTCTGTGGTGTTGACGTTGTCTGAGAGATTATTACTCAACACTCTTGTTCTCTTCACGCTTGACTCCCCCATGCAGTCCCCATAAGTTGTGCTAAAAAAGATCCCTGAGTAGAGCTGCAAAAAAAAAACTCTTCTTGAAACTTAACTAGAAGGTGAAGTTCCTGAAACAATTCTCCTTTTGCTTCTGTTATACCTCTCTCTGATTAATCAAGCCTGACTTCAAGGAGATCTTTTCCTCAGTTGTGTTAATAACCAAGGTGCAAGGAGCCTGATAGAGTGCCTGGACCAACGAGAAAACAAAAAAAAAACAACTAAGCTATCACTGGTGAGCTATACTAAACTGATTCTGTGATAAAAGAACAAAATAACATCAACCTGTTTAGTTCAGTTGCCCATTATGTCGATTTCTGTAAATATATATATATCTTGTGCATTAGTTTATAAAGTGAGGGTAAGAGTGGTGCTTGCCTAGTAGCCAACACACTTAATTAATCAGTAACTAACCCAGGTTGAGGCAAAAGAAACTTAAGACAGATCTGAAAATGAGAGAAAAACAGATGAAGAAGTAAGAGTTTAGTTTCAGTTCTTCCTTTTAAGTTATGTGTAAGAAGATTCTCAGGAAAGTAGCCAAGTGTTTTGGGTTTTGTTTTTTTTTTTTGGACTGTTTGAGATGGAAACTGGATGGTATGCTTAGTCAAGTTGAGAAAGCAAAGAAAAAGAGAAAGAAGGTTAGGTAACAGAAAACAAAGCAATAGAAAAGTGTTACAACAGTAGACATTCAAATGCTGTGTTTTCTTCATTTCTGTATATGAACTTCTCAGAGGTATAGTCCTTGCTGTTGTGGGTGTTTTTTGGGGATTAAACCACGGATTAAGACAACTAAGTAATCGAGTACACAGTTCAGGAAAGAAAGAAAAGTCAGATGAGTGAACTAGGAAAAAATGATGGGGTGAAGATATCAGTTTTCTGCTGTTACAGTTTATAACCTTTCTGAGATTTTTGTCTTCTGTATGATTGGACTCCAGTGCAGTTATCAGAATCTTACTGACTTAATGCTGAATCCAATAAGTTACTAATACACCTACGTAGTCACAAACACTTGGGAGAGTTAAGAAAAAAACCTAATCTGAAGCATTAAGAGAATAGGAGTAAAATACCAATACTGGTGTATCAGTTTCATTTTCCAAGTTATGTGTAACAGATTTCCAGAAACGTAGCTCTAGTGCCTTGGGTTGTCTGAGGTTTAAAAACCATACTGAGATGTTAACTGAGTAGCCAAAATGAGTTGGGGAGAAATGGAAGTCGGTCTGTAAAACCAAGAAGATAAAAACAACAGTGGTGTCGAGTTTCAGTTTCAGGTGGTGATTAGTTCTGTTTCTGTACAGAAGATTGGGTGAGTGTTTATTTGTGAAGTTCTGAGTTTAAATTGGAGATAAAACTCTTAACTGAGTAAGAAACACATAGGAGTAAGATTGAGAGACAGGAAATTAATTGTTGGACAAACAGAAAGAAAAGAAAGGCAAGAGAGAAAGAAATGCTCCAGTTTAACAGTTTCAGTTTTGACCCCTGTTGCAGTTCTGTATAACGTTATACAGGAAGATTTGGAGGAGCTGCAGTGAGATTCCAATGACTCTAAACCCACCCCCCCCCCCCAACACACCTTAGTAAGCTATAAGTATCTAGAGCAAGATTAGGAAACAGATTAACACACAGATCAATAACAGACAGAAAGGAGATTAAAGGAATATATGCGAGATAGAAGAGAGTTATCTGTTAATATTCAGTTTCTGAAACTCTATATGTTTCTATGTATTAACTCCCTGGAGTAACATAGATGCTGTATTAACTTAGTGACCAGCCTAAGTGCTTACCCAAAACGTGAGGCCAAGTGCAAGCAAAAAAAAAAAAAGAACAAACACAGATAGCATGTTAAGACAGAAACATGAAACAGAAAGAGGAATATACAGGTTCAAGTTTCAGTTTGTATACTTATCAGCTCCTGTAGGAAGGGAATCCTAATGGAACTACCAGAGGGTTTAAGCTGTTGTTTAACCTGAAAACACTACTCAAACGTTTAACTAAGGGGTCACATGTTTTGGGATGAACTCAAGGTTAGTTTATTAAACAAAAGACAAGAATGCATCAGTTCTGTTTTATTTTCAGATCACCATTTGTACATGTTCTGTGTAACATGTATAGCAGCTATATGGGTGTTGTATTGGGATGAAGAGGAATTTAAACCCTTGTTAACTCATGTAACTAGTGAGGGGACACGTTGGAAGGTAATTGAAGCAACAAAAAAAACAGAAGAATAGGATACCCGAATTGGTTTCAGTTTTTAGTGATATTGTCTCTGTATAACTGTCACCGTAGAGATGGGTGGTTGGTAGTGGTTAGTGATCAATTTAAAACTTAGCTGATACACTTAAGTGAGTCTGTAAACAATTAGGACAGGATGGGAATCGAAATGATCAGAGAAGAAGGGAGAAATCAAGAAGAAATATATAGTTGTTGTTTCAGATTTTAATAATGTTGTAACTCCTGTATAACTGTGTTACGAGGGTATTATAAGTGTGAATCTAGTTTAATAATGAACCCAAATGATAGCTAATAAATATAACTAGGTTAGCGAAACATGTGGAGAAGATTAAACATCAATTACTACATTAAAGGTGACGTTTGATAATGTATTTGTGTTTCAAATTTAGAAACCTTTGGGCTTCTGTATAATTGGGTTTTAGGGGTATTCTATGGTCTATATTATCATTATACAAGGGTTAAAAAATTGCTCACCTATTTATCTAAGGAGGGAATACACATTAGACAAGTTATATCTATTTTATATAAACTTGTTACATAATTAGCGCTTAAAGCACTTTAAAACATTAACTAAGGAAAAAGGACTTAGTTAACATATAAAACAAGGTGTGAATGTCCTAGGAGTAAGATAAGCCTAGAATTAATGCATGTGAAGTTCTAAGGGTAATATAAACTAAGCATTTAACAACATACCTAGGGAATAACATACGATATAAAGTGTCATCACATGAAATGATAAACTGACACATTGCTTTAATTAACGCTAGGGCCGTAGCGAACTCCGACCGGGACTCCGAGTATGAGACAACTCGTACTCTCGGAAAGGTATGGACATATGTGGTTCGTATGTTGTGTTTACACGGCTTGTTTGTTGTGTGCTCTGTGTGAAAAAGACCATAAGATTAAAGCATGAAATTGGATTGCTTGCTTATCGTGTTATATGATTGTTATATCATTGTTGCATATTATTTGCGCGCACACAGTAGTTTAGTCCCTTCTCGTTTATGGAACTTGAGATGAACCACAACGAACTATGAAAACAAAGAAAACTCTATAAGGGGAACTCCTCTCTAACCATTGAGGATGTACCATGACACCCACTATGTGTCTATTCATTAATGATAATGAAGAGCAAATCTCAACTGCTGGAACATGAGAATAACCCGGGAAGACGACATCTCGGGCCGCGCGGTATGGAATACTCGGGAGTTGGTATCTGCATCAGATCCTTCGCCCTTCTATGTGGAGCACATCCTGGAGTCTAGAGGTGACTCCGCTTTCTCGACCCTGGGTGTCGGGAATGGGGGAGTGACAAATTGGTGGAGCTTATCCTAGAGTCTAGAGGTGACTCCGCTTTCTCGGCACACGACGTCGGGAATGGGGGACTAGCTATGGAGGAGACGTCCTCCAACGTGCGGT
Organism: Limonium bicolor; assembly: GCA_023374045.1. NCBI lineage: Eukaryota > Viridiplantae > Streptophyta > Magnoliopsida > Caryophyllales > Plumbaginaceae > Limonium > Limonium bicolor. The sequence goes on from CM041781.1 coordinate 38,745,663, forward strand.
GACAAGAGAACTCACAATTAATCCATAAAGAAGCAAAGAAAGATGGGCACCTATACTATATGGTCACGGGAACTAACCTATATCCCCAAACCTGGTGCAAAGAAAGAGAAAGAGAAGTACACATGATGGAAACAAAGAAAAAGAGATGAAAACACTCAACGTTGAATGATCCCACTGTGAGGATCATCATTATTCAAATTCTTTGTAGGCTCTACTTGTTTTACATGCTTGGGGTGCTTGATGTTATCTCTATGCCCAACATGTTGTGAGTTGCTATGTTGTCGTTGTATGTTGTGTGTTACTGTTTTATTATATCATGTAATTTGAACTTAATCATATTCGACCAAGTAGTCGTGTGGCCCGGCAACATGCGGGCTGCACACGTTCATACTCAGTATAGTTTGCTGAGTCCTTTATTTTACAGGTATGAAACTGGAAGCAGGCGGAGAGTAGGTAGGGTGACTACCATAGGGGTAGTCCATATGGGCAAGACTTTTATGTAGTATGTTTTAAAGTATGGGTTGTGACTATGTAACACTAAACCCTTGTTGTATGTTTCGGTTTGTGTAAGTTAAGTAAGAACTTATGATGTAGACTCTCAGTACTTGGTTTGTATTTCCCGTTTGTACTCGGATTTGGTTATGGTTTTAATTCCAGTCATTCAGACCGTAGCTTGGTATTGCTAGTGTTGTGTGTCAACCACGTGGGTGGTTGGTTGGTGTCTGTGACACCCTGATGGAACTGTGAATCCGCTGCTTAGACTTTTTGTAATATCGTTTGGCGCACCGTTCGGACTACTGTTGGGTTATTCAGGGGGTGTTACATGCATCTACATTTCTCTCATAGTTTGTTTCAATATTTTATGTTCAGTTTCTTGGAATGTAATTTTCGTTTGTATGTTGAGGGACAAAAGACAAAAAAAATGACGTTTACCTTTTAATAATGTAGAAGGCCTCTAATGTGATAGTTAAAGAGAACAAGAACAATGATGGAGCAGTCTCCTTGGAGCTTAGAATGCTTGAAAGGATGAAAAAACAAGGCAGTGAGTGGAGTTTCTTGAAGCAGTATGGTGGGTTTACGCCTCGAGATGGTTATCTTCTGGTCTAAGCTTGTCCGTTTTGCTAGCCAGACGACTGATGGAAGTATAATCTTGTTGTAAGTATTGGTGTTACTTTATATGGAAAGATGAAATGCATTACCTTTTCCTACATTACATATGTTACGTATCTGATTTTTGTTTCTATTTTGTGTGTTCATGTAGTGGGATTTTCTGTTTCAGCCCATCTTCTAGAAGGGCTTGTGTACCATAAGATACTGTATCTTTTATGCCTCATTTCACTACCTTCTATGTATTCCATTGCTCTTAGTTGATCATTTGATTAAAAAGGATGGTGATTTTAATCTCGTTGCTGATACTTTTATCCTTATCCTAACAAACTAGGTATAAAAATGTTCAAAAAGCTTCCAAAGGAAACAAGAAAGAAGTTTGAAAAGAAAGGGTACTTCCCCCAAGATGTATACATCATCAAATACTTGCCCGTTCCACCAAATTGCTTATCCATTCCAGATGTATCTGATGGAATAAGTGTCATGTCCTCGGTGAGTTATGGTGCTACTCTTTCTACCATGCCCTTTGTTACCTTTTTTCCAATGTTTTCATTCTTGTTTTCTAACTTATCTGCAGGATGTGTCTTCAGCAATGCTGAAGAAGGTACTAAGGAAGATCGAGGAAATAAAGAGTTCACGATCAGGTGAGCCTAACTTCCAAGCTCATGAAGATGAAGTCAATGCTTTACAGAAGGTTGTAGCTCAGTATCTTCAAGTGCGAGGCATTGGACAAAGAATTAACATTTAGGAGTAATGAAGAGCAAAAGAAACGGTGCATTTCTAGAAAAATTTTGGCATAGTCTCCCCTGTTTTTCTTCTCTTCCCCGGTTCTAAGAACCTCCACAAAATGAACCAGAAGGTGTTCACCAGCAATTTCAGCAATACGGTAACAATCACCAAGTCCACTAGAAATAACTACATCCATACTGTATCTTAAAACAACAAAAACATAAATCCTAAACTATGCCCCTCCACACTGCTGATAGTACGAATCCCATATAGTCAAGGTACTGAGAACCTCTTCTAACCCCTGTTCAGTTTGCCTCTATTCCTTGTGCGGCATCTGCTCACGGTAGTAACGCCAGTCCCAGCTACGATTCCCAGGTAATAAAGGCCTAGCAGCCTCAATTGCCTCATGCATGAGCTGTAACATAATATTATAAAGTTAGTCTAGCATTCATAAAATGCTATAATCAACTGAAATTATACAAAGGAAGAGATCAACTTACTAAGGCGGGATCCGGCTGATGAACGAAGGTGTTTTCGTATATGTCAGGATTCATGATCTTCGGATGGGTGTGTTTGACGTACCAATCCAGATAATCGTCATCACTTGCATGTATGGTCGCCCGTGTCTTAGTGAACCCCAGAGTAGGTCCACACTCACGTGTGGTGTCCCACACACTATACATGGTGGGGTACACACATCTATAGGGCTTTCCTTTCCTTTCTCCCTCTTTTAGGATCTATTGTTCGGTCTAATAGGGGGAGGTGGGATACACTGAACATACTAGAATTGGCGAAGACAACGCTCTGGCATATATGGCTCATTCACAGTCATGTACTGCAAGGTACCCATTTACCAAGAGCGGCCCCTGTTCTCATTCACCTTCTCGCGACCGTAGGGCAACCAATCAATCTACATTGGATCACAGGGAAACGTAAGCATCAATAATAAACAATAATGTAAATAATCAAATTGAAATTGTTGTACCACTTACATTTCTTGTTGTTAGAGCATCTATATGCTTGCGGTAGTTCTCTAGTGAACTTTGATTTTTCTGCTGGGAGGTGAACCTGACCCATCTCATAGCCCACAGTCTATCATCCCCATCACGCCAGTCAGCACTAACTACTGGTCTAAGAGTGGGGAAGTATGCATATATCCAGCACTACTTAAATTTTAAAAAGAAATTATGCTAATTATTAATGTGAATTCATGAAAATTTATTACACATTGTTGTACATTAAAACACTTACCTCAAGAAGGGTCAAAGAGCCAACAATGTTATTACAGTCAGCACGAGATGCTATCCCCAGCTGGCGATACAACCACGCAAGAGTACCTGCTCCCCATGCGAACCTCTTTAGCTTCGTATTTTTACCCATGGGAGTAACTAACCAGAACGGTAGAGGACTTATGTGTGAACGCCCCTTGTTAGCAAAGATAGTAGCGAGAGCGTAGTAGTAGAGCAGCCCGCACGCCTGCTTCATAGGTACCCTCTGGCCGGTCGAACACCACTCTATAAGTGGACATATCTGAACAACACCAGTATGCCACATGAATTTCATCATCTGGTCAACACCCTCCTCAAAATCTAACAACTTAGCCATCGTCTCCTTAAGCTCACTATTTGTCGGACTCCCCACAATCGGAAGACCAACGATTGGGATCCTTAGTATCTGCCACACATCATAAAGTGTGATCATCATCTCTCCAAAAGGCATGTGGAAAGAAATGGTGTCCGGCTGCCACCTCTCCACAAAGGCCAAGATCAAAGACACATTTTGTTGAAACCCATGTGGCATCTAGCAGATGATCCAACGCTGAGTACTTAATCATATTTCTTGCCCTTTGCAGTAACCCCGCTAAACGGCCAGTTCGTGATTATAGGGTTTCGGGGTTTAAATCCCAAAACACCCTAGTCCTAGACAATTAACACAAATTGTACACACGCATGAAGAAATAGTTAAATCTACTTGCCAAACTAAAAGATAAGATAGTATATACCTTAGTCATTGACCAAAGGTCAATGGCGACATGCCCACCAAAGCTGGTGATGACACTAGTCAGTAGTGGACCACCGGGTACTGGCACTTCAGTAAGCCTCCAGAAAGGGGGAATAACGGGCTCCATAGCGAGAGCAGCTTCCTCATCAGTCGCTTCTCCTGATCAGGGTCATCCTCGTCTAGGCCCTCATCCTCAGATGTCTCCTCAGCCTCCTCCTCCTCCTCATCCTCATCTATGTCCATGTCAACGGGTGCTGCAGCATCCGGAGGGGTCTGGGGGTCATGATAGCTACACCCAGCAGAAGTATGTGCCTCTGCATCCTCCACATGGTGGTCATGATAGCTACCACCAGCATAAGTCTGTGCCTCCACATGCCCCACGTGGTGGCTACTCTGACCCTCTATATTGTAACTAGAGCTATGGAGCTGGGCTAGATCTGCAGATGACCAATCACCTGCAGAGGATGAACCTTCAGGCATCCTTCTTCTAGGTATGGTGTGACTGGGTCGGAATCATGGAATGACTGCGTGGTGGTGGGTCCATGATGGGCTGCTGCTGTGGGTGATATGACGAGTGACGAGGCGGGTCAGCATGATCCTGCTGTGGCTGGAAAGATGAGTGTCGTGCAGGCTCAGCATGACCCTGCTGTGGCTGGTGGAAAGATGAGTGCAGTGGAGGATCAACTGCGGCAGCCCGCTCACGACGGAACAAAGCAGTCATTGGCTGCTCCATATTCTTGTCCTTCTTCTTTTTTAGTGTAGACGTTCATCAGAACATTCTTTAGCTTATCCATCACTGCACAAGTTGAAGCAACCCAGTTAAGATGAGTTACACAAGTAAGTAATAATAAATCAACAGAACAATTATAGTATAGCCCCAAAACTTTCCAAATTCATCATTGTAATCCTTAACTCTTATCAAACTTAGCCAAAACTTATAATATAACATATTAGGTCAAATTATCTCTAAATTACATAAGACTTTTGGACCTTAAATTATCTCTAAATCAACAGAACAATATTAACTCTTATCATTGTAATCCTTGACATTCGATTTACTACACTTGTTACTTAGTCGCTTAAACTTTATTTTAAATTACCCAAAACTTGTAAAATAAGTTTATAAGTATATTTAGGTCATTATGAATAATTTTATACAGAAACTACACCCTAGTTCCCTCATTTTACTCTTTAACCCCAAAATTCATAAACTTGTCATTTAAGTGCAACCCAGCATAAATATCCCTTTAGTTTTCAAAATTGCATTTTAACCCCTTTTATTTATCATTTTGTACCTATAAGCCCTTTAACTCATTCTAATGCTTTAACTTTGTTCTAAACACATTGTAAACTTAAAATGCAGTAAATAAAATAGTAGGCATTCGGCTTTAATTGTTACAACACCAAAACAATACTCTTTCACCCGAAAATTTCATAAACTTGTCATTTAAGTTCTTTAAACATATTTTAAGTTACTCAAACTTATGATATAAGTTCACAAACATAAAATATCATTATAAATAATTTCATACAGAAACAATTCAGCCCTATACATAACTAACCCTTTAGTTTTCAAAAATTCTATTTTTGCCCCTTTTTACTTATCATTTTGTACCTAAAAGCCCTTTAACTCATTCTAATGCTTTAACTTTGTTCTAAACACATTATAAACTTAAAATACAGTAAATAAAACAATAGGTGACCTTAATAGTTACAACACCAAAACACCATTAAAATGAGATGAGATTTAACCCTAACATAAGGAGTTACCTCCAAAACACCATTAAATTACCTTTTTAACATTCGATTTACTACACTTGTTACTTAGTCACTTAAACTTTGTTTTAAATTAGCCAAAACTTGTAAAACAAGTTTATAAGTATATTTAGGTCATTATGAATAATTTTATACAGCAAGTACACCCTAGTTCCCTCATTTTACTCTTTAAACCCAAATTTTCAAAAACTTGTCATTTAAGTGCTTAAACCTTATTTTAACTTAATCAAACTTATAATATAAGTTCATAAACATAAATATATCTTTATAAACTTTTAAAAACATTTACTATTAAAAAAAACAAGTGAGTCGCCCCAATAGGTGGGGCGACACTAACTGGTTCGTGTCATGCCCAGGGGCGACTAGCGCAGGGAAACCACCGCCGCCAGGGTGAGCTCATCTTGCTCGTGTCAATCATTGAGGCGAATCTTCTGTTCCCGTTTCTTCAGTCAGACGACGAGTGCAGGGGGCGTGTCTTCAGACGGGGCGAGGCACCGTCATCTTTCGGGTCCAAGCGAGCTCAATCGGCGCGTGTCGATAGCAAGGGCGCGCCACTCCAAGTCACCTCAGGAGGCGAGGCGAACCAGCCCAGCTCGTGTCAACTGTTGAGGCAAGCTTCGTCTGTTTGTTCCAGGAGTAAGGGCGAGTCGATTGCAGTAGTGTCGGTGGGAAGGGTGACTTTTTCTAGTTTTTATTTTGTAGATCTAGGCTAATTTAAAGTGTGTTTCTAAATTCTAACATATTTGAAATCACCACATCAAGATCTATAACTTGCAAAAAAAATTTGAAAAACTCACCGGAAAATTTTTTTGGCAGTGGTCCGGCGGTGGCTCCGACGATCAGGAAGAGAGGATTCCGGCGAGGTAGTTTGGAGGAGAGATGGTACGTTCGTGAGAAATGAAGATACCGAACGCATCCTGTTATATATAACGTGCACGTTTTGGAGCGTTTTTTCAAAAAACGCTCGTTTTTACTCATTTTCAACATATTAACGTCGTTTCGTACTAAATACAGTAAAACATCAATAACTTAGCATGAAATCACAATTATAACATCCAAACACAATAAAAACGGGTTTAACGACTTTTACTACAACGAGAGCGTTTTTTTACCCGAAATTGGCGTTATCAACTTCGTTTTCAATAGACATTTCTAAATTGTGACAATGTCTATAATTTAATCAAAATAATGTATTAAAACGTCGTTTACCAATGTCAAGTCCCAATTATAACGTTCGAACACAATAAAAACGGCTTTAAACGATACAATGAGAGCGTTTTTTACGGTTCACGGTGACAAAATGCATATTTTGAAGAACAAATTTACGACACGATGTCACTACATGTTTACAACGTTAATATGATTTAAAAAATTTTGGGAAAATTCCCGATATACCCTGTTTCTTTCGTAATTCACAATATTCCCTGTGATTTTTGTAATTCAACTTTAAACATGTTTAATGTTGTCCAAAATTGATGAAACTTTACATGGACGATAAGTGTTATATTTTGTTCAATTCCAAATTTTGAAGGTTTTAAGCTCACATGTGACTGTGGGACTCCAATGAACATGTGGCATATTCATTGGGTCCCACAGGTCACATGTGAGCTGAAAAAACTTCATATTTGATACTGGACAAAATATAACACTTTAGCATCGTCCATGTAAAGTGTCATCAATTTTGGACAACATTTAAGCATGTTTAAAGTTGAATTACGAAAACATAGGGGTATATTGTGAATTACGAAAAAAAACAGGGGTATATCGTGAATTTTCTCAAAAAAATTTGTACTGCGATTAGCAACCCCCATTTATATTCTATGCAAATATAAGAATATATATTTTTTCATTTCTAAATATCTTAAAAATATAAATAATTTATTTTAAATAAATAATTTAAATTGATAGAAAAATAATTTTAAAAATGTACGGTACTTAATTTGTATAAATTAGTAGAAAGATTGATATAAATCATGTGTTCAAAACTCTATATTGTTTTTATGGTATTGAATACTTAAAAAAATCTATTTTTTCAATATTTTATGATATTATAATCTTTTATTTAAATTTTTTTATTTTTTATTTTTTATAAATATATTTTTAAATTTTTATAGTATTTTTATTTTTTATGAATTTTGGTGAATTTTTAACACTTAAGAGGCATATTATGAACTTAAAAAGTGATTTGTTAATTAGTAGAAGTATTTTTGTTATTTTTCCTTCTGGTCAATGGCTATAGTGGTATTACATGGATTTTCACAAAAACGTAGTGGCATTTCGTGACTTTCTCTTTTAGTGGTATTTCATGAATTAGGAAAAAATATGGTGGCATTTTATGAATTAGGAAAAAATATAGTGATATTTCATGAAATTTCTCTTATTTTAATTTTTTTTGTACATAATATGTTATTAGTATTAGGCTCATTATTTTACAACATTATCAAATGAGCTTATTTAATCATCTCACTTATTCTTCCGTAAATCACATACATCATCAATTATCATATCAATTTTTTATATTTTCTCTTAACTATATTTTCTCTACTTTTACTATACCTATTAGTTTCGCTAACGCATTGTCTAACTTAAAATAATTTTGACACGATGCGAACATCCCTACGAGTAGGTGTGTATAAACCTTTTTTTATACCTCCTTGCACTGATATGGAAACAAAGATTATTCTGATTATTTTTTTTGTTGAGAAAAAACAAAATGCTCTAAAGATATTTAAATAAAAAAAGTGAATTCCACTCATAAAAATATTATTATAATGTTTTTTCCCACACTCATCTTATGTATTAGCAATAATCTTCTTTCACAGGTCGTTTGGTTATTGGAATGTAAATTCAAAGAATTTAGTTCTTAGAATAGAATTCTTGGAATTAACATTCCCTTGTTTGGTTGTTAATATCAAATTCTTGGAATTAATTATGTTTTTGTTTGGTTGAAAATTATATTCCTGAAATCCACCTAGATTATAAAATACAATAACCATATTTCCCTCTTATTTTTTTGTTTGGTTAGAAAATATAATTCTTGAAATAAAACTTAGAATGGAGAATAACTAAGTTTATTAATCATAAATTATATGAATCATATAAAAATATTAAATGCTAAGTTATTATGTACACAAGCTATAATGTTATAAAAACAAATGAGAACTGTATACACAAAAAGTTGTTCATGTATATTTTAATGTGGAAACTTTTATTTATTAATTAAATTATGATATTCTTAATATGTAAATGAACTATAATATGGTTTGTTAACAAAGAACACATGTATTTAGTATAAAATTGAAAAAAATAATAAATTGAAGTAAATTAAGTAATTGAAGGAGAGAGAATTGTAAGTCCTATAAAAATGGTGCCAACTATGTAAATAAATAGTATAAAAAGAAATTAACTTGTAATTTAGCACGTAATATGGACGCGGCTCTCGGGAGAACAAATTTGGAATAGCAATTCCTACCTATTTTAGAGGGAATCCAATTCTCAATGAGTGCCCTCTTTTTTGGAATTTGGATAATTCTCAGAATTGAAATTCCACTAACCAAACATTGGCACATCTCAAATTCAAGAATTCTTATTCTATGTCCCGTACCAAACGACCCGTCAAGGTTATTAGTAATAAACTCAATTTTACTCTTTTCCACACCACTATTAATATTTTTTTATTTTACATTTATCTATATAATTATGTCAAAAAAAATAATTCAGATTCATTTCTAAAACGACTTATATTAGAAATAGAATAGAGTATAATTTATTAGATAAAAAACTCTAATTAATAATCTATAATCTCTATTATGGTAGAGTTTCTTTACATTCTTAATTCTATCCCTTACTATTTTTACTCTAGTATTCTATTATGATTTTAAAAAAAAATTGTATTAGTATCGTGGGATTATATCAAATAAATTTGTATTTAGAACTTGAGGAGAGATCGATCCTCCCTTTCTGGGTATGGATCATCGATTTGTTAATAAAAAATGATGAAAGAGAAAGTCACTGAATTATCGACATCAGGGCAGTGCATAGTTTACATGAGAGATCACAAAATCCTAAGTGCATAAAAATTATGTTTCAGTTTATTATACAATTGTTTTTTATACAATAAATATATATATATATATTTATATTGTTAGATATAAAATAAATATAATCATGTCTAAATATATATATTGGTGTAGTACAAAAGTTGTCATTTATAATTGGATCCAACCACTCAATATTTGTCCGTGTTGAAAAATCCAATCCAGTATAACCACGTGAACGTTGAATCTCAAGATATATACGCCACTTCTTCTAAATTAAAATAACTGGCTTTAGTTTTAATTTTAATAGAAGTTCGGTAATTTTTAGCAAGATAATATGCTTGATTTTATGGGATTTGGTCAGAAAAATGTCTATATATACTGAACTGATGTTTAACTGACCACCAATCCCCCCCTACAAACATACACATTAATTCAGTACGTTACTAGTAACGTGAATAATTTTTGTATGTTTCATATGTGATGCCAATTTCTAGGACAACCTCACTTCTGGTACTGTACTTCATGCGTTACGTATTGCTATGTCTGACATAATGACAATAATTTTAACACAGTACATACATCACTACGAGGCCGTGTGTATAAGCCTTTTATATACTTCCTTGCTTGATTTAAGCGTATATAAAGATAATCAATAGTTGTCGTACTTTTTAGGAAGTGATTGAAGCTTTGTTAGCGGAATTGAAATCGTTACATAGTGACAATCGACATGTAGATCTGTCTGAGATATATAGATGAAGCTTTCTGAAAAGAAGAATTCATGGATGATGGTTGGAAAAACTTAGAAGGCAACTAAGCTTAAAACTAGACCTCATAAGGTGATATAAATGGGGAGAAAAAGAAAAGACGTTAGAGAGACTACTAAATTTTAATTTCAATATGAAAATACAAGATTTTATTTAAGAAGGACAAGAGAACATAAACAAACCTAAATACTAAATATACTTTTACAATAACTATTATATATATGTGAGATGAAAAATTTACTTCTATTCATAACATATATAGTTTTTTCCAGTACAGCGAATTGTTTTTTTAAACACACACTAGTTTCACATAAAACCTTTTCAATCAACAAAATATACTCTCTTCCTGAATTGACCGTCTGATTTATTATTTGGACATGTCGTTTGATTTCAATATTTAATCTATAAGATAAAATAATTTTAAAAATTTAATTTTTACATATGATTTCTTACATGATAAACTATATATTACAAAATTTAGTTTCATAAATTATTTTTTCTTATATGCTTAATATTGAAGTGGAAAAACGTGCCATAAAACAACAGAACAGTCAATTCAGGATGGAGCAAATATTAATTTTAATTTTATTTTGATTTCTAAATATCCAACATTAAAATTTTTTTATCAACGTATCAAAGTTTTTCTAGCTCCGAATAATCGACATCTGAGGATCACATAGTTTAATCGCAAGGACCACAGTTATAATTGGATCCAACCACTCAATATTTATTCCTTTTTAATAAATCCAATCAATAATTGCACTGCAAAAACGATCAAGCTGCTGAGCCGATACTTAAGTTTGAGTGGATAGAAGATGTGATTGCTATGTGACATGTCTTCTATATCATTATTTATTTAAATTCAATCTTTAAAACAGCTTTCCAGACTGGTGGAGATCTCAGTTGATGCGGGCCTGGATAAGTTCGGCAGGTTCATCATTGCAGCAGTTGCATCTCGACATCAATCGATCCTTGCGGCAACAGTTTGGGGTGGTTTCACTACTCATGACCCTTCTCATATGGAGGCAGCAGTGGTTCTTTTAGGTCTTCATCTTACCAAGCGCTTTGCCTTTCGCAGTGTCCGGGTTTTGTCGGATTGTAAGCCGGTGGTTGCTTATCTGTCAGCGTTTGGTGCCACAACTATCTCAGATAGCACGACACTTTTGCTCAATGATGCCTTGGCACATTTGAGGTCTTTGATTGATTTTCAATGCTTTCATGTCAGTCGTTTAGATAATTTCACAGCTCACAACCTAGCTTCATATGCTAGCAAATTTCAGCTCCCTGCGAGTTGTTGGAAGTCTTCCGACTTCCCTCCTGCTGTAATCACTATATGTTCTTAATATATTTTACTCTTTGTTTCAAAAAAAAATCTTTAAAATAAGACTAGATATGAGTATCATTATACACAGTAAAAATTTGTTTATAATGATACATGAAAATATTTATATAATTCACTAAAATTGATGTTATGATTTATTAACTAACAGATGGTGAATCATATATTTTTCTAACGTACAAATTACGAAACTAATAAAAATCATTATTGTTTTGTGGTAAATTATCATATTTTGTGATGTATTATTATTATTGTATGGTGTACTTTTAATATTGATGAATCATATATTTCTCGAATGTATCAATTTCGAACAGATTTTATTTTTGATCGGGGGCTACAAATGTAGCGAAATGTAACCAATAATCTGGTTATACAACAGAGGAATTATCCTTGCCAAAGTGTCAAGTGGCAGATAAAGTCCAACATCAATTTCGAACAGATAATAAATCATTATTGTTTTATGGTGCATTATTATTGTTGTATTATGTATTTTAAATTTTGTACGGTAAATCATAAGTTTGACTGATATATAAGAATATATACATGTAACTAATATAAAATTTTAAAATTTATCAAAACATATATAAAATAAACAAAAGGGATAAACGTGATAGATGATAGTTCATTCTTATTGAAAAGTACAAAACAGAAAATGATCGGATCTCGAATCTGATAACCCATAATCGACATGCAACTCTAGATCTACACCAAATCTAGACAGAGCAAGTAGGAGGGAGCTGGACTTGAGGAGCCGGAGGTGGCGGTGAGGCAGGGATGAGGAGGGGCGGCGGTGGGGTGGTGCGGCAAGGAGGAGTCGATCAAACGACGAAGAACACAGTTGGAGGTGAGATAACCCCACTTCTCACTTAATGACAAAGCACAAAAACTTATGCTTAACTTAAAATTCTTGGCGAGATCTATAAATTGGTAGCAAAAACTATATTATTTGAGCAATATTTAAAAGAAATTTGGAGGTTGAAAATCAACTATAAAAGGAAAAAAAGAGAAGAGAAATCTCTTTCCCGTTTCATTTTAAACAAATATTTTTATTATGGACCTATATACTCCAATCATTTAAAAAAGAATATAATTAACATCTTCAAAGTTTGTCTCGATGATTTTTGAGACTTTAAGGTCTTATAATATAAATATAAAAAATTATTAAATTAAAATATATAAAATGATGTCTTTTAATATTATATTTAAAATAAAATTAAATATTTATATAATTTTCTATAATAAATAAATAAAAATTGGACCAGATATTGGGTCCAGTCATCGCCCCACGGGCATTGAGCCGGCCGTGCAGGTCCACACTGTCATCTTCTGAGAGGCGTGTCCCCTCCATCGACTACCGGCCGTCGGCATAAGTTATAGTAAGTTATAACCACGTGATTGTTGATTGTCAAGATATATATGCCACTTGTTGTATTTCTTTACTCCAATAATAATAATTATTATTACTTTAAATATTTTAATAGATATTATCTAACTTTATTAGATAATAGACCTGATTTTAGACCGACAAAGGTAACCCAAATCATAAAAATCGATCCGTACCTAATCTGAACCTTAATTTAAACCGGATGATGTGATCTGAAATATGATCCAAAAATCCGAACCGAACCAAATCAAAACCGAATCAAACCAAAATTTGATATACTCGAATCCACCTGAATCAAATTCACCCAAACCACATTGACCAGAACTGAATTGACCTGAACCAAATTCACCCAAACCACATATGAAATTAGACAAATTTCTATTATCCTTCTGTGTATTATTGAAATGCATAAATGCATAATTTCCATGAATTGATACTAAAATAAGGAATGTTTTCATTCCATTTTTACAATTCTTACATCTCATATAAGTATATTTGTATGAATAATTGTTAAAAAATGACAAAATAAGAAGATAAATGGACAACCTTTGTCTGGGAGCAATAAACTATTGAAGGATGCCCGCACGAGGAGCGCACGCGAGACGGTGATCAGTGGCGCACACACAACATGAAGTCACGGGGCGAGGTGATGACGGCGCATAGGGGCACTGGTGTGAGGTGGTGATGGATTGGCATGGGCGCGTGACGCTCACTCAGATGACAGACGCTGACGCAGGACGCGCGCGGGGTGTGACGGATGCGGGATGACGGGAGGCACAACGTTGGGCGTAGGGAGGAGAGATAGACTGGGCATCGAGTGCTGAATATTGACCGATGATTCACCAAATTTTAAATTTATATTTGGTCGATACAATTAATAAATCTATAGTTAAAAATTAATATTAAAGATATTGTCATCCAATTTGATTATGTATAACCAACCAATACACAATAACAATATTCATCAAGAGTAACACTATATTAAGAGAATTTGGATCCAAATATGAAAATCAATACAAATTACAAAGGTTGCTTAAATTTGTACTTTAAAATTTTTGTCAATTAAGCATAACACGGTAAGTCACCCGAATTTGAGCCATAACCCGAAAAAAACGAAAAACGTAGAGGCTAACCCGAACTGAAAGCACCCCAAACCCGAAATCAACCAAATTGAAGTTACCCGAATCTAATTTTAATCAGATTACACGGCCCGATCCGAACCAAACCAAATAGTAAATATTTACAAATTGAGATGAACCGAACATAAACCGAGTGAGCCGAATTGACACGTCTACCTGATTTAGTGCGATTTTGGTCGGAAAAATGTATAATACACTGAATTGATATTTAATTAACAAAAGTGTACCTATTTTTCTCAACAGTGTAGTGGGACAGGTGGAGACATTTAAAGTGTATAAATACAGGGACACCAAACAATGTGGCAACTCGATTCATCAGCCCCTTCTTTCTTACATTCTTCCTCACTCTCTCATCACTCCACCATGGGAAACGAAAGCGATACCGGTGTTCCTTTTCTCTCCTTACCTCAATCCACAAACAAAGCCGTGACCCGTGTTCCAGCCTCCGGTGTTGTAGAAAACATACCAATCATTGACATCTCTGGAGCCCTTCAACCCAACCCAGATGAATCCGTGTTAGCAGAAATTGTGGCTGCCATCGGCAAGGCTTGTGTGGAGTGGGGATTCTTCCAAGTAGTTAACCACGGGGTTCCAGAGGAGACAGTGAATAGATTGAAATCAGAGTCAAAGAAATTCTTCAGTCTGCCATTGGAAGAGAAGAGGAAAGTAAGAAGAGATGTGGAGAATCCTCAAGGGTTTTATGAGTCAGAAGTGACTAAGAATGTGAAGGATTGGAAAGAAGTATTTGATTATTCTGCGGTGGAACCACTTATTATCCCTAAAACACCTGATCCTGAAGATCCTGAGATTAGGGAGTTGAGCAATCGATGGCCGGAGAATCCTCCATGTTTCAAGTGAGTGTTTTTTATTTGATTTGATTGTGAATGTGTTGATTTTTGTTAGAGAAAGCTAGATAATCTTAATTAATAACTGGGTCAATCTGCAGGAAAGCATGCCAAGACTATGCTGATGAGATGGTGAAGTTAGGACTTAAGTTAATGGAACTTATATGTCTGAGTTTGAATTTACCAAAGGATCGTCTCCGTGACTATTTTAAAGACACGACAAGTTACATGAGGATGAACTACTACTCACCCTGCACATCCTCAGATCCAACTATTCAAGGAGCTGGTCCACACAAGGACTATGGTGCAATCAGCATCGTGGCTCATGATGATGTACCTGGGTTAGAGGTATATCAGAAGGAAACTGGGGAGTGGAACTTAGTTGTCTCTGAACCTGGTGCATTAATTATCAACGTTGGCGATGTCATGCAGGTCAGTTTACATTTACTCAAAACAACTTATATAATGTTTCCGCTACAAGTTTTGTTTAATGAGCTGTTGTAAGTATTTCATGGTATGGTGTTGTAGGTGTGGAGTAATGACACTTACTACAGTGTGGACCATAGGGCAAAGACAAACAAGGAAAAAGAGAGACAATCATGGGGTTTCTTCTTTGCACCATCTCATTATGTTGTAGTCAAGCCATTGGAAGAGCTATTGATTGGACCTGATGGTGAACCCAAGAAGCCAAAGTATAGAGGATATAATTATGGGAAATTTTATGCACACAGGAAGCTCACTAATTTCAAGAAACTCATGGAGAATATCCAGATCGATCATTTTAAGATATAATAGCTTCTGAAATTAACAAGCATAATAATTAGACGACTACCGTCTACATTGTATTAGTGTGTGAGTGTGTTTTTTTTTTTTAAAGTAACTTTGTATTAGTGTGCTTGATTGTAAGAATAACTACCGAGCTGTTATATGACGGGTTTATGAAAGCCTATATGGCAGATTAACGTCAGAAGTGGGTTGATCACTCGTGTGATCCGCAATCGCACAATAAAGTCTCCTTTAAAGTGGGACATTATGTAATAAGTTTGGGAGCAACTATATATTTATAAAGTTATCAATTATTTAGTATTACCGTACAAGTTACTGTATGATATCTTATGGCAGTTTTCTTTTTTCCAATTTAAGAATAACATATCTTTTTGGAGAGGTCGGGGTCAAATTCAGAATCAAATAATTTAGTACCCAGACGTAATTGTATAACCAGCCCGGATTTTTTTTTTTAATAAAGGAGCAGCTTTAATATTATATTACATGAAAAAGATTATATGCAAGTCAATACTTATACATAAGATACACCACCATCTACCGACATATATCCTAATGGTAAGAAAACTTGTATGAGAAGCTTCATCATTGGAGTGAGTATCTATCATGGCCAACCCTAACATCACCACATCACCACCGGCTACGGCTTTTTAACCGTTGCGAATCCGTACCCTGCAAACAACACCAATCGGCTAGCAAAGTCGAGTGGGATCCGACGGCTCAACCGAGCTCGGATAAATCTTTTCTGCACATGCAACAATATACCGGTAGAAAGCCCCAAACCTATAACTCATTAGACACAAAAACATAAAAACAAGCTGGATGAAAACATAAAACTTCTCACTAGAGAAGAACTAAGGACAAAGCAGAGTAACAAAGCAAGATAACAACTAGTCTATAGATGGACAAATACTAAACAAAAGAAAAGGAGAAAAGAGGAGGGTGAAAAAAAAGTGAAAAAAAAAAGAAGATAAGAAAGATGAGAGATGATAGAACATTTTTCCTTGCTTTTTAGAGAATAGACTTTTATAACCAGTCAGGATTTATACATATGTTTTTATGACCCTTCATGATAAATAATTCAGTCACAAATAATTTAGTACCCAAAAAAAAGTATAGAATAGCATGGCATGATTCATGTGTATACGTTTTTATAACATAACAAGTCACTCTTTGTGTTAAGGTCTCTACTATCAGGAAGAGATAGAAGAGATACAGGAGCTATTGCTAACAAGAACAACAACTCCTTCTCACCTTGCAAGCTGTCTGAGAGAGAAGACACAGCCACGCAGCAGGAGAGGACGTGAAAGGAAATGAAGACAGAGAGGAAACAATGAATATTCTCTTGTATATTTCATTTCTGTAAAGATGTATTTATACATCGGAACATTGACATTATTCTGTAACAAACTTCAGTTATGCCAACTAACTAATGTAACAGTGTAGTAGTATGTAGCAGAATGAATTATTATTTTTCCTGTTACATTGCTGAAGTGTTATCTGTAACAAATCTCCCTTTTCCAGAGAACCTTGTCCTCAAGGTTCAAAGGTTGGGAAACGCTGTATAAGATCGTAATAATACTCCACGTTGCTTCTTCTTCTGGAAGATCTGTCCATTTTACCAGCACCATTGTTGCTGCACTGAATACCGAATTCATCAGACCTTGAAAGGTTGCAGGTGCGTTTGTCAAGCCGAATGGCATGACAAGATAATCATAATGCCCCGTATGAGTTTTGAATGCAGTTTTGTGTATGTCATCAGGTTCCATCCTAACCTGATGATAACCTGCCCGAAGATCGATTTTAGAATAATCTTGATCCTCCCAATTCATCCATTAGATCCTCAATCAATGGAATAGGAAATTTGTCCTTAACAGTGAGGCTGTTCAGGTTGCGGTAATCAACACACAGTCGCCAGGAGCCATCCTTCTTTTTGACAAGAACCACAGGAGATGCATAAGGGCTGGAACTCGGTTGTATTGTACCCTGAGTCAACATCTCCTGTATGATTTTTTCTATCTCATTTTTTTGCTGAATGCCATAGCGATATGGCCTCTGGTTGACCGGATTAGCTCCCAGAAATCAATGGAATTCGATGATTATGATTTGCTCGAAATGGAGGGAGCTCCACTGGAGACTGAAATAAGTCATCGAATGAATTCAAGAGTTGCTGTATAACTGGGGAATGCACCGGTTCTTGTGAAGAAACTTCCACAGAAGTTAATGACCCCGAAGTTGCTGTCCCAGTTTCCTGGACACAAAGCATAAACAGCTGAGATGATTCCTGCACTCCCAAGGTTAAAGCCTTAGTTCTCAAATCACAAATTGATCCAGATTTGATCCCGTTCAACACTATCTTCCGTGATCCAACTTTAAATTTCATAACGAGATTTTTAAAATCCCACTTGATAGCACCAAGCTGTTCCAGCCATTGTACACCAAGTACCATGTCACAACTGCCCAAAGGTATAACCAAAAATCTGCTACAAAACTTGATCCCTGAAAACTCCAAGAAAATCCTTCAACCTTGCCCACCACCGGTAAGGTGCTCCCATCCGCCACCGATACCGTAATATTACTCAGAGACTGTAAGGAACATCCCAACTTTTCTGCATTGCTGTATCCAAAAAATTATGTGTGCTCCCCGAATCAATCAAAATGAACAATGGCTTCTTAGCATGCGTTCCGGTTACTCTCATGGTGCGATAACCGGTAGTACCCGCCAAAGCGCTTACCGAAATTTGTAAATCCGTCTCGGGATCTTCTTCGGTCACGTTTTCTTCTTCCTCCTGATCCTCTGCGCAATCCAACATATACAACTGAGACTTCTTGTGCTTCATAAAGTGACCGGAGTAAATTGCTCATCGCAATAATAGCACAAGCCTTTAGCTCGACGCTCACTCATTTGCTCTGGTGTCAAGAACTTGCGAGGAACCAACTGAGTTTTGGATTTATCAACCGAAGGTGGGTGCTCGACTGATTTAGGTGTCGGAAGTAAACCTTTCCCCGAATTAGGAATTACCGACTGCTTCCCCGCCGACCAAGAACCAGTGGACCACGGCTTCCGTGGATGAGCTTTCTCATAAAGTCGACCAAGCAACAAGCATTGACGGATCGTTTTGGGCTGGAACATTCGAACGTGCATTTGCGTATCCGTTCGCAGCCCTGCGAGGTAAGAGCTGACCAGATATTCCTCAGAAAGTGAAACACGCGTACGAATTTGCTCAAACTTATTATGATATTCCGTTATACTCTCCGTTTCTTGCAAATTCTTAAGTTCGGCGATCGGATCATCCAATACTTCTGCAAACCGTTCCCTCAAGAGGATCTTATATGCGTTCCAATCAGAAAGCAGCATCGCACCGACTTCCGATTGCATTATCGACTGATGCCATGCCGTGGCTTGCGCATCAAAATGAATGGAGGCGAGTCCAACTCTTGACTCTTCAGGAGTATGATCGATGGCGAAAAACTGCTCAACTTTATAGATCCATTCCTTAACTTTTTCTCCGTTGAATCTTGGAAAATCTAACTTTGCTAACCTGGTGACGCCGGAGTACGAACTCCTGCGGTTAGAAGATTCCGGAGAAGTTCTGTCGCAAGAAGTGTCGGAAGAGACCAAGGTGTGCAGCCTCAGCCTCACGCTTCAAACATATCAGCAATGCTCTTATCCAATTTAGTGTTTTGCTCCGCAATGCTCTTATCAAGCCTCGCGTTCTGTTCGGTAATCAACGCCTGCAACTGAGGCTGAAGCGACGCTTCCAGCTCCTTGATAGCGTCACGAATTAGCTGACTGGTGCGAGTTTCCGCCATGACTAGGAATGGACCGACTGGAATCTGATACCAATGTTAAGGTCTCTACTATCAGGAAGAGATAGAAGAGATACAGGAGCTATTGCTAACAAGAACAACAACTCCTTCTCACCTTGCAAGCTGTCTGAGAGAGAAGACACAGCCACGCAGCAGGAGAGGACGTGAAAGGAAATGAAGAGAGAGGAAACAATGAATATTCTCTTGTATATTTCATTTCTGTAAAGATGTATTTATACATCGGAACATTGACATTATTCTGTAACAAACTTCAGTTATGCCAACTAACTAATGTAACAGTGTAGTAGTATGTAGCAGAATGAATTATTATTTTTCCTGTTACATTGCTGAAGTGTTATCTGTAACACTTTGATAGGACTCTTATCTGTTTTTTTTTTCGAAAACACTTTCCTTTTTCTGGGACTAGACGTAGACGGTAGACTCCCATCGATGTTCGACAGGGTAGGGATTTTCCTTTTCGAATATAGATGCTTGTCCGGATTTAGAAATGTCCAGTCTATTAGATCACCTTAAATAAAGATTAAGGTAGCGTGTGGTTACCACTTTCTCAATATAAATGGGCAGTATAAATGAACCGGTATATGTTGGTTTAGATTCTTTTATTTGTTTTTGCTGTTTGGTTAAAAGAGTATAAACGTCAACATAAATGTCAGTATAAATACCTGCAACAAATGCTACTTTTTGTTTCCCGCGCTTCACTTCCGCTTATTTTCTCCCTTCATAGTGCAATTACTGTGATTATTTATTAAAAAAAGACATATTATACAAGTTACTTTATTTGTTACAAATTACACAATATTTCAAATAGTACTACTTTTTTAGCCAAATTAAAAAAACACATTAATAATACTAATTTACAATATATTATTTGTAATACCACATAGATTAATAAAATTCAAAAACTAATAAATATACACACTTGTTGATATATGAATTAAAATATTAAAAAGTATAGAAATATGAATGTATATAAATTTATTAATCCACAAATTTACAAAAATATTATATATTATTAAAAGTTACAATTTCACTAAATAAATTCACACAACATTATCAGAAAATTTGAAACACTTGTTCTCTTTTTTTATGCTTTTATATTTGTAAGAATCATAAAATTAAGAAAATAACAATATATTGTTTAGAAGTCATAATTTTTTACTTAAATAATTCTAAATCTTCCCTTCTTCACCACGTTCGTTTTCTCTACCTTTTTTCATTCTTCTTGCTCGAATTTACTAGATTTCTCACCGTGGACTTGTGATGAAGCACCTCTCACGTTCGTTTCCACTTTACCTCTCTCACGGTTCTCATTTGAAACTCTAATGGACAGGCTGGAACACACATTCGGTTTCGAGATGAACAGGGACATAATTTCGCTGTAGTGAATGTTTCAGTTCTACTTGCTACAAGTTGACTCCGAGAAGCAACTCATGCTTACACCTAATTTGAATCTTTTCAATAATTCCGGGTTTTGTTGCACCATGTGGTATAATATCAACAACCAGATGGTTTTAAATTTAGTATTTCTAGGCATTTAATATTAGCTGCCAGTCATGGGTGAATCGTATCCCAAATTATTAATTTGGTTTAAATAAGGTTATGGTACCATGTTTAGGTTGATAATAGACTTGTTGATAATCTCAGTGATTAAGTTTAGTCGTGGTTGTGGTACAAGGTAAACGATGCTTTAGTCATGGTTGTGGTTTATGTTGTGCCTCTCTCTTCATTCTCTTCTTGTGTTTGTGCATCTGTAGAAATAAATCACTGAAGTTGCTATACCTTGCGAACCAGGTTGAAGACAGGCTAGATTATAAGCTTCATAGTAGACTTTTAGAGTGGTGATGGTGTTCTCTATTGACTTTTCTTATCTCGCACCCGCATGAGTACTTCTTTTGATGTTTATAGATGCGGGTTAGATAAACATATTGTGGTTTAGTTGGTTTATAAACTGGTACTTAATGAATAAGTACTAGGTGTTTTGTTACATAATTGTGGTGTATTTAATTTCCTGTAGTATTACAAAATTCTAATAAGGATGTTTTATTCATAATCATGTGTACACACACCGGCAAACAGTAAAATTACACATAGCATACCAATATCCGGATGTATTAGTACCACTACTTCTTTGAAGTATAGCACCAAGTTTCCATACACAAAATACCATCATAAATAATCATATGGTGTGTATATACCGACTCTCAACAAGTATCCAGACACAACAATGTACCAAACACCATGACTCCCCCGATGAAACACCTAGCACTCGACATGATGTTAGTAATAATACTATCCGTAAAGAATTAGTATTCTGTTTTAGCAGACAAAATATAATACACTGACACCTATAGAACCAAATACCACAAATCCTCTAATAAAATACCTAGCATTCATTCAATATGTACCTATGTATAAACACCATTATAAACATAGTCAAACGCCACGAATCCTTAAATGAAAAACCTTGAACCTGTTCAATATGTACCTATGTGTCAACCAAACATAGTGTTAGTAACAATAATAAATAAAGACATTGGTATTCTTTTATAGTAGACAGATAAAGTACATGGACAACAATAGAACCAAACACCATGAATCCTCTAATGAAACACCTAGCACATGTTCAATATGTACCTGTGTATTAACTGAACACGGTGTTGGTAACAATAATATCTATAAAGACATTGGTATTCTTTAATAATTACAATATACAATACAAAGGCAGCAGTAAAACAAAACACCACAAATTCCTTAATGAAACACCTAACATTTTTTAATATGTACCTATGTATAAACACTGTCATGAACATAGCCAAACACCATAAATTCCTGAATAAAACACCTAGCACCTAATTAATATGTACCGTCCATGTATCAACCAGACAAGGTGTTAGTTAACAATACAATTTGTATAAACATTGATACTCTTTTCTAGCAGACATGATAAAATACACCGACAACAATATAATTAAACACCATGAATCCCCTAATGGAACACCCATCACTTCTTCAACATGTACCAACATATAATTTCAACAAAATACTTTTAACGTAAAGAAAAAAAGAAAAAAAAGTTCTTTAGAGTATATATATTAAAAAAACAAGAAGCTACAAATAGATCTCAACAACTAGAGTAAATGTAAGACTAAAATTCTTGGAAGGAATTATAAAATTTATAAATATACTCATATAAAATTACTTGAGAATATTCTAAAAAATTAAGAAGAAATTACCACATGAATATAGATAGATTACATTATACACTAATTTCAAAACTACAAAAAAATTGTCCAGGACAATCAGGGATTGCATAAATGTCCAGGACCGAATCCACTCTTTTCTATGGATGTTTACTATTTACAAGCCAACAATCGCTAGGTGCTACCGATGAATCCATCTTTTCTTCCATAAATATACTTCTTTTCTTTCCCTTCTTCCTTTTCTATGACTCATGTCTCCCCTTGAGTGTTGCTTCAGTTCTCTCACCCACTAACACTCGAACACTCCCTGCCCTTGTTTTCTTACAACCAATTATTTTAGCAAGTGTGGACCGTTTTTCAAGTTAAAATTTCCCCCTGATTTAGACTTCATAAACTATTAATAAACTCTAATATTGGATAGTGCCCTTGCTAATTTTTTTTTTTTTGTAATTTGTTAGTATATAGGTTGTAACGTGTTTTTTTTATAATTGGGCACAAGGCCAAACACCGCAAGAGTGGGAAACACATGACTCCAATACTGTTGATGCTATTTTGATCGGCAAACTCAGTTTAATACTGAAGCCCGTTTTAAGACTAGCCTGAAGTGAAGCCCGACAGTCTTGAACTGACGAACAGAGAAGAAGATAAAATATTTAACAAGATTTTATCTAGCTGTTAAAGATAAAATCTTGAATGATAAATTCTCAACAGTATCTGTATTTATATAAGGGAAGAAAGTCTAGGTCATAGAATGACAGATTTACGCAAAAGAGAAAATCAGAAATACAATGTAATTTGCAAGAGCAACAGTAAGGGTTAATATAGAGAAAATCAGAGGGAGAGAGAGTGAGATTGTAGAGTCAATTCAGAGAGAGTTTTGTTGCTGATTTCGTTGTAAGTAATTTGAGTTCGGAACTCAAATTATGTGTATTATGTCAAGATAGTGTTCTTGACGTGAGGGTTGGTTTTAGCATTGAATACGTGATTGTGTAACCATTGTTATATGTGATTATAATAAAGGTTCTACCTTTATACTATTCTGGTCTTCCATTCTTTCTCCTCGTTCGTCCTCAACTCTGAACTCAGACCATCGACACCATATGAGTTCCAGACTCAGCACCGACATCTAGAATTAACAATTGGTATCAAAGCAAGGTAACCCTAGACGCAGAAGAAACTTCTTCAGGGTTGATCGCGATGAATTCCTACTATATTAAACCTCCAAAGCTGTCAAAGTTCAACTACACCAGTTGGTGCGAATATATGAAGGATCAATTAATCTCTATTGATCTGCAGCTATGGGACATAGTGACCTGAAGCCGAAAATTGAGAAGGATGGCGTCACCAAAGAAAAACCAAGATCGAGTTGGAGTGAGAGCGATAATAAGTTAATAAGCAAGAACAGACAAGCTCGAAGGATTATCATGTCATCACTATCAAACTCAGACCAACAGAAGATGTTAGGGTTGCGCACTGCCAAGGAGGTTTGGGAGTTTCTCAAAACGGCATACCCTGGATCAGACTCTATCAAAAAGGCTAAAGGCAAACAGCTCAAGAGGCAGTTCAACAATTTCAAGATGATGGAAGGAGAGACACTTTCACAAACACTAGAAAGATTCGATAAGATACTCTGTGAGTTCAAGATTGTTGGAGAAGTTCTCTCAAACGATGTTGTTAATGAGAGATTTCTCGATAGTTTGTGTAATAGTGGTTAAACTTCGCTACTCTCTTGGAATCTACAAAGGATTTATCAGAATTATCCTTTGAAGAAATGAGTTCAGAACTCATGGTTTATGAAGGAAAGATGAAGGGAGAAATAGCTACTTCATCAGCACCAATCAATGATTTACCCCTGAAAGCACGTGACACGGCAACAGAGTTAGAGGATGACGACTTTGATATAGAAGAGGAAATTACCTCAATGGTAAATTGCATCCGAAGGCTATTTAGTAGACAACAAAAGTCAAACCAACAGTGTAAGTCAAAGAAGGGACAAAATACATGTTTTAAGTGTAACAAGCCTGGTCATGTTGTCAAAGATTGTCCTCTTCACCAGAAGGAAAATTCTCAGAAGAAGAATAAGAAACACACAAATACAGCTACAGCTGCATGGGGCAGGATATCTCAGATACAGACTCAGAACCCGGGAAGTACACCGCAGATGTGTTTAACGGCAGTTGCTCACGAAGATGATGACATCAATACTGAGTATAACATAAAAGAGAAGGAAATCTGGAGGGATACTCTTAAGAAAGAAGAGATATTTATTCAGCTAACCTCTGCACTCTCTAAGATAAAATTCTTGAAGAATCAGTATGATACTGAGATTGAAGAACTCAGGGCTAAGGTGAAAGGTCTGAGTCAGTCTTCGACTGAAAGCAAAATCATGTCATTGAGAGTCTTGATAAGCCAAGGATTAACTTTGTAAGTCCTTTGGAAACCAGGATTCTCACTCTTCCTTGTTGGGCACAGGAAGAGATAAATTCTCTTTTGGATAGCAACAAATCGCTAAAAAGAGAATGCGAAACACTTGCAGACATGGTAGCCAAGGAAAATCGAAAGTTGGAACTTCAGACTCCTGCTAATCCAACTTGGTATACCGGAAGGCGAATTTGAAGCATATGATGCAGAATAATAACTCAGACAAATGCGGTTTGGGATATAAGTCCGAGACATTCTCTCAGTCTACGACTGAGAAGTTATAGACTGTAACTGCGAGACATCAGCCGATTACACTCATGTCGATATTGCCACCAGCTAGGACACAAGGTTAGATGGTGTCCCAAATTGTTGAGAAAACAATTGCGTGAAAAATCATCAAGACATAACTCATTCAAAATCAAAAGATTGCACACTAAAAGGTGGATTCCTATCAATCACTTTAAGTCTGAGTCTACAACTGAGATCAAACAAGTTTGGGTACCAAAGTTAAATCGGCCCTACAAGACTCGCCAAGAAGACATCTCATCTTCTTCAACTGTTTATCTCCTTCACAGTGATCAGACCATGATGCACTTCCATAAGCACTCTCAGCATATGCCTCATTTCTTTACCTATGGAGAGTGACTTCCTTTTTTATTTGGCAAAAGGGGAAATTGGTCTTGAACGTATACATTGATTTAGGGGGAACATTCATCAGTTCAAGACTTACAGAGTTTACCAATTGGTCTTGCACGTATACACTGATTCAGGGGGAACATTCATCAGTTCAAGACTTATAGAGTTTGCCGCTTCAAAAAGGGGGAAACTGTTGATGCTATTTTGATCGATAAACTCAGTTAATACTGAAGCCTGTTTTAAGACTAGCCTGTAGCGAAGCCCGTCAGTCTTGAACTGACGAACAGAGAAGAAGATAGAATATTTAACAAGATTTTATCTAGCTGTTAAAGATAAAATCTTGAATGATAAATTCTCACACGGTCTCTGTATCTATATAAGGGGAAGAAAGTCTAGGTCATAGAATGATAGATTTACGCAAAAGAGAAAATCAGAAATACAATGTAATTTGCGAGAGCAACAGTAAGGGTTAATATAGAGAAAATCAGAAGGAGAGAGAGTAAGATTGTAGAGTCAATTCAGAGAGAGTTTTGCTGCTGATTTTGTTGTAAGTAATTTGAGTTCAGAACTCAAATTACATGTGGGGTGGTGTTGTGAGGTGGCTGATGCCGTTATTTTTGAGATAACTGGTTAGGCCTATATATTCACTTCCATTGTCAGTGTACAATACTTTGATTTGTTTGTTGAAGTATTTTTCCACTAGTTTGTGAAATTGTGGAAAAATAAAAGAAACGTCACTTTTGTGTGTGAGTGGATACAGCCAAGTATAGCGTGTATAGTGGTCAGCAAATAAAACATAATATTTGTACCCATTGTAGGAGGGTGTCGGAGAGGTCCAAACATCGCTAAAAATAATCTCAATTTTATCCAAGGATTGTAAACTGGACTGAGCAAATGGGAGTTTGTGACCTTTATTCAACTGACAAGCAGTACAATCTTTTTGAGAGAAATTGGAATTGCAAAATTAAAAATGTTTTTGAAGAAATTGAAATGTAGATGTTGATGGATGGCCTAGACGGTGTAGACTCCGTTGGTGTAGTTCCCGGTAGCCAGGATGTTACCTGATGCGAGACTCTTCACAAAGAAAGATTCAAGTAAAAACGTGATAGAGCAATTATGCTGTTTGGTAAGTTGGGAGACAGAGAAAATATTTTTGGTCATAGATGGAACACGAAACGTATTATGTAAATTAAATAAAGGTGTAGAACCAAAATTGAAAGAGTTCTAGAGGATGTTATTCTCAAACCTTCTCTGCTCCTCATGTATAACTCATCTGGGCCATTGTAAGGGTATGACGTGGTGAGCTGATTGGGGTCATTGACAACGTGGTGAGAAGCACCACTATCGACGAGGTAGCCGGTCGATTGGAGGAGGCGGTGATGGTGTTTGCCTGGGGTTGTCTGGGCGGCAGTGGCGGTGGTTGGGCATTGGGGAATTGGCATTTGAAGTCCTCACAGATTGTAATCCAGTGGCCTACCACTTGCACCACTGATATTTTCCGAGAAAAGGACGGGGGGAGTTGGAGGCGCCGCGTGTCTGGGGGTTGTGCCGGGTGGAGGTGCCGGTAGTTGTGGACCTGACATTACTGTAGGTGCTGTCTGCGGTTCTTGGAGGAGGGGTAGCCGGACTTCGAGGTTGCCACGAGAGCAGTGGCAGGGATATGAGCGGCTGCGGTGGCAGAGGTGAGCTCCAATTCACGGACAAGTAACTTGTCGTGTAATTCAGCGAGGTCGATGGTTGAATCACGGGCTTTTATGGCATCGACAATGGCATGGTAGGAGTCATCCAGACCATGGAGTATGTGAGAGATGATGTCATCAGCATCGACGGGTTTGCCGAGTTCGGCGAGGAGGTCGGTAGTGGCGGTGATGCTTTGGACATAGTCGGAGATTGTTTGATTGCCTTTGACGGTGGTGCGAATCTTGTGTTTCAGTTGGTTGATTCTACCTTTAGATGGATTGGCATAGGTAGCATTGAGAGTGTTTCACGCATCTTTCATGGTTGCGGCTCGAGTGATGAGCGGGGAAACATTCTAAGTCAAGGTGCCGATGAGGGCGCCGAAGAGTAGGCGGTCTTACCTGTGCCAAGTTGTGTATTCTGGATTTTGTTTAGATGTGCCAGCGGTGAT
Organism: Limonium bicolor; assembly: GCA_023374045.1. Lineage (NCBI taxonomy): Eukaryota > Viridiplantae > Streptophyta > Magnoliopsida > Caryophyllales > Plumbaginaceae > Limonium > Limonium bicolor. Next base: position 38,773,786 of record CM041781.1, read on the forward strand.
GGTGGTCTTAGCCGACAGAGGAGAGAACCATCAATGAATTTAAGGAGAACATAACCTTGGAGGGATCGCCTACATTTGAACCTTCCAAGTTATGAAATTTGTGGTGTCAATTTAATGACATTAGAGAGATTGCCAATAATGAAGGGTTGATTGACGTCGTTGGGGTTTGTAAGTGTGGTGGAAATATTATCCATGGATGGTTGTGGGTATGTGCAGAAGCGAGAGAGATAGTAGTTGCCCAATCCTTAACCGAAGCGGAATACAAAGCTCTTGCAGACACGGCTTCTGAAGTTCTGTGGCTCCTATCAGTACTACAGGAATTAAACCACACAGTGGCTCCACCTACAATCCACTGCGACAATATGGGTGCCACATTCCTCTCATCCAACCTAGTTTTCACTCCCGGATGAAGCACGTGGCAATCACTTATCACTTTATACGTCAAAAAGTGCAGGACGACATCTTTCAGATTTAACATATTCCAACGAGTGACCAACTCGTGGACGTCTTCACCAAAGCACTTCCCAGAATGCAGTCTGACCAAAATATCTCCAAGCTAGAACTCATCCACCGACAGTTCAGCTTGCTGGGGCATATTAAGGAAAATAGTTTAAATAATTAAAGAATTAATATTACATATTAACATCTCATTATCTCTCCTCTATCTTAATCATCACCCTATTTACCTCCCCACTAACGTATTAATTCACCCACTTTTCCTTAGATATATGATCTACTTTTGACTAGAACATTAGTGTTGTATGTATTTAAATATTCATTCATCAAGAGGAATCAAACACAAATTAATTATTCCATTACGCGGTAGACTCCCATCAGTGTCGGTCGACAGGGTAGGGATAGATTTTTTCCATTTACTTGTTGTTACTGCAGTTATTTTGATTCGTGAAACTCCAAGCCGACTATCATACAACCGGTTGTATGATAATTATGTACATCCTCGAACAATCTTCACAATTAATTTGTAAAAAATCCTATAAAGTTGGACAATCTTTATACTAACACGTGTAATCTTTCCATCAATATGAACAATCAATACTAAAATTTGAACAACCTTTGAATCGAAAATGAACGGTTGTACGATGCTCATCATACAACCGGTTGTACAATAGTATTTGCCGTCAAACTCTGCTACATACTAAGATTAAGTAACAGATCCGTGTCTTGAGCATACTGTAATCGTGAAGCTCAAATAGGTCCACCGTTCCACCAAAATCAGATGGAATCCTAACCGTTTTATCTTTAACAAAAACATCTATTATTTCTTGTTTAGATTTAGTTAGGTGGTTACGGGAATATCTACGCTTTTCCTAAGAGATAAATATTTTATCTTTAGATATCGACACTATAAAAGTAGGCATAGAATGAGAAAACCAGTTGCGCTTTTTGACATATTTTTCTAAGAGAGAAAGTTAGACTTGAGCGATCGAGAGAGTTTTAAAAGAAGTGCTTAAACCCAGTTTTTGTTGAGAAAACGTGAGGGCTTGGTAATTCAGGAAAGAGTAGTCTGTTTCTCAGAATTAAGTGTGTGTTCTAAGGAGAAGTGATTCTCTGAAGAACGTGTGGGTGTAATCATTAAGTTACGTGGAAATATAAGTGATACATTCACGTGTCACTCTCTTGTGTCTCATTACATATTTCTGGGTTTACTCTTCTTTATTGCGACACAACCTTCTAGTTTTTTTTATCAGAGGGCTACTAGTGTAGCAATGTAACCAATATGGGTTAGAGTTAGCAAGGAAAATTCCCAGCCAAAGAAAAGCATACAAAGCACATTTATCACTCGACACATACATGAAAATACAAAAAAAAAACATGAAGATAAAACATACAGAAGCACTTGACTATGAGTGTCTTCTTTCTTTAAGCAGTAGTCTTCAATATTCTTTCTTTTTGTGGCTTCTTACACATCTGTAACAGACACATTTTATAGCATCCCAGCAAATTACAGACAGTCCTTCAAGTTTGTGTTGTAAACTAGGGCCGATAGAGGGCCTTTTACTCTCTGATTTATCTTGCACCACTCAATAATCTGTAGCTTGATTGACAGTGCAGTTTCATCCCAATTCAAATGTGCTTGTTCAAAAATTATTCTGTTTTCTGCAGTGCCAAATATTATACATAACATACATATATGTAGCACACCAGAATGGGTTGCATCTGTGGTTTGGTAAATGGGAGCACCAGTAAATGGGAGCACCATAATCGTGAGCTCGCAATCAAGTTCTCACCTGATACAACGTCAGGCAACCAGCCAGCTGACGTGTATCCGCCCGGAAGCGATGCCGAGCTGTCGGTACAGGTATACCAGTGTCCCGGTCCCCCACGCATACAAGTGGACCCTACTAGGGTCACGATGGGCCAGTAGGACGAGGGCATAACACGATCCCCGCCCTTGTCGATGATCAATGAGTGGGACACCAGCCACCAGAGGAAGGCCGTCGTCTCCTGAAGTGGGGTAGAGTATGGACCACCACAAGTATCATGAAGAGCTCGGTAACGTACCTGACTCTTCTCCAGGAACCTACAGTTTATCAGCTCCTGCTGGTCCGCCGCGCCAAACAGCCGTAGGAAGTGGGGGATGAGAACATGTAACAGTGGGGCCGCTATACCGAGGCGGGCGCCATCCTCGGGCTGGTACGAAATCTCCATGCCAGTGATGGGGATACCCAAAATGTGGTAGATGTCGTGGAGAGTAATAGTCATCTCTCCGAATGGCATGTGAAAGGAGTTCGTGTCAGGCTGCCATCTCTCCACGAACGCTGAGAGGAGCGCGAGGTCAAAACAACCATGCGCTATGTCGACAAGATGCGCAAGTCCGCTATCCTCGACCGCTGCTAGAGACTCTGGGTGCCTCAATGTACTCAGAGTCCACGCCTCCATCCGGCACTAGAGTCTGCCCAGCACCCAAGCATCAGCAGCCGCATCTGCGCCACCCCCTCTGCCGGACCATGTACTAGGGACCGGCGACGACGGCGCACCCGTGTGCCCTCATGCTCAGCACCCGGCTCATCTATATCCTCGTCATCAGCGTCAGCCTCGCCATGACGCGCGTCTCCGTCCCCCTCTATGGAGGAGTAGGCCAAGAAGGACTATCAGACCTCACAACCAGCGTCCCATCGCCGATCAATGAGTCCAGATCCACACATGCAGCTGGTCCACCTCCTCTGCATACTCCTCCTCCTCCCCCTCCCCCTGCTCCAGCTCATACTCCGCCCGCAACCTCTCCTCACGGGCTCGTAGAAACTCAAGCTCCCTACGCTTCCTCGACGAAGCTGTAGCGTATTGTGTACGCCTCTCTCTACAGCAGCAGCATCAAGCCCAGTCACACGAGGGTGTGATGAGCTCTCGCCTCGGTCGGAAATCGTCTTACCCTTACCCAGACCGAACCTACCAAGCAAACCTTACCTTTTCCTCCCGCCATCTGTTGTTTACCGTAGAATTTAGTCATACTATTTTTACAGTTAGTCAAGACCGGTCGAGGTTAGTCAATACCAGTCATACATGCATCTCAGTAGTTCAACGTCAAAAACAAATTCATACAAATCCAGGAACTGATTAAAACACGCATAATAGAGGTATACAATGTAAAACAGCAAAAAACGACCAATTATATAACAAAACAGCAAAAAACGAGCCCCGAGCGTTCCCGACAGTGCGCGCCCGCGCGCAGCTCTCTTCCCCGGCGCCAGCGCCGCCTCCGGCAAGCCCGCGCCTGGGCCGTCCCGGTCTCCCGCGCGCCTGCGCCGTCCCAGTTCCACGCGCGCCTGCGCCGTCCCAGTTCCCCGCGCGCTCGCGTGCATGCAGGCCTCCGCGCGCCTGCGCCCCCCGCTTTCACCGCGCACCAGCCTGGCCTGCTGGCCGCCCGCGCGCCTGCGCCCCCGGTCTGGTCCCCGTTTCCGAATTCGTCTACTGTTTTTGCTAATTTTACTACTTTTACTACTATACTATGCTAAAAATTGTAAATTATGATAGAAAAGAACCTGGTTTTGCAGATCGAACTAGCAGAAATGATCTGATGAGCACTGGCTTTCCTCCCGCTACCCGCTCCTGCTCCCGCTCCGGTACCGCTTCTAGAGAGAAGTCAGAGAGAATTCTAGAGAGATAGAGAGTTTTGAGATTTTGAAATTTTGGGAGAGATAATAGAGGGTAAAGGTGTATATATAGGAGAATTAGGTAAGGGCAAAAAGGTAAGTTTTTTTAAATTTCTGACTGAGCGAAGTGAAAACTCGACTGAGCGAACGAGTTCAGTTAGGAAGTGATTGAAGCTTTGTTAGCGGCATTGAAATCGTTACATAGTGGACGATCGACATGTAGATCTGTCTGAGATAGATGAACCTTTCTGAAAAGAAGAATTCATGGATGATGGTTGGAAAAACTTAGAAGGCAACTATGCTTAAAACTAGACCTCATAAGGTGATATAAATGGGGAGAAAAAAAGAAAGACGTTAAAGAGACTACTAATTTAATTTCAATATGAAAATACAAAATTTTATTTCAGAAGGACAAGAGAACATAAACAAACCTAAATACTAAATATACTTTTACAATATACTATTTATTATATGTGAGATGAAAATTATACATCTATTCATAACATACATAGTTTTTTCCAGTACAGCGAATTGTTTTTTAATTACACACACTAGTTCACATAAAACCTCTTCAATCAACAAAATATTTAATTTTAATTTTATTTTATTTCTAAATATCCAACATTAAATTTCTTTTAACAACGTATCAAAGTTTTTCTAGCTCCGAATAATCGACATTTGAGGATCACATAGTTTAATCGCAAGGACCACAGTTATAATTGGATCCAACCACTCAATAATTATTCCTTTTTAATAAATCCAATCAATTATTGCACTGCAGAAACGATCAAGCTGCTGAGCGATACCTAAGTTTGAGTGGCTAGAAGATTTGATTGCTATGTGACATTCTTGTATCATTATTCATTTAATTCCGCTCTTTAAAATAAGACTAGATATGAGTATGTTTGAACAAATATAAAAATTTTATTTTTTTATATATTTATAATGATACATGAAAATATTTATATATTTATTAAAATTGATATTATGATTTATTAACTTCATATATTTTTTTAACATACAAACTGTAAAACTAATAAAAATCATTATTGTTATGTGGTAAATTATTAATGTTTTGTGATGTATTATTATTATTATGATTGTATGGCGTACTTTTAATATTGATGAATCATATATTTCTCGAATGTATCAATTTCGAACAGATAATAAATCATTATTGTTTTATAGTGCATTATTATTTATTGTATTGTGTATTTTAAATTTTATACGGTAAATCATAAGTCTGACTGATATGTAAGAATATATACATATAGCTAATATAAAATATTAAAAATTTATCAAAACATATATAAAATAAAAAAAGGGATAAACGTGATAGAAGATAGTTCATTCTTATTGAAAAGTACAAACAGAAAATGATCGGATCTCGAATCTGATAACCCATAATCGACATGCAACTCTAGATCTACACCAAATTTAGACAGAGCAAGTAGGAGGGAGAGACTGGAGGAGCAGGAGGGTGGCGGTGAGGCAGGGATGAGGAGGAGGGGGAGGGGCGGCGGGGTGGGGTGGTGCGGCAAGGAGGAGTCGATCAAACGACGAAGAACACAGTTGGAGGTGAGATAACCCCACTTCTCACTTAATGACAAAGCACAAAAACTTATGCTTAACTTAAAATTCTTGGCGAGATCTATAAATTGGTAGCAAAAACTATATTATTTGAGCAATATTTAAAAGAAATTTGGAGGTTGAAAATCAACTATAAAAGGAAAAAAAGAGAAGAGAAATCTCTTTCCCCGTTTCATTTTAAACAAATATTTTTATTATGGACCTATATACTCCAATCATTTAAAAAGAATATAATTAACATCTTCAAAGTTTGTCTCGATGATTTTTGAGAGATTTAAGGTCTTATAATATAAATATAAAAAATTATTAAATTAAAATATATAAAATGATGTCTTTTAATATTATATTTAAAATAAAATTAAATATTTATATAATTTTCTATAATAAATAAATAAAAATTGGACCAGATATTGGGTCCAGTCATCGCCCCACGGGCATTGAGCCGGCCGTGCAGGTCCACACTGTCATCTTCTGAGAGGCGTGTCCCCTCCATCGACTACCGGCCGTCGGCATAAGTTATAGTAAGTTTATAACCACGTGATTGTTGATTGTCAAGATATATATGCCACTTGTTGTATTTCTTTACTCCAATAATAATAATTATTATTACTTTAAAATTTTAATAGATATTATCTAACTTTATTAGATAATAGACCTGATTTTAGACCCGACAACCAAATCATAAAAATCGATCCGTACCTGATCTGAACCTTAATTTAAACCGGATGATGTGATCTGAAATATGATCCAAAAATCCGAACCGAACCAAATCAAAACCGAATCAAAAAATTTGACCAGAACTGAATTGACCTGAACCGAATTCACCCAAACCACATATGAAATTAGACAAATTTTTATTATCCTTCTGTGTATTATTGAAATGCATAAATGCATAATTTCCATGAATTGATACTAAAATAAGGAATGTTTTCATTCCATTTTTACAATTCTTACATCTCATATAAGTATATTTGTATGAATAATTGTTAAAAAATGACAAAATAAGAAGATAAATGGACAACCTTTGCCTGGGAGCAATAAGCTATTGAAGGATGCCCGCACGAGGAGCGCACGCGAGACGGTGATCAGTGGCGCACACACAACATGAAGTCACGGGGCGAGGTGATGACGGCGCATAGGGGCACTGGTGTGAGGTGGTGATGGATTGGCATGGGCGCGTGACGCTCACTCGAGATGACAGACGCTGACGCAGGACGCGCGCGCGGGGTGTGACGGATGCGGGATGACGGGAGGCACAACGTTGGGCGTAGGGGGAGAGATAGACTGGGCATCGAGTGCTGAATATTGACCGATGATTCACCAAATTTTAAATTTATATTTGGTCGATACAATTAATAAATCTATAGTTAAAAATAATAATAAAGATATTGTCATCCAATTTGATTATGTATAACCAACCAATACACAATAACAATATTCATCAAGAGTAACACTATATTAAGAGAATTTGGATCCAAATATGAAAATCAATACAAATTACAAAGGTTGCTTAAATTTGTACTTTAAAATTTTTGTCAATTAAGCATAACACGGTAAGTCACCCGAATTTGAGCCATAACCCGAAAAAAACGAAAAACGTAGAGGCTAACCCGAACTGAAAGCACCCCAAACCCGAAATCAACCAAATTGAAGTTACCCGAATCTAATTTTAATCAGATTACACGGCCCGATCCGAACCAAACCAAATAGTAAATATTTACAAATTGAGATGAACCGAACATAAACCGAGTGAGCCGAATTGACACGTCTACCTGATTTAGTGCGATTTTGGTCGGAAAAATGTATAATACACTGAATTGATATTTAATTAACAAAAAGTGTACCTATTTTTTCAACAGTGTAGTGGGACAGGTGGAGACATTTAAAGTGTATAAATACAGGGACACCAAACAATGTGGCAACTCGATTCATCAGCCCCTTCTTTCTTACATTCTTCCTCACTCTCTCATCACTCCACCATGGAAACGAAAGCGATACCGGTGTTCCTTTTCTCTCCTTACCTCAATCCACAAACAAAGCCGTGACCCGTGTTCCAGCCTCCGGTGTTGTAGAAAACATACCAATCATTGACATCTCTGGAGCCCTTCAACCCAACCCAGATGAATCCGTGTTAGCAGAAATTGTGGCTGCCATCGGCAAGGCTTGTGTGGAGTGGGGATTCTTCCAAGTAGTTAACCACGGGGTTCCAGAGGAGACAGTGAATAGATTGAAATCAGAGTCAAAGAAATTCTTCAGTCTGCCATTGGAAGAGAAGAGGAAAGTAAGAAGAGATGTGGAGAATCCTCAAGGGTTTTATGAGTCAGAAGTGACTAAGAATGTGAAGGATTGGAAAGAAGTATTTGATTATTCTGCGGTGGAACCACTTATTATCCCTAAAACACCTGATCCTGAAGATCCTGAGATTAGGGAGTTGAGCAATCGATGGCCGGAGAATCCTCCATGTTTCAAGTGAGTGTTTTTTATTTGATTTGATTGTGAATGTGTTGATTTTTGTTAGAGAAAGCTAGATAATCTTAATTAATAACTGGGTCAATCTGCAGGAAAGCATGCCAAGACTATGCTGATGAGATGGTGAAGTTAGGACTTAAGTTAATGGAACTTATATGTCTGAGTTTGAATTTACCAAAGGATCGTCTCCGTGACTATTTTAAAGACACGACAAGTTACATGAGGATGAACTACTACTCACCCTGCACATCCTCAGATCCAACTATTCAAGGAGCTGGTCCACACAAGGACTATGGTGCAATCAGCATCGTGGCTCATGATGATGTACCTGGGTTAGAGGTATATCAGAAGGAAACTGGGGAGTGGAACTTAGTTGTCTCTGAACCTGGTGCATTAATTATCAACGTTGGCGATGTCATGCAGGTCAGTTTACATTTACTCAAAACAACTTATATAATGTTTCCGCTACAAGTTTTGTTAATGAGCTGTTGTAAGTATTTCATGGTATGGTGTTGTAGGTGTGGAGTAATGACACTTACTACAGTGTGGACCATAGGGCAAAGACAAACAAGGAAAAAGAGAGACAATCATGGGGTTTCTTCTTTGCACCATCTCATTATGTTGTAGTCAAGCCATTGGAAGAGCTATTGATTGGACCTGATGGTGAACCCAAGAAGCCCAAAGTATAGAGGATATAATTATGGGAAATTTTATGCACACAGGAAGCTCACTAATTTCAAGAAACTCATGGAGAATATCCAGATCGATCATTTAAGATATAATAGCTTCTGAAATTAACAAGCATAATAATTAGACGACTACCGTCTACATTGTATTAGTGTGTGAGTGTGTTTTTTTTTTTTAAAAGTAACTTTGTATTAGTGTGCTTGATTGTAAGAATAACTACCGAGCTGTTATATGACGGGTTTATGTTATGAAAGCCTGTATGGCAGAAGTGGGTTGATCACTCGTGTGATCCGCAATCGCACATAAAGTCTCCTTTAAAGTGGGACATTATGTAATAAGTTTGGGAGCAACTATATATTTATAAAGTTATCAATTATTAGTATTATTACCGTACAAGTTATATCTTATGGCAGTTTTCTTTTTTCCAATTTAAGAATAACATATCTTTTTGGAGAGGTCGGGGTCAAATTCAGAATCAAATAATTTAGTACCCAGACGTAATTGTATAACCAGCCCGGATTTTTTTTTTAAATAAAGGAGCAGCTTTAATATTATATTACATGAAAAAGATTATATGCAAGTCAATACTTATACATAAGATACACCATCTACCGACATATATCCTAATGGTAAGAAAACTTGTATGAGAAGCTTCATCATTGGAGTGAGTATCTATCATGGCCAACCCTAACATCACCACCATCACCGCGGCTACGGCTTTTTAACCGTTGCGAATCCGTACCCTGCAAACAAACCAATCGGCTAGCAAAGTCGAGTGGGATCCGACGGCTCAACCGAGCTCGGATAAATCTTTTCTGCACATGCAACAATATACCGGTAGAAAGCCCCAAACCTATAACTCATAAGACACAAAAACATAAAAACAAGCTGGATGAAAACATAAAACTTCTCACTAGAGAAGAAACTAAGGACAAAGCAGAGTAACACAGCAAGATAACAACTAGTCATAGATGGACAAATACTAAACAAAAGAAAAGAAGAAAAAAAGAGGAGGGTGAAAAAAAGAAGATAAAAAAAAGGATGAGAGATGAGAGAACATTTTTCCCTGCTTTTTAGAGAATAGACTTTTATAACCAGTCAGGATTTATACATATGTTTTATGACCCTTCATGATAAATAATTCAGTCACAAATAATTTAGTACCCAAAAAAAGTATAGAATAGCATGGCATGATTCATGTGTATACGTTTTTATAACATAACAAGTCACTCTTTGATAGGACTCTTATCTGTTTTTTTTTTCGAAAACACTTTCCTTTTTCTGGGACTAGACGTAGACGGTAGACTCCCATCGATGTTCGACAGGGTAGGGATTTTCCTTTTCGAATATAGATGCTTGTCCGGATTTAGAAATGCCCAGTCTATTAGATCACCTTAAATAAAGATTAAGGTAGCGTGTGGTTACCACTTTCTCAATATAAATGGGCAGTATAAATGAACCCGTATATGTTGGTTTATATTCTTTTATTTGTTTTGCTGTTTGGTTAAAAGAGTATAAATGTCAACATAAATGTCATATAAATACCTGCAACAGATGCTACTTTTTTTTCCGCGCTTTCACTTCCGCTTATTTTCTCCCTTCATAGTGCAATTACTGTGATTATTTATTAAAAAAAGACATATTATACAAGTTACTTTATTTGTTACAAATTACACAATATTTCAAATAGTACTACTTTTTTAGCCAAATTAAAAAAACACATTAATATATAATATTATTTACAATATATTATTTGTAATACCACATAGATTAATAAAATTCAAAAACTAATAAATATACACACTTGTTGATATATGAATTAAAATATTAAAAAGTATAGAAATATGAATGTATATAAATTTATTAATCCACAAATTTACAAAAATATTATATATTATTAAAAGTTACAATTTCACTAAATAAATTCACACAACATTATCAGAAAATTTGAAACACTTGTTCTCTTTTTTTATGCTTTTATATTTGTAAGAATCATAAAATTAAGAAAATAACAATATATTGTTTAGAAGTCATAATTTTTACTTAAATAATAAAAATTAAAATTTTATTGGTTTTATTTTCTTTGGTTTCTCAGGTTTTTTAATGTAAATTAAATACTCATAGTAATATATTGTTTGTGAATTTTTCTATTTATTTTTACTAACAAAATAACGTTACGTAGTGTAATATGATAAATTGTAATTGTAACACAAAAATGGTAAACGCACTACATATAACTACTTTACCAAACATACTGCATATATGCCGCACTGTCAAACAGTAGTTTTCAAAACAGCTACAAATATGCCAGCCCAAACCTACCACAAAATATACCAACGCAAATATACTGTAAATATGCTGCCAAAATGGCCATGCAAAATAGCACCTAAGGGTTCAGATTAAATCTGATACAAAATTAAATCATTTGTTAGATAAAACAGATTTGGTACTTATAATTTTATGGGATTCTCTATGAGCGGTTCCCATTTTAATATTCTCAATTAATCTCTCCATCCTACTTCATTACACGCTGGTTCTTCACTTTGAACAGTATAAAAACCGATTTGGCATACTTTGTGGATTTGTGGTTTTGATTACCAAAAAAATTGACGTGATTCTAAATCTTCCCCTTCACCACGTTCGTTTTCTCTACTTTTTTTCATTCTTCTTGCTCGAATTTACTAGATTTCTCACCGTGGACTTGTGATGAAGCACCTCTCACGTTCGTTTCCACTTTACCTCTCTCACGGTTCTCATTTGAAACTCTAATGGACAGGCTGGAACACACATTCGGTTTCGAGATGAACAAGGGACATAATTTCGCTGTAGTGAATGTTTCAGTTCTACTTGCTACAAGTTGACTCCGAGAAGCTACTCATGCTTACACCTAATTTGAATCTTTTCAATAATTCCGGGGTTTTGTTGCACCTTGTGGTATAATATCAACAACCAGATGGTTTTAAATTTAGTATTTCTAGGCATTTAATATTAGCTGCCAGTCATGGGTGAATCGTATCCCAAATTATTAATTTGGTTTAAATAAGGTTATGGTACCATGTTTAGGTTGATAATAGACTTGTTGATAATCTCAGTGATTAAGTTTAGTCGTGGTTGTGGTACAAGGTAAACGATGGTTTAGTCATGGTTGTGGTTTATGTTGTGCCTCTCTCTTCATTCTCTTCTTGTGTTTGTGCATTGTAGAAATAAATCACTGAAGTTGCTATACCTTGCGAACCAGATTGAAGACAGGCTAGATTATAAGCTTCATAGTAGACTTTTAGAGTGGTGATGGTGTTCTCTATTGACTTTTCTTATCTCGCACCCGCATGAGTACTTCTTTTGATGTTTATAGATGCGGGTTAGATAAACATATTGTGGTTTAGTTGGTTTATAAACTGGTACTTAATGAATAAGTACTAGGTGTTTTGTTACATGATTGTGGTGTATTTAATTTCCTGTAGTATTACAAAATTCTAATAAGGATGTTTTATTCATAATCATGTGTACACACACCGGCAAACAGTAAAATTACACATAGCATACCAATATCCGGATGTATTAGTACCACTTCTTTGAAGTATAGCACCAAGTTTCCATACACAAAATACCATCATAAATAATCATATGGTGTGTATATACCGACTCTCAACAAGTATCCAGACACAAACAATGTACCAAACACCATGAATCCCCCGATGAAACACCTAGCACTCGACATGATGTTAGTAATAATACTATCCGTAAAGAAATTAGTATTCTGTTTTAGCAGACAAAATATAATACACTGACACCTATAGAACCAAATACCACAAATCCTTTAATAAAATACCTAGCATTCATTCAATATGTACCTATGTATAAACACCATTATAAACATAGTCAAACGCCACGAATCCTTAAATGAAACACCTTGAACCTGTTCAATATGTACCTGTGTGTCAACCAAACATGGTGTTAGTAAGAATAATGTAAATAAAGACATTGGTATTCTTTTATAGTAGACAGATAAAGTTCATGGACAACAATAGAACCAAACACCATGAATCCTCTAATGAAACACCTAGCACATGTTCAATATGTACCTGTGTAGTAACTGAACATGGTGTTGGTAACAATAATATCTATAAAGACATTGGTATTCTTTAATAATTACAATATACAATACAAAGGCAACAGTAAAACAAAACACCACAAATTCCTTAATGAAACACCTAACACTTTTTTAATATGTACCTATGTATAAACACTGTCATGAACATAGCAAACACCGTAAATTCCTGAATAAAACACCTAGCACCTAATTAATATGTACCGTCCGTGTATCAACCAGACAAGGTGTTAGTTAACAATAAATTTGTAAAGACATTGATACTCTTTTCTAGTAGACATGATAAAATACACCGACAACAATATAATTAAACACCATGAATCCCCTAATGGAACACCCATCACTTCTTTAACATGTACCAACATATAATTTCAACAAAATATTTTTAACGTAAAGAAAAAAGAAAAAAGGTTCTTTAGAGTATATATATTAAAAAAACAAGAAGCTACAAATAGATCTCAACAACTAGAGTAAATGTAAGACTAAAATTCTTCGAAGGAATTACAAAATTTATAAATAGTACTCATATAAAATTACTTGAGTATATTCTAAAAAATTAAGAAGAAATTATCACATGAATATAGATAGATTACATTATACACTAATTTCAAAACTACAAAAAAATTGTCCAGGACAATCAGGGATTGCCTAAATGTCCAGGACCGAATCCACTCTTTTCTATGGATGTTTACTATTTACAGGCCAACAATCGCTAGGTGCTACCGATGAATCCTACTTTTCGTCCTTAAATATACTTCCTTTCTTTCCCTTCTTCCTTTTCTATGACTCATGTCCTCCCCTTGAGTGTTGCTTCAATTCTCTCACCCACTAACACTCGGACACTCCCTACCCTTGTTTTCTTACAACCAATTATTTTAGCAAGCGTGGACCGTTTTTCAAGTTAAAATTCCCCCTGATTTAGACTTCATAAACTATTAATAAACTCTAATATTGGATAGTGCCCTTGCGAATTTTTTTTTTTGTAAATTTGTTAGTATATAGGTTGTAACGTGTTTTTTTTTTATAATTGGGCACAAGGCCAAACACCACAAGAGTGGGAAACACATGACTCCAATACTGTTGATGTTATTTTGATCGGCAAACTCAGTTTAATACTGAAGCCCGTTTTAAGACTAGCCTGAAGTGAAGCCCGTCAGTCTTGAACTGACGAATAGAGAAGAAGATAGAATATTTAACAAGATTTTATCTAGCTATTAAAGATAAAATCTTGAATGATAAATTCTCACATGGTATTTATATCTATATGAGGGGAAGAAAGTCTAGGTCATAGAATGACAGATTTACGCAAAAGAGAAAATCAGAAATACAATATAATTTGCGAGAGCAACAGTAAGGGTTAATATAGAGAAAATCAGAGGGAGAGAGAGTGAGATTGTAGAGTCAATTCAGAGAGAGTTTTGCTGCTGATTTTGTTGTAAGTAATTTGAGTTCTGAACTCAAATTACGTGTGTATTATGTCAAGATAGTGTTCTTGACGTGAGGGTTGGTTTTAGCATTGAATACGTGATTGTGTAACCATTGTTATAAGTGATTATAATAAAGGTTCTACCTTTATACTATTCTGGTTTTCCATTCTTTCTCCTCGTTCGTCCTCAGTTCTGAACTCAGACCATCGACACCATATGAGTTCCAGACTCAGCACCGACATCTAGGAATTAACAATTGGTATCAAAGCAAGGTAACCCTAGACGCAGAAAGAGAAACTCTTCAGGGTTGATCGCGATGAATTCCTACTATATTAAACCTCCAAAGCTGTCAAAGTTCAACTACACCAGTTGGTGCGAACAGATGGAGGATCAATTAATCTCTATTGATCTGCAGCCATGGGACGTAGTGACCGAAGGTGACCTGAAGCCAAAAATTGAGAAGGATGGCGTCACCAAAGAAAAACCAAGATCGAGTTGGAGTGAGAGCGATAATAAGTTAATAAGCAAGAACAGACAAGCTCGAAGGATTATCATGTCATCACTATCAAACTCAGACCAACAGAAGATGTTAGGTTTGTGCACTGCCAAGGAGGTTTGAGAGTTTCTCAAAACGGCATACGCTGGATCAGACTCTGTCAAAAAGGCTAAAGGCAAACAGCTCAAGAGGCAGTTCAACAATTTCAAGATGATGGAAGGAGAGACACTTTCACAAACACTAGAAAGATTCGATAAGATACTCTGTGAGTTCAAGACTGTTGGAGAAGTTCTCTCAAACGATGTTGTTAATGAGAGATTTCTCGATAGTTTGTGTAAAGAGTGGTTAAACTTCGCTACTCTCTTGGAATCTACAAAGGATTTATCAGAATTATCCTTTGAAGAACTGAGTTCAGAACTCATGGTTTATGAAGGAAAGAAGAAGGGAGAAATAGCTACTTCATCAGCACCAATCAATGATTTATCCCTGAAAGCACGTGACACGGCAACAGAGTCAGAGGATGACGACTTTGATATAGATGAGGACATTACCTCAATGGTAAATCGCATCCGAAGGCTATTTAGTAGACAACAAAAGTCAAACCAACAGTGTAAGTCAAAGAAGGGACAAAATACATGTTTTAAGTGTAACAAGCCTGGTCATGTTGTCAAAGATTGTCCTCTCCACCAGAAGGAAAATTCTCAGAAGAAGAATAAGAAACACACAAATACAGCTGCAGCTGCATGGGGACAGGATATCTCAGATATAGACTCAGAACCCGGGAAGTACACGCAGATGTGTTTGACGGCAGTTGCTCACGAAGATGATGACATCAATATTGAGTATAACATAAAAGAGAAGGAAATCTGGAGGGATACTCTTGAGAAAGAAGAGATATTTATTCAGCTAACCTTTGCACTCTCTAAGATAAAATTCTTGAAGAATCAGTATGATACTGAGATTGAAGAACTCAGGGCTAAGGTGAAAAGTCTGAGTCAGTCTTCGACTGAAAGCAAAAATCATGTCATTGAGAGTCTTGATAAGCCAAGGATTAACTTTGTAAGTCCTTTGGAAACCAGGATTCTCACTTTTCCTTGTTGGGCACAGGAAGAGATAAATTCTCTTTTGGATAACAACAAATCGCTAAAAAGAGAATGCGAAACACTTGCAGACATGGTAGCCAAGGCAAATCGAAAGTTAGAACTTCAGACTCCTACTAATCCAACTTGGTATACCGGGAACATATGATGCAGAATAATAACTCAGACAAATGCGGTTTGGGATATAAGTCTGAGACATTCTCTCAGTCTACGACTGAGAAGTAATAGAATAATTGCGAGACATCAGCCAAGATTACACCCATGTCGATATTGCCACCAGCTAGGACACAAGGTTAGATGGTGTCCCAAATTGTTGAGAAAACAATTGCGTGAAAAATCATCAAGACATAACTCATCAAAATCAAAAGATTGCACACTAAAAGGTGGGTTCCTATCAATCACTTTAAGTCTGAGTCTACAACTGAGATCAAACAAGTTTGGGTACCAAAGTCAAATCGGCCCTACCAGACTCGCCAAGAAGACATCTCATCTTCTTCAGACTGTTTATCTCCTTCACAGTGATCAGACCATGATGCACTTCCATAAGCACTCTCAGCATATGCCTCATTTCTTTACCTATGGAGAGTGACTTCCTTTTTGATTTAGCAAAAGGGGAAATTGATCTTGAACGTATACATTGATTCAGGGGGAACATTCATCACTTCAAGACTTACAGAGTTTACCAATTGGTCTTGCACATATACATTGATTCAGGGGGAACATTCATCAGTTCAAGACTTACAGAGTTTGCCGCATCAAAAGGGGGAACTGTTGATGCTATTTTGATCGGCAAACTCAGTTTAATACTGAAGCCCGTTTTAAGACTAGCCTGAAGCGAAGCCCGTCAGTCTTGAATTGACGAACAGAGAAGAAGATATAATATTTAACAAGATTTTATCTAGCTGTTAAAGATAAAATCTTGAATGATAAATTCTCACATGGTCTCTGTATCTATATAAGGGGAAGAAAGTCTAGGTCATAGAATGACAGATTTATGTAAAAGAGAAAATCAGAAATACAATGTAATTTGCGAGAGCAACAGTAAGGGTTATATAGAGAAAATCAGAGGGAGAGAGAGTAAGATTGTAGAGTCAATTCAGAGAGAGTTTTGCTGCTGATTTTGTTGTAAGTAATTTGAGTTCAGAACTCAAATTACGTGTGGGGTGGTGTTGTGAGGTGGCTGATGCCGTTATTTTTGAGATAACTGGTTAGGCCTATATTTCACCCATTGTCAGTGGACAATACTTTGATTTGCTTGTTGAAGTATTTTTCCACTAGTTTGTGAAATTATGGAAAAATAAAAGAAACGTCGCTTTTGTGTGTGAGTGGATACAGCCAAGTATACGTGTATAGTGGTCAGCAAATAAAACATAATATTTGTACCCGTTGTAGGAGGGCATCGGAGAGGTCCAAACATCGCTAAAAATAATCTCAATTTTATCCAAGGATTGTAAACTGGACTGAGCAAATGAGAGTTTGTGACTTTTATTTAACTGACAAGCAGTACAATCTTTTGAGAGAAATTGGAATTGCAAAATCAAAAATGTTTTTGAAGAAATTGAAATGTAGATGTTGATGGATGGCCTAGACGGTGTAGACTCCGTTGGTGTAGTTCCCGGTAGCCAGGATGTTACCTGATGTGAGACTCTTCACAAAGAAAGATTCAGGAAAAAACGTGATAGAGCAATTATGCTGCTTGGTAAGTTGGGAGACAGAGATAATATTTTTGGTCATAGATGGAACACGCAACGTATTATGTAAATTAAATAAAGGTGTAGAACCAAAAGTTGAAAGAGTTCTAGAGGATGTTATTCGCAAACCTTCTCCGCTCCTCATGTATAACTCATCTGGGCCATTGTAAGGGTATGACGTGGTGAGTTGATTGGGGTCATTGACAACGTGGTGAGAGAAGCACCACTATCAACGAGGTAGCCGGTCGATCGGGAGGAGGCGGTGATGGTGTTTGCCTGGGGTTGTCTGGGCGGCAGTGGCGGTGGTTGGGCATTAGGGAATTGGCATTTGAAGTCCTCACAGATTGTAATCCAGTGGCCTACCACTTGCACCACTAATATTTTCCGAGAAAAGGACGGGGGAATTGGAGGCGCCGCGTGTCTGGGGGTTGTGCCGGGTGGAGGTGCTGGTAGTTGTGGACCCGACATTACTGTAGGTGCCGCCTGAATGCTGCTGGTGCTGTCTGCGGTTCTTGGAGGAGGGTAGCCGGACTTCGAGGTTGCCACGAGAGCAGTGGAAGGGATATGAGCGGCTGCGGTGGCAGAGATGAGCTCTAATTCACGGACAAGTAACTTGTCGTGTAATTCAGCGAGGTCGATGGTTGAATCACGGACTATTATGGCATCGACAATGGCATGGTAGGAGTCATCTAGACCATGGAGTATGTGAGAGATGATGTCATCAGCATCGACAGGTTTGCCGAGTTCGGCGAGGAGGTCGGTAATGGCGGTGATGCTTTGGACATAGTCGGAGATTGTTTGATTGCCTTTGACGGTGGTGCGAATCTTGTGTTTCAGTTGGTTGATTCTACCTTTAGATGGATTGGTGTAGGTAGCATTGAGAGTGTTTCACGCATCTTTCATGGTTGCGGCTCAAGTGATGAGCGGGGAAACATTCTAAGTCAAGGTGCCGATGAGGGCGCCGAAGAGTAGGCGGTCTTACCTGTGCCAAGTTGTGTATTCTGGATTTTGTTTAGATGTGCCAGCGGTGGTGGTGGTGGTCTTGGCCAACGGAGGAGAAGAACCATCAATGAATTTAAGGAGATCATAACCTTGGAGGGATCGCCTACATTTGAACCTTCCAAGTTATGAAATTGTGGTGTCAATTTAATGACATTAGAGAGATTGCCAATAATGAAGGGTTGATTGACGTCGTTGGGGTTTGTAAGTGTGGTGGAAATAATATCCATGGATGGCTGTGGGTATGCGCAGAAGCGAGAGAGATAGTAGTTGCCCAATCCTTAACCGAAGCGGAATACAAAGCTCTTGCAGACACGACTTCTGAAGTTCTGTGGCTCCTATCAGTACTACAGGAATTAAACCACACAGTGGCTCCACCTACAATCCACTACGACAATATGGGTGCCACATTCCTCTCATCCAACCTAGTTTTTCACTCCCGGATGAAGGACGTGGCAATCACTTATCACTTTATACGTCAAAAGTGCAGGACGACATCTTTCAGATTCAACATATTCCAACGAGTGACCAACTCGTGGACGTCTTCACCAAAGCACTTCCCAGAATGCAGTTTGACCAAAATATCTCCAAGCTAGAACTCATCCACTGACAGTTCAGCTTGATGGGGCATATTAAGGAAAATAGTTTAAATAATTAAAGGAATTAATATTACATATTAACATCTCATTATCTCTCCACTATCTTAATCATCACCCTATTTACCTCCCCACTAACGTATTAATTCACCCACTTTTCCTTAGATATAAGATCTACTTTTGACTAGAACATTAGTGTTGTATGTATTTAAATATTCATTCATCAAGAGGAATCAAACACACAATTAATTATTCCATTACGCGGTAGACTCCCATCAGTGTCGGTCGACAGGGTAGGGATAGATTTTTCCATTTACTTGTTGTTACTGCAGTTATTTTGATTCGTCAAACTCCAAGCCGACTATCATACAACCGGTTGTATGATAATTATGTACATCCTCGAACAATCTTCACAATTAATTTGTACAAAAATCCTATAAAGTTGAACAATCTTTATACTAACACGTGTAATCTTTCCATCAATATGAACAATCAATACAAAAATTTGAACAACCTTTGAATCGAAAATGAACGGTTGTACGATTCTCCATACAACCGGTTGTACAATAGTATTTGCCGTCAAACTCTGCTACATACTAAGATTAAGTAACAGATCCGTGTCTTGAGCATACTGTAATCGTGAAGCTCAAATAGGTCCACCGTTCCACCAAAATCAGATGGAATCCTAACTGTTTTATCTTTAACAAAAACATATATTATTTCTTGTTTAGATTTAGTTAGGTGGTTACGGGAATATCTACGCTTTTCCTAAGAGATAAATATTTTATCTTTAGATATCGACTCTATAAAAGTAGGCATAGAATGAGAAAATGTTACAGATATTCGAAAAAAACAATAATATGTAGTGATACATTCTGTCACGTGCTAGCTTTTAACGAATATGCAATTTCATTTCTGTAAATCAGTTACAACTGTTACATTGGTTGAGCTGTACACACCTATAAGTACTGTCAAACAGAATGAATAAGACAGAAAAGAAGTATTTCCATTCTTGAACATTCCTCTGTCATTTCTTCCTCTCTATTGCGTGGTTGTCTTCTTCCTCATGGCGACTTGCGACGAGAGCTGAGTGTTGTTGTTTAAGTGAGAGCAATTGCACTCTGGTTGTGGATCAGTATCGTTACAGATTGAGTAGGCTGTAACAAAGGTATCAGTTACCAGTCGTTCCTGCTTCATCCATGGCAGAAACACGTAACAGTCAGTTGATTCGGGATGCGGTGCGGGAGTTGGAGGCATCTCTTCAACCTCAGATGCAGGCAATGTTCCAGGAGCAAAATGAAAAGATCGAAACACAAAATGCAAAGATTGATAAGAATATTGCTGATCTTTTTGAAGCGTTGCGTCTTCATAATACTAATTCTAGTGCGCATTCCTCCGATCGGTCCTCTGATGAGACGACCAGTCGTAGATCGTACTCAGGAGTAACTCGTCTTGCTAAGTTGGATTTTCCGCGCTTCAACGGCGAGAAGATTAAGGAGTGGCTGCTCAAGATCGAGCAATTTTTCGCCATCGATCATACTCCGGCGGAACTGAAGGTTGGATTGGCATCGATCCATTTTGATTCTCATGCCGCGACTTGGCATCAATCCATCGTTCAAACAGATGCAGGTCAGTTAGCGCTTCTTGATTGGCATGCTTACAAAGCATTATTAAAAGAACGCTTTGAGGAGGTTCTGGATGATCCGATCGCGGAGTTGAAAGCACTTCAAGAAACTGAGGCATCGTCGACTATCATAATGCGTTTGAACTCATTCGCACAAGAATTTCCTTGCCTGAAGAGTACCTTGTTAGTGCGTATTTGGCTGGCTTGCGGACTGACACTCAAATGCATGTCCGGATGTTCCGACCTAAAGCGATTCGTGAATGTTTCCTGTTAGCAAAATTGTACGAAAAAGCTCACCCGAAGCGGATTTGGAATAGTAACTGGCAAGGAAGTAAGAACACTGCTCCATCTAGTTCTTTGAAAGGGTTGCTACCGGTCCCTAAAAGTGTGGAACCAGTGAGCGTACCTAAACTTCAGCCAGCGCCGCGGAAATTTTTGACTTCCGATCAAATGAACGAACGTCGTGCTAAGGGTCTCTGTTTCTATTGTGATGAAAAGTTTACACCGGGTCATCAACTCACGCATAAGAAAACTCAGCTCTAT
Source organism: Limonium bicolor (assembly GCA_023374045.1). Classification (NCBI taxonomy): domain Eukaryota; kingdom Viridiplantae; phylum Streptophyta; class Magnoliopsida; order Caryophyllales; family Plumbaginaceae; genus Limonium; species Limonium bicolor. The sequence goes on from CM041781.1 coordinate 38,795,228, forward strand.
ATGCTTGAATATGACGATGACGACGAAGAGATGTTGGAGATGGAGGAACAACCCGTGGAGGAAGAGTTGCAAATATCGGTGAGTGCCTTAGATGGCACGTCTGATTACAGAACTATGCGTGTAAGGGGATTACACGAGAAGAGGCCAATCTTTATTCTAATTGACTCGGGAAGCACACATAATTTTTGGATAAATCAGCGGCGGAGAAACTGGGATGTAAAGTTCTATCGGTGGGAAATACTAAGGTTTCTGTGGCTGATGGCAGCACGTTACAAGTCATTGGTAGAGTTGAGAAATTTAGATGGTCGTTTCAAGGGGCTGAATTTATTGCGGATTTCTTGGTGATTAATCTGGGATGTTGTGATATGGTTTTAGGGGTACAGTGGTTGGAACAATTAGGCCCAATTAAGTGGGACTTCAAGAACCTTGTTATGCAGTTCCGTTTAGGCACCAGGAAGATGATTTTGAATGGAATCAAATCTGGTTCTGTCAAGGATGTTAAGGCCAAGAGATTAACTTCTTGTGGAGGAGATAACTCTCAGCTGTACATGTTATGTGTGTCTACTGTGCAACAGGAAAATGTTAATCCTGTACTTACTACATGCCACTCATTCAGCGTCCCTTCTGTAATAACCACCTTATTAGGTGAGTTTGATGATGTTTTCCAGCCACCCACTCAACTTCCTCCTTTTCGAAAGGGGCACAACCACAAGATCCCACTGTTAGCTGGTACTAATCCAGTTAATCAACGTCCCTATCGATATGCTGTCCACCAGAAAAATGAGATTGATAAGCTGGTCAAAGAAATGCTTGATCAGGGAACGATTCAACCTAGCTCCAGTCCTTATGCTTCTCCGGTGGTTTTAGTAAAGAAGAAGGATGGATCTTGGCGGTTATGCGTCGATTATAGGAATCTGAATGGGATTACAATTAAGGACAGATTTCCTATTCCTTTAATAGAAGATTTGATGGATGAGCTGGGAGGTTCTAAGGTCTATTCCAAAATAGACTTGCGGGCTGGTTATCATCAGGTCAGAATGGAGTGTGAAGACATTCATAAAACTGCATTCAAGACCCACGCTGGCCATTATGAGTATTTAGTCATGCCCTTCGGGCTCACTAATGCTCCAGCAACTTTTCAAGGATTGATGAACTACGTATTCAAGGATTATCTAAGGAAGTTTGTTTTAATCTTCTTTGATGATATCCTTATATACAGCAGGTCCATTGACGAGCATATCATCCATCTGCGGCAAGTTTTTGATTTAATGCGTCAGCACAAGCTTTATGCAAAGGCTAGCAAATGTGACTTTGCAGCTGATAAGGTAGAATACCTTGGCCATTTCATTTCAGCTCAGGGTATTGCAACCGATCCTGCTAAGGTGAAGGCCGTGGCTGAATGGCCAATCCCACAAAATCTGAAACAGCTTCGAGGATTTTTGGGTCTAGCTGGGTATTATAGAAGGTTTGTTCGAAATTTTGGAACCATAGCTAGGCCTCTTACGCTCTTAACCAAGAAGGATTCTTTTCATTGGAATGATGAGGCAACTGCAGCTTTTAACCAGCTGAAAACTGCTCTCTGTCAAGCTCCAGTTTTAGCATTACCACAGTTCGATAAGCCATTCTTGGTTGAGACAGATGCTAGTAGCCAGGGAATTGGTGCAGTTCTAATGCAAGAAGGTCACCCTTTGGCATACATTAGCAGACATTTGCAAGGTAAACAGTTATTGCTGTCCATTTATGAAAAAGAACTGTTAGCAGTTGTATTTGCTTTGCAAAAGTGGCGGCATTACCTTCTCACTGCTCATTTTGTGATCAAGACTGATCAACGGAGTCTCAAGTATTTGCTTGAGCAGAGATTGAATACTCCTGTTCAACAGCAGTGGTTACCCAAGCTGCTTGAATTCGATTATGAGATACAATATCGGCAAGGCAAGGAAAACCTCGCTGCAGATGCTTTGTCACGCAAAGATGGATCTGAAATTCTTTCGTTTGCTTTATCAGTACTCCAAGGTGATTTACTGCAGCAAATTCAGTCTGCTTATGCGCTTGATCCCCATACTGCTTCTGTTATTGATGATTTAAACAAAACAGAAGCAATCATAAGCATTTTAGCTGGAACAATAATGTTCTGCGCAGAAAAAGCAAGTTGGTTGTTCCTGCTGACAATCAACTACGAAATAAGATTCTGCAGTGGTTACACTCTTCGAGCATGGGAGGTCATTCGGGTCGTGATGCCACCAGTCAAAGGGTAAAAGCTTTATTCTACTGGAAAGGCATGACTAAAGATGTGCAGGCCTTTATTAGAGCTTGTGATGTTTGTCAACGGTGCAAGTATGATACTTCTGCTTATCCTGGATTGTTACAACCGTTGCCTGTTCCTGAAGAAGTATGGCAAGATGTGTCGATGGATTTCATTGATGCTCTTCCTATGTCATTTGGGAAAACTGTCATACTGGTGGTTGTCGACAGAATGAGTAAGGCAGCTCATTTTCTTGCCTTAAGTCACCCTTATACTGCTGCATCAGTTGCGCAGGTATACCTGGATCACATCTTCAAATTGCATGGCTTTCCACGGTCTATCACCAGTGATAGAGACACTGTCTTTTTGAGTGAATTTTGGCTGTGAACTATTCACTTTACAAGGAGTTGATTTGAACTATTCTACTGCTTATCACCCTCAGTCTGATGGACAGACCGAGGTTGTTAATCGTTGTTTGGAGACCTATCTTCGATGTATGACAAGTGACAGACCTTACATGTGGAGTAAGTATCTGCCTTTGGCTGAGTTTTGGTACAACACCTCATTTCATACTGCTAGCTACACAATTGACCCCGTTCGAGATCGTGTATGGGCAGACTCCCCCGCAACATCTACCTTATGTTCCTGGTGAGTCAAAGGTAGCAGTGGTAGCCAAATGTCTCCAGGATAGGGAGAACATGTTGCAGGTCCTCAAATTCCATCTGATGCGCGCTCAAACCGAATGGAGCAGCAAAGTAATTTGCATAGATCAGAAAGGAATTTTGAAATTGGGGATTTGGTGTTTGTTAAACTGCAACCTTACCGTCAAAATTCAGTAGTTTCTCGGTCCCATCACAAGCTGTCTCCTAAGTATTACGGTCCTTTCAAAGTATTGGATAAGTGTGGCACTAGAGCTTATAAGCTCGATCTTCCTGCTTCCTCTGCCATCCACCCGGTTTTTCATGTTTCTCAGTTGAAACAGCAAATTGGGACTGCTACTACTTCCACTCAATTACCACCTGCTACCACTGATGTTTTGATCCATGAACCAGAAACAATTTTGCAACGTAGGATGGTGAATCGACAGGTAAGGCAGCTACACAGGTTTTGATTAAATGGACAGATCTTCCCATTGAGGAGGCAACCTGGGAATTTTACTATGATCTATTGAAGAAATTTCCTCACTTCCAACCTTGAGGACAAGGTTTTCCAAAGGGGGGAGATTTGTTACAGATATTCGAAAAAACAATAATATGTAGTGATACATTCTGTCACGTGCTAGCTTTTAACGAATATGCAATTTCATTTCTGTAAATCAGTTACAACTGTTACATTGGTTGAGCTGTACACACCTATAAGTACTGTCAAACAGAATGAATAAGACAGAAAAGAAGTATTTCCATTCTTGAACATTCCTCTGTCATTTCTTCCTCTCTATTGCGTGGTTGTCTTCTTCCTCATGGCGACTTGCGACGAGAGCTGAGTTGTTGTTTAAGTGAGAGCAATTGCACTCTGGTTGTGGATCAGTATCGTTACAGATTGAGTAGGCTGTAACAGAAAATCAGTTGCGCTTTTTGACATATTTTTCTAAGAGAGAAAGTTAGACTTGAGCGATCGAGAGAGTTTAAAAGAAGTGCTTAAACCCAGTTTTTGTTGAGAAAACGTGAGGGATTGGTAATTCAGGAAAGAGTAGTATGTTTTTCTGAATTAAGTGTGTGTTCTAAGGAGAAGTGATTCTCTGAAGAACGTGTGGGTGTAATCATTAAGTTACGTGGAAATATAAGTGACACATACACGTGTCACTCTCTTGTGTCTCATTACATATTTCTAGGTTTACTGTTCTTTATTGCTACACAACCTTCTAGTTTTTTTTATCAGAGGGCTACTAGTGTAGCAATGTAACCAGTATATGGTTAGAGTTAGCAAGGAAAATTCCCAGCCAAAGAAAAGCATACAAAGCACATTTATCACTCGACACATACATGAAAATACAAAAAAACATGAAGATAAAACATACAGAAGCACTTGACTATGAGTGTCTTCTTTCTTTAAGCAGCAGTCTTCAATATTCTTTCTTTTGTGGCTTCTTACACATCTGTAACAGACACATTTTATTAGCAACCAGCAAATTACAGACAGTCCTTCAAGTTTGTGTTGTAAACTAGGGCCGATAGAGGGCCTTTTACTCTCTGATTTATCTTGCACCACTCAATAATCTGTAGCTTGATTGACAGTGCAGTTTCATCCCAATTCAAATGTGCTTGTTCAAAAATTATTTTGTTTTCTGCAGTGCCAAATATTATACATAACATACATATATGTAGCACACCAGAATGGGTTGCATTTGTGGTTTGGTAAATGGGAGCACCAGTAATCGAGACTTCCTTCTATTTCCACATCAAGAGTCATATTTACCCCCCCCACCATTGCAGAATAATCTTCCACAATTTCTTAGTCTCTTTGCATTTGAGAAATAGGTGGTCGATCGATTCAGGAGCAAGGTTGCACAGAGAACACAACAAACCTACTGGGGGGGGGGGTGTTAGATTCATTCTACACAATCTATCCCTTGTTGCCAGTTTTTTTGAAGTAAAAACCAGACCATCAATTCGACCCGGGGGGGGGGGGGGCAAACTTCCATACTGCTTTATGCCAATGAACCTGGATCTACTGCTCATTGCGTACTACAATGTCGTAGAGCTTCCTAACCGAAAATTGCCCATTTTGGCTAATATTCCATTGCAAACTGTCCTCATCATCCTGTCTCCACAGATTGACATTGTTTATGACATTCAACAGGCTGGATACCTCCTCGTTCTCAACATAAAAAGTTGTCTCCTCCATCTTAGAGTCCAGTTCCATACAGCACCATCCCATATACCAACCTCACAGATTTTTGCTGTTTTATTGTCATTGATTGAAAATAGTCTTGGGAACCGATCGCGCAGAGTAAAATTTCCAGCCCATTGGTCCAGCCAAAACCGTGTTCTCTCCATTATGGACTGTCCGTCTCAAGTTTGACATCAGAGTTTCACATATACTTGGTCTCCACACATTTATTGACATAATCCTTTCCAAGTGCTACTTTTGTTACCCACCCGCCAGGACTCATCATTGATTGGAATTTGAATGTCTTGCCCATATATAGTGGCGGCTATAGTTCTCTTGCACAACCTGTTCTCATCCTGCATATATTTCCACCACCATTTCAGCAATAGTGTTGCATTTTTTGTTTCAAAATCACATATGCCCAAACTGCCATATATCTTCGGTTTTGTTAACTTTGACAATTTCATGAGCACCACTCTCTGTCGTTTTGCTGGCACCATAAGAACTTTCTTTGAATTGAATTTATTTTGTTGATCACTCCCTTTGGCATGCGGAACATGCTCATATAATACACTGAGATACAGTCCAACACTGAGCGGATAAGAATGAGTCTACCTGCTCTAGATAATGCAGTTGCTTTCCATTGGCATAGCCTACTCTCAATCTTATTGATAACCGGTTGCCAAGTATCCATTCTTCGTGGATTTGCGCCTAGCGGTAGTCCAAGGTAAGAAGGGGTAAACTCCCAACTTGGCACCCTAGGCAATTACAAATGCACAACTAATCAGCCTCATCAAGATTCACACCGAAGGCAGTGGACTTGGTCCAGTTGACCTCTAGCCCTGACATATCGGTAAAGATAGCCACGATCCACTTCACTGATTGCAGTTCACCTTCCTCCACTAGACTGAAGATAATCATGTCATCTGCAAATTGCATATGCGACACTGTAACAGCCCAGGGTCCCACATGTGGATATTGTGCTTTGGCACACGGCCGCACGGTTTTGCTCTTGGATTTCACCCCAAAGGCCTCACACAAGGGAGAGGTATCCATGCACCTATAAGGTGCACTTCGTGCTCCTCCCCAATCGATGTGGGAGGTAGCCCATCTCTGGGTGCTACACTCCGTTCTCCTCCCCTCACGGGAGCCCAGCGTCCTTGCTGGCACACCGACCTGGGTCCAGCTCTGATACCATTTGTAACAGCCCAGGGTCCCATATGTGTGATATTGTCCGCTTTGGCACACCGGCCGCACGGTTTTGCTCTTGGGTTTCACCCCAAAAGGCCTCACACAAGGGAGAGGTATCCATGTGATAAGTGCGAAATATATAGACTTTTCAGGGTTTAATTACCTTGTAATTTGCAGTATTTTAAGTAATATTTCTCACTTATCTTACGATTTTCCTAGATTTATGTTTTGATACGAATTGATATTTTATGTGTTAAATGTAGGAAAAAGTGTTGGAATCAAGTAGTTTACTTCACAAGCTTTCCAACGCAACAAACGGCGAGTAAAACGGACTTATAACGAAAAATCTGGAGCCGATTCAAGATTGGAATACACTCGTATATATATACATATATATTGTACGCATACCAGGCGGACAACAGAGGCGCAGGACAAACAGAGGCGTCCGCCTGTTATGGAGCAGACAAGACACAGGCGTCCGCCTGTTATGGCGCGGACAAGACACACTCATGACCGCCTGTTTAGGCGCGGACAAGAGACAGAGGCAAACAGAAGGCGCGACCGCCTGAGAAGAGGCGGACAACACTGAATTTGACGCCGAGCAGAGTTTTCTTCTTCGTTCGTTCTGCGCCGCGAACGCGAACTGCTTTTCATTAATTGCAGACGCCTTCATTAATTGCAGACTTCTTCGGCGCCCACCTTAATTTGTGCACGCGTGACGCCGGCTCTGCAATCAATTCCTGCTGCAGATCTTAAATTAAATCTCTGTCTTCAATCAATTGCTCTGCCCGATATAAATGAAATCTCTGACTGAGATTTTGAGGGGTCTGCTCACCAACTCCACCGCCATCTACTCACTAGCTCACTGTCCCTGTCACTTCTCCGTTGCCTGCTTCTAAATTCCTCAGCCTATATAAACCCACACTCTGCTTGCTAAAAAATCATCCTTTCATCATCATCCATTCACCCACGCATTCATCTATCAATCGATCGTCCCAATCATCAGCCACACTCCCTCACTCACGCTCGTACTCCATTCACTTCATTTCCCTCCATCAAAATAATCACCCATCCACTCCATTAAATTCCACGTAAACACATATCCCACTTTTGATTTTATTTTCCTGTTACACACCAGCTTTACAGATAAAGATAGCAGTCGGGGCAACGCAAGACGAAGTTGAAGCGAGGACCGGAGTGAACTTCTAAACTGGAGTTATCTCTTACCCTTACTTTAATTTATTTAATGCATTCCTTTTCTGTTATCGTTGTTTTGTAACGATGAGCGAGTAAGTATTTTAGCTTCCCGGGTTGGGAAGCGAACCTATTTCCTAAATTCTGTATTTCTTCAAATAAATTTAGTTAACTGCAACAGTTCAATTCCTGTCCTTCAAGTGTTTTAATTATTTGGCCGGTAGTTAAAACAACCCTTGTAGTTATTTTATTAAAATGCGAGAGCTGAGATAAATAACTAGACGAAGGAAGTTGAACCTAATTAACAGCTAGAAGCCTGATCCGGCCTATAGGTTAATTAGACTCCAATAGAAACTGCTCTTTATGCGATTAATTGTGTCCGGTCTAGAGCATTAGCCTGCTGCTAGGTCTAACAATTGGTTAGGATTCATTATACTTAGTCGTTAATGAATTAATTAAAGTTTCTGAGTTATTGCAGTAAGATTAAAGGAAGAATTTAGTAACAGATATAAAAGGAATAGGTAAGCAAACAACCCGGGGTGCGCTTTTCTATTTATCACATTCATCACTCTTTAAATCCCTCTGTGTTTATTTAAGTTGTTTTATTTTTCCTTAGTTTCTTTTTAATCAATCAATCAAAACCGAAAAAGTGATATTTCCTGTTTTCTTTAGTTTAACTTAATTTCCCAGTTAATCAAATATTTGTCAATTAATGTACGAGGTCCCTGAGATCGACAACCCCATTTAATCACTATACCCGCAAAACGATAGGTACACTGCCTATGTGGTAGAAGTAGTCACATATTTCTCCATCAAGTTTTTGGCGACGTTGCCGGGGACCTCCGGCACGGTTAATTGACAATTATTATTTAATTGGGATAAGTTAAATTTTTCATTCTTTTTTTTATTTTCTGTTGATTTTCTCTTTATTTTTGCCACGTATATAGTTAATCTAGTTTTTCCATATTCATACCAACTCGTCTCTTATGCGTCGGACTCGATCTGCAGGAGAACCTATAGCTGAATTTCAGCCAGAGATCGAAAGAGTTCTCCACAGCAGGCGACAACTACAGTTTGCCATGACGACCAGACAAACTCTGGGGGAGTACCAGCAACCATCAGTAGAAGGACGATCCTCTGCTATCGTCCTCCCTCAAGTGACGCAAACTGAGCTCGACGCCTGGCAATTCAAGACGAGCTTCATCACCACTTGTACCACCAGGGACAATTCAGCGGGCTTGACTCAGATGATGCCCCACACCACATCTCTGCATTCCTGGACTTCTGCAATACATTCAACAAGACGGGGAACCTGAACGAGCGCATTCGTCTACAGCTGTTCCCCTATTCTCTGAAAGACGGAGCGTCCAGGTGGCTAAGGAGTCTGCAACCGGGTAGCATCCACACTTGGGCTGACTTGGCAAACAAGTTCCTGGCGAAGTACTATCCACCGTCAAAGACAAGGGAAAGATCGCTGAAATCACAAACTTTTGTCAAGAACCAGGTGAGTCCCTGTATGATTCTTGGGATAGATTCAAGGAGCTGCAGATTCAATGCCCACACCATGGTATGAGTAGCGAAGAACTAGTACTGTCATTCTTTAAGGGATTAAAGATTCAAAAATGGTACTAAGTTCCTCATCTGGAGGAAACTTTATGGCAAGAACTGGGGATGAAGCGATGGAGCTTTTGGACACCATGACCGCTAGTACCAGACAGTGGTGCAAGAACAAGGGGAGAGGTGAGCCAAAAGCAGGTATGTATAATATTCCCCCACAGGATCATTTATCCGCTCAACTAACAGCTCTTACTAAAGTTGTGGAAAAGTTAGCTGTAAACCAGACGCAACAGCAAACCGCGAAGGCAGCTACTTCTTCGCCTTTCCTGAATCCTTGCTGTGAGAATTGTGGAGGAGCCCACGAAACGTTCAACTGTGAAGGTCCTAGCTTTGCAGGTAACCCCGAAGAGCTAAAATCGATCAACAACACGACCAGGTAACCCTATCCTAACAATTTCAATCAGAATAATTGGAGGAACAATCAACAACCTCCATGGAGGGGTAATGATCAGTCTATAGGTAATTTTGGGTTCAATCAAAATAGACCACCTTACTTTAGACAGCAGGAGCAATCCCAAAATTCTCAAGGAGGCAGTGGTAAAATTGAGAATATGCTGGCAGAAATCCTTAAACAAGGCCAAACTACAAACTCCAGGATTGCCGAAATAGAAGCTAAACTTTCTGAACAAGCCGCTAAAAACGCTGATCAAGCTTCTATCAACCTGAGCCTAGAGAGGCAAATGAGTCAAATTTCACAACAGCTGGCACAGCGACCGACGGGGTCACTTCCCAGTCAGCCTGACCCTAACCCAAGGGAGCATGCAAAAGCAGTAACTCTGAGAAGCGGCAAGGAACTAGTTTCTGATGTTCCAGAAGTTGAAGAAGATTTTAATAAGCCAGCTGAATCTCAACCTGAAGTGGAGGAAACAACAAATCCCAAGGAGAAGGAGTCTCCTGAATCTCTCACTATTAAACCTTCTCAACTCTCTTATAATCCTCCTATTCCATTCCCTAACAGACTAAAGAAAAAGAACATGGACGAGAAATATGGGAAATTTCTTAATATCTTTAAGAAATTAACTATTAACATCCCTTTTTCTGATGCTTTGTCTCAAATGCCTATGTATGCTAAATTTATGAAGGATATTTTGTCTAACAGGCGTTCTTTGCTAGAGTCTGACACAGTCAAGTTGACAGAAAGAGTATCTGCAGTTCTCCTGAAGAAACTGCCACCCAAGTTAGGAGATCCGGGTCTTCCCATCATTCCATGCGCTATCGAGAAGGTTGATTGTGGTAACGGTTTATGTGATTTAGGAGCAAGTATTAATTTGATGCCTTTATCTATTTTCAAGAAATTAGGTGTAGGTCAATGTGCTCCCACATCTGTTCAGTTACAACTAGCAGACCGTTCCATAATTATCCTAAAGGAAAAGTTGAGGACCTGGTAGTTTCTATTGATAAATTTATTTTCCCTGCTGATTTTATCATCATTGATATGGAGGAAGATACAGATGTACCACTAATTTTGGGCAGACCGTTTATGAGAACTGCCCGCACTCTCATTGATGTGGAAGGAGGGAAGATTATTCTAAGATTTCATGATGAGCAGGTTGTTTTCGACATGACACGCAACATGAAGCGTCCTGCCGCTGTTCAATCCTGCTTTGCATAGATTATTGACTCTTTAGTGCAGGAAACTATTTTAAGCAAAGAAGAAGAGGAAATCCTGGAAAGATGTCTTATGGCATCTTGCGAAGCTGATGATGAGGATCCAGATATGGCCCTCATGGCTGAGGAGTTAAACAAAAGGCGGCCACACTTCCACAAGTACCAGCAGCAATTTGAGAAAGTCGAGCGAAGTGCTGACCGGCCAAGACCATCTATTGAAAAACCTCCTACAGTGGAGATGAAACCTCTTCCCTCTCATTTGAAATATTCTTTTCTTAATGAACCATCGGAATTACCTGTTATAATCTCTTCTGACTTGACAGGAACTCAAGAGAAGCAACTACTGGAGGTGTTGCGCAATCACACATCAGCTATTGGTTGGTCGATAGCAGATATTAAAGGAATCAGCCCTCAGTTGTGTTCTCACCGAATCTATATGGAAGATAACTACCGACCATTGGCTCAGCCTCAGCGACGTCTTAACCCAGTCCTAAAAGAGGTAGTTAAGAAAGAGGTAATCAAACTACTCGATGCAGGCATTATTTACCCTATTTCAGACAGTAAATGGGTAAGTCCAGTTCAGGTAGTACCAAAGAAAGGAGGAATAACTGTGGTTCCTAATGAAAAGGGTGAGCTGATTACCCAGCGTCCCACTACAGGATGGCGGGTTTGTATTGATTATAGAAAATTAAATGACACTCGTAAGGACCATTTTCCATTACCTTTCATTGATCAAATGTTGGAAAGACTAGCTGGACATGACTACTACTGCTTTCTGGATGGCTTTTCAGGTTATTTTCAATCCCTATAGCTCCTGAGGATCAGGATAAGACAACTTTTACCTGTCCGTATGGAACCTATAGTTATAAAAGAATGCCATTTGGATTATGTAATGCTCCTGCCACGTTTCAACGTTGTATGATGGCCATCTTTGCTGAATATATTGAGAAATGCATTGAGGTTTTTATGGACGATTTTTCTGTTTATGGTCTAACATTTGAATCCTGTCTAGAAAACCTTGATCTTGTGCTGTCCAGGTGTGAAGAAACCAATCTGGTGTTAAATTGGGAAAAATGCCACTTCATGGTTCGAGAAGGAATCGTCCTGGGCCACAAAATTTCTTCAAAAGGTATTGAGGTAGACCGGGCTAAAGTCGAGGTAATTGAAAAGCTCCCACCACCATCTTCTGTTAGAGATATTCGTAGTTTTCTTGGACACGCAGGTTTTTATAGAAGATTCATCAAAGATTTTTCCAAAATCTCTAAACCTCTGTGTGATCTACTGGCGAAGGATGTTAAGTTCCATTTTTCTGAAGAATGTCTGAAAGCTTTTAATTTATTAAAAGAAAAGCTAATTTCTGCACCTGTCGTTGTGTCTCCTGATTGGTCACTCCCTTTTGAGATAATGTGTGACGCTAGTGATTACGCTGTGGGAGCCGTGTTATGTCAGAAGATTGATAAAATTCTTCGGGTAGTATATTATGCAAGTCGAACTTTAAATGATGCCCAGAAAAATTATGCGACCACAGAAAAAGAATTACTAGCTGTAGTTTTTGCTCTAGATAAGTTTCGATCTTATTTACTGGGTGGAAAATTATTGTGCATACTGACCACTCTGCTCTTAAGTATTTGTTTGCTAAGGCAGAGTCAAAACCCAGGTTAATTAGGTGGATTCTCCTATTGCAAGAATTTGATATTGAGATCAGGGACAAAAGGGAACACAAAATGTGGTAGCTGATCATCTGTCCAGAATGGAGGCATCTGATGATGGGACTCCCATCAACGAGTCCTTCCCCGATGAGTCAGCATTTGCAGCTGAAGATGTTGAGGATCCATGGTTTGCTGATATCGCTAACTACCTTGTTAGAAGATTGTTCCAGCTGATATGACTTATCAGCAGAGAAAGAGGTTCTTTTCCATTGTCAAACATTATTTTTGGGATGACCCTTATCTGTTTAAAGTCTGTGCAGATGGTATCATTAGGAGATGTGTCCAGAAGTCAGAGGTCAGAAACATTCTCCTCCATTGCCATTCCAGAGAAGCCGGTGGACATCATGGCGCCACTCGAACCGCCGCAAAAATACTAGAATCAGGTTTTTTCTGGAACACCCTTCACAAGGATTGTCATGCGTTTGTTTCGACATGTGATCGGTGTCAAAGGCAAGGTAATCTATCTCGTCGAATGAGCTACCACTGAATAACATGTTAGAAGTTGAGCTATTTGACGTCTGGGGTATTGATTTTATGGGTCCCTTCCCAAACTCTTTCGGTAATCTTTACATCTTAGTAGCTGTTGATTATGTTTCAAAATGGGCGGAAGCCCTTGCCTGTTCTACTAATGATGCTAAAATTGTTGTGAAGTTCCTGAAGAAAAATATTTTCACTCGATTCGGCGTTCCTCGAGCCATAATCAGTGACGGTGGCTCCCATTTCTGTAACCGCCAGTTTGAAGCACTATTAAAGAAATATGGGGTTCGACATAAGGTTTCCTTACCCTACCATCCTCAAACAAATGGGCAGGCCGAAGTGACGAACCGAGAGCTCAAGTGGATCTTGCAAAAGACGGTGAACTCTTCTCGAAAGGATTGGTCACTTCGATTAGATGAACGCTCTGGGCCTACCGCACTGCTTTCAAGACACCAATTGGCATGTCTCCCTACAAGTTGGTTTTTGGGAAGGCATGCCACTTGCCTGTGGAATTAGAATACAAGTCATATTGGGCCTTGAAAGCTCTTAATTTTGACCTACAGCAAGCCGGTGATAAACGCAAGTTCCAGTTGACAGAGTTGGAGGAACTCAGGAACGAATCTTACGAGAATGCTGTAATATATAAGGAACGTACCAAGCGCTGGCATGACAAGATGATTGCCAATCGGAACTCAAGGTGGGGGACCAAGTCCTACTTTTCAACTCCAGGCTCAGATTCTTCCCAGGTAAGCTGAAATCATACTGGTCAGGACCTTACCCTATTATTAGCATTTCCCCATTCGGTGCGATTGAACTCGCCAATGCAAAGGGGGAAACATTTAAAGTCAATGGGTCAAGAGTCAAGAAATTTCTGGGTACTACACTGGATCAAGCTGCTACATATGAAATATCTCTTAAAGATCCAATGCAGGTTAGCTACTTCACAAAGTCCAGCCAATGACTATAAAGAGGGCAGCTGACTGGGAGGCAACCCAGGGGTAATTTTCAAATTCATGTTTTATAAGCTACGCATCTATTTCTCTCTAATATATTGTGATATATATATAAAAAAAAAAGGCGAGGAAGAAAGAAGAGGAAGGAGATAATTACCTGTGCTATTAACGCAACGCTTCCTAGCGTTATTTTGGTATTTGACAGTGTGTGTAGGTAAACCGTTTGTTGCAATCACTCCAAGCTGAACCCTTGCTTAGACTCAAGTGTGAGGAACATCGACCCCACCGCCAATGCTTTAAGTGTGAGGAAGGGCACCTTCCTCAATCTCACGATATCAGGGGAGTCTCAGTTCCTTTATTTTTAATATTTATGTTCAGCCACTCGAGCTTTAACTGTTGATTCATGAGTCTGGCATATTTTGAAAGGTCTTTTCTTGATTATTTTATGAACAATGAGGACATTGCTCCTCTTAAGTGTGAGGAAGTTTAGACCTTTCCCTGAAAATATGCCAGTAGTACCTAATGCCACACTTGATTTTTATTGTTCTCTAATTATGATAGTAAGCTTCTCTAAAGGCCAATACATGTTGAATTTTCGGGCTAAAATTTTTTGTGGAAGTTTTTGAAATCGAGCCTGATGACAACCTCAAGAATCGTTCTGCTTGACGTTGTTTGTATGTATCAATTTCTTTCTTCAAAATTAAATCTATTTTCACTGAAATCTGGTGGATAAGCTGATTGTGGAAATTGAGCTACCTTAGCTTGGCAATCATGGGACTAAGTGAAAGTTTGTATGGAAAGGATAAGGCAAGGTACTCCTCTGATATAGTGAAGTTTTCTGAACCAAAACAGGTCTCGTTCATTCGGTTATTAAGTCCTTGGGGTGCCTTATCACCCATCTACCTAAGGTCTTGTGATCTGGGATAGAAGCCCAAAGCCGCTACATGGTGAAGAGTCTGGGGGATGGAACAAATTGTGCGAACAATGAAAAACAAAAGAGAGAGAAAAACAAGAAATAAACATGCAAAACTCTGAATGATTGTCGCAATTTTTCATATTTTGATCATGAGTATGTGGTGTTGAAAGGTATCACGGAATAAGGTGTTACTTCACACCCCTTGTCATCCAAAGGTTAGAGATAAGAAATTGGTGGAAGGTTCCGAGCTAATCTATGTTCAATTTTTACAATCTAACTTATCCATGCTCTTATTAAAAATTTTCTGTTTCACTGTTTACAAAAACCTACATCTAAAGCAGGATTATTCTTTTGATTGCCATTTAGCTTGATTTCCTTCCACGATTGTTGAATCCCGGAGTTTGATACTGTAACCTTAGAGAAAGTTTGTTCTTTATTTGCTTGAGGACAAGCAAAACTTAAGTGTGAGGAAGTTTGATAAGTGCGAAATATATAGACTTTTCAGGGTTTAATTACCTTGTAATTTGCAGTATTTTAAGTAATATTTCTCACTTATCTTACGATTTTCCTAGATTTATGTTTTGATACGAATTGATATATTTTATGTGTTAAATGTAGGAAAAAGTGTTGGAATCAAGTAGTTTACTTCACAAGCTTTTTAACGCAACAAACGGCGAGTAAACCGGACTTATAACGAAAAATCTGGAGCCGATTCAAGATTGGAATACACTCGTATATATATACATATATATTGTACGCATACCAGGCGGACAACAGAGGCGCAGGACAAACAGAGGCGTCCGCCTGTTATGGAGCAGACAAGACACAGGCGTCCGCCTGTTATGGCGCGGACAAGACACACTCATGACCGCCTGTTTAGGCGCGGACAAGAGACAAGCAGAGGCGTCCGCCTTTTTATGCGCGGACAAGAGACAGAGGCAAACAGAAGGCGCGACCGCCTGAGAAGAGGCGGACAACACTGAATTTGACGCCGAGCAGAGTTTTCTTCTTCGTTCGTTCTGCGCCGCGAACGCGAACTGCTTTTCATTAATTGCAGACGCCTTCATTAATTGCAGACTTCTTCGGCGCCCACCTTAATTTGTGCACGCGTGACGCCGGCTCTGCAATCAATTCCTGCTGCAGATCTTAAATTAAATCTCTGTCTTCAATCAATTGCTCTGCCCGATATAAATGAAATCTCTGACTGAGATTTTGAGGGGTCTGCTCACCAACTCCACCGCCATCTACTCACTAGCTCACTGTCCCTGTCACTTCTCCATTGCCTGCTTCTAAATTCCTCAGCCTATATAAACCCACACTCTGCTTGCTAAAAAATCATCCTTTCATCTATCAATCCATTCACCCACGCATTCATCTATCAATCGATCGTCCCAATCATCAGCCACACTCCCTCACTCACGCTCGTACTCCATTCACTTCATTTCCCTCCATCAAAAATAATTACCCATCCACTCCAATTTCCACGTAAACACATATCCCACTTTTGATTTTATTTTCCTGTTACACACCAGCTTTACGAGGATAAAGATAGCAGTCGGGGCAACGCAAGACGAAGTTGAAGCGAGGACCCGGAGTGAACTTCTAAACTGGAGTTACCTCTTACCCTTACTTTAATTTATTTAATGCATTCCTTTTCTGTTATCGTTGTTTTTGTAACGATGAGTGAGTAAGTATTTTAGCTTCCCGGTTGGGAAGCGAACCTATTTCCTAAATTCTGCTATGTTATTCTTCAAATAAATTCTGTTAACTGCAACAGTTCAATTCCTGTCCTTCAAGTGTTTTAATTATTTGGCCGGTAGTTAAAACAACCCTTGTAGTTATTTTATTAAAATGCGAGAGCTGAGATAAATAACTAGACGAAGTTTGAACCTAATTAACAGCTAGAAGCGTGATCCCGCCTATAGGTTAATTAGACTCCAATAGAAACTGCTCTTTATGCGATTAATTGTGTCCGGTCTAGAGCATTAGCCCGCTGCTAGGTCTAACAATTGGTTAGGATTCATTATACTTAGTCGTTAATGAATTAATTAAAGTTTCTGAGTTATTGCAGTAAAATTAAAGAAAGGATTTAGTAACATAGATATAAAAGGAATAGGTAAGCAAACAACCCGGGGTGCGCTTTTCTATTTATCACATTCATCACTCTTTAAATCCCTCTGTGTTTATTTAAGTTGTTTTATTTTTCCTTAGTTTCTTTTTAATCAATCAATCAAAACCGAAAAAAGTGATATTTCCTGTTTTCTTTAGTTTAACTTAATTTCCAGTTAATCAAATATTTGTCAATTAATTGTACGAGGTCCCTGAGATCGACAACCCCATTTAATCACTATACCCGCAAAACGATAGGTACACTGCCTATGTGGTAGAAGTAGTCACATATTTCTCCACCACCATGCACCTATAAGGTGCACTTCGTGCTCCTCCCCAATCGATGTGGGAGGTAGCCCATCTTTGGGTGCTACACTCCGTTCTCATTGAAATACCCCGGGTTTAAAAATAGTGATTAATTAGGCTAACTAAATATTTAAGAGCTTAATTAGGCCTAAATAAATATGTGGGAGCGATTCCCGGAGAAAACGGATCCGGAAAACGAGTTAAAAATCCAAACGAACTTTAAAACACGTTTTTCGAGAAACCGGGAAAAACGTGATTTTAAACGTGTTTAATGAACTTATAATAATTATAGTTGATTAAATAATTATAAATAGACCATAGTGAGGGTCTAGAGCAATTAAAACTAATTAAACGGGAAAATTCCGGAAAACGGGTCCCGGGAGTGAATAGTGTTGAAACCGGGAGATAAAACATGTCTAATTCGAAAAGACGAAAAATGACCCGGGTTATTACTAGTGTGGGCCGGTTTTATTTGCTACACACACGTATTAATTAGCTAGTTTTATTAAGTCACAAAGGACAAGAGTAATAAAGTAAAAAAGGGGGAATAGTAAAAAGAGACTTTACTTACTCTCTTACCTCCTTTCTTTCTTCATTCACGATTTCCCCCAGCTCTCTACTTATCTTCTTCTTCTCCTCTGCAAGTCATTGCCGATTTCAAAGAGAGCACACAACCATCATCTTCAATCTCCATTATCTTGCTCATTTCTCCACCAAATCACACAAAAATAGTACCGTTAGATTCCTATCGGCAAGGGCTTCGTTTTCCACCAATCAAAGGCTTGAAACCTTCATCTTCATCTCCATGGAAGTAGGCCATTTTGGAGCTCAAATAAGTGTTTTTGGGTCTCCTTCATCTTCTTGATACTCTAAGGTTAAAAGAAAGTTAAAAGCTCTTCTTTCCTAGCTTTTTCTTGTAAAAAGATCAAGTATGCCCACGTTGAATTTTTCCCCATGTCCAGCCGATTTCTTCTTGCTTTGAGGAGTGCTGGAACTTCATCATTTTGATTGCCAAGCCCTACTTTTGGATACTCTAAGGTAATATTTAAGTTAGAGCCCTAAAAACTAGTTCTTGAAATACTAGTTTTTGTGAGGAGAATTTGAATTAATTAGGTTGTTATGTGTGTATGGGGATATGATTGTAGCTAGCAATCTATACTCCTTTGTTTGGTGTGGAAACAAGAAGAGAAAGAGGAAACAAGAGAAAGAGGAAGAAGGGAAAGAAAACCGAGAACAAACAAGGTAACAAGCTCACCTTGAGTTAGCTTTATTTGACTTGCAAAACAGATTTTGTAAGTAGTCTAATGATATTGTTTTAGTGTAGTAATGGTACTACAGTTTGAAGGTTAATGGAGCTGTTTTAATGCGCCTGAGTGTGTGAAATAAACCTCGAGAGTAAACTGTTACATAAGTGTGTACAAGGTGGGAAAAACAATGTGCTGCAGTAATGTTTAAATGCTTATATAAACAGGGGAGAAAAACTGGTTTTTTGAGCTGAATTAATGTGTGGGGAATGCTTAGGAATGTAGGCAAGTTCTGTCAAAATTTACCTAGGATGGTGTGGTCTTGAGTGCATTAAAGAGAGTAGTTGGAATAGTAGAGAAGAGGACATTTTAAAAACTGTAACAGAAATGGAAACTAGCTTTTGCTTGTTTGAGATTAAGTGTGGAATTTGAGTGAATTAGCCAAGAGTTAAAGAGTGGACTTGATGATTAGTTTGAGGTGGTTTAGGTGGGTAATTAGATGCTAAAACATGTAGATTATAAGTGGTGAAGATTAGAGAATTAAAGGGTAAAAGAATGGAGTTGAAACAGATTTGGAATTGCCAAATCTGCTGAAAATGCAACACGGTCCGGGACCTAGGTCTAGGACCATGTCTCGGACCACCCCTAAAATAACCCCCGAGAGTGCCCAGTTTGACAGGTCCGGGACTTAAGTCCTTGCCCATGTCCCGGACCACCCTGTATTTCGCCGCCGAGACTTCTCTTTGTTTCTGGTCCGGGACTTAGCCCCTGGCTAAAGACCCGGACCACCCCACAAATATAAGCCGAGAGTAGAATCAATTGCTGGTATGGGATTTAGGCCCGTGCTAAGGTCCCGGACCATGTGTAGAATTAAGCCGAGAGAATGCTTAAGGTTGGGTCCGGGACTTAGGACCCGGACAAGGTCCCGGACCAACCCAAAAACTTGAAAATAAGCTCTTTAAGTGGGGTTTAAGCTAGGGAATGGATTGGTGATGATGTTATAAGTTAAGAAGGACTTGAATAATGACATGTGAGGGTCATTAAGGGCTTAAACATGGTTAAGAGAAAATGAGAAGTAAGAACTTGTATGATTTAAGTTTGTACCATAATAACTAAGTAAGTAAAGTATGAGAAAACGTTAGAGAAGTATCGGGTCAAGTCAGTTATGGATAATTAACCTCCCGGCCTAATGCATGCTATAGGATTCGATTAGTAGGACTCCGAGAGATAGTTGGCAAATGAACAACGACGGTGAACGGTATGGTTTTCTCATGCCCTGTATTCTAACCCGGTTACCCCGGCTTGTGTGTTTGCTTGTTTATTTGCAACCACCTAATCAAGATAAAATGCATGAATATGATTTATTGTGATACCTTATATCATGTGCTTGTCTTTGCACTTGAATGAACTATGTCTTGTAAGACAAGTTTGTATAATTCATGAAATGTTTGAATGAGGATCAATCTTGTGTGTTGAGAAGTTCTCTCTAACACCCTAACCTTCTGACTTACCTGACTTAAGAATGGGTAACTGATATTGAGAGGAGACCGATATAGTTTCAGCCACGCGTGAGAATGAGGAAGCAAGAGAGATTGCTTGCCGAGTTCTGGCGTAACCTTCCCACCATGGTTCTGAACCACAAGGTCGCAACCCGGGGAAGTAAGCCAAACCTAAAGCCCGGTGGTGAGATGTGGTGAGCATGCCTCATCTCTGCCCGGAGGTCACCCGACTTAACTGTAAATTGTTTCAAGAGATAAATAATGGTTAAGTGTGGATCATGCCTTGTGCGAGACAATTGATCATGAGCTAAGAATTAAGAACATCCGTCTAAACCAGATGGGAAATTGGCTAAAATGTGAAGAGGCTAGAACTTGAGGAGAGAATCTCAAGGCCTCCATGACTAATGTGTGGACTGCTTGTATTGTTTCCGTTATGTTGATGTGCACTATGTATGGGCACCGTTCCTGCGTGGTTTTATTGATATTAATATTGCATGCTTGCTCAAAAGTTAATGAACTCCATGTTTACGACCAAGTGGTCGGCCTACCCCCGTTAGCACGCGGGGTATACGATTACCATATGCAGCTTTAGCTGAGCCCCTTGGGGCGATGTTTTTCTAATCTTACAGGTACCCGAGATGGTTGATTGTAAAGATGGAACGAGGTGACATACTTTTGGTAGCCGTGGTAGATAGTGGTGTACCGAGTTGTACACGGGCTTGTAGCCCTAGGGTAGTCGGTGTACCATGTGGTACACCCGTTACATTTTGAGAGTAGATACTTGGAAAGGCGAGGGGAATGCTAAACTCGTATCCTTTTGTGAGACTTGAGAGATCATTATGTAATGTATACTCTTAGTACTCGGTAATCAAGCGTTGTAATTATGTTGTTGTAAGTATGGTATTTCTATTTATCAGACCGGGACTGTATTTAGATAGGACTGTTAGCTATGGAAGGCTTACGACATTGTATCACCCTCCGTAGTCGAGAGTAGTTTCCGCTGCGACTTGCCATGTTAATGAGACGATTAGACCGTGATTAGGGTATTAGCGGTTGGGGTGTTACAGACACCCTGATTTCATTGCTTCCTACCACCAGCCTTTTCCTATCACCAATTTGGATTGCATAGTCTAGGGGCCAGTTCAGCGCTTCTGCAACTATAATGAATAATAGCGGCAATAGAGGATCGCATTGACGAAGTCCTCTCCTTGGTTTGAAAGTTGGGGTTGGCGACCCATTAACCAAGACCGCAATTCGAGGTGTACTGATGCACTTTCATATCCACTCGCGCCAAATGGGTGGGAACTGAAGTATTTCTAGCATTTTCATCACAAACGGCCAGCTAATGCAATCATAAGCTTTGCGGAAATCGATTTTAAACAACACCCCCTTGCGCCTCCTCTGTTTCAGCCAACTGATGACCTCATTAGCAATTAAGGGGCCTTCCAAAATGTGCCTCTCCTTTATGAATGCAATTTGAGTCTCGCCCACAAGAGAGTTTATCACCCGGCTAAGTCTTATGGACAAGATTTTTGAGATTATCTTGTAAACACAGCCTATAACGCTTATCGGTCCAAAGTCCTCCATCTTCTTCGCTTCAGCCACTTGTGGAATCAAAGTGACCCAAGTGGTATTGATATTGTAACACCCCAACTACCACCGTACACATAACATCAAACTGCAGCGGAAAATTCAACTCATCACATTACTTATTTCAATGGTGTTACACGCCGTTAACCACCCACGTGGCTAACAAGGCTAATACATATACTTTGTATCGGTCTGATGGACTAGATTCCCGAGCAACTACACGTTACATTTGCTTCCCTTAACAACAACCCATATACTTTATACATTCCAACCGTACCGAGTATTTACAACTAATGCCGATAACAATTTCGGTCTTACTACGCCTACAATGCTTACGCCATTTAAATGGCTACCCATGTATAAACATCTACCCCGTCCTACTCTCGAACGGCTTCCAGCTCCTTGTACCTGAAATAGAAAAGGAGAGAAAGGGTGGCCCCCAAGGGGCTCAGCACCTTTGCTGGTATGGTAATCCCGCAGCCCACATGCTACCGGGCCACGCACAACTAATTGTCGTCTTAGCATGCGATTGATTATATTTAAATCATGCATGCAACTGTAAACACACAACACAAAACATTTCGCCTCAATGGGCTCAACAAACAGATAATACATCCTTACTTGATGAGTCACTCATGGTATTCATTATCCCTAGAGTGTTCCTCCTCTAACGGAGCTACTTCCTTAATAGACGACACTTACCCTTAAACCGGGTTATCCTTAAACGCCTCTTGTCACAAACTGGGATTCATTTCCATGATCCACACACTCCATATCTTACAACATATCACATTCCTCACATAACAAATCATAACAACACCTTTCTCGTTTCGACGTACACATGTTAACATCGCATTCATTTTAAACACCTAACGTATACATATCATAGCATAGCAAGGGAAATTGCCTAGCACAATAACAACACAAAACACCATAAGGTCGGTTCACCCAGGGAACCTTCCACCATAGTTAGTATACATAGTGAGCCTAGAGATTATTGCCAATCTCATGCTAAGCTCGTTACCGTTACCAGTTTATCGAACGGTTAACTTAAACCCAAGGTGTGTCGGATATAGTAATCCCAAGCACACCGAAATAACATTTGTATGCTCCTGTGGCCCGACGTGAGTCAGTAAACTAGCTTTGGATAAGCTAAGGGAAGGTCAAAACCAAATTGGAATACAACCTATACATACACCAAGAGAGCCGAACCGGATATGACATCGACTCCCGTCCTCACACGCGTGGCCGGAACATGACCGGACTCCTCACCCCCCATTAGTACATATATACTTATAAATAAGTAGTTAGAGATCCATTATGGAGCCTACCACATCCACACACCATACGGTATCATAACCGAGTTAAGCACACAAGGGAGGTTCACACACTTGCATACAACAACAATATCCAACTAACTCACACATAGCCGTGGTTGGAACGTTCCCAAGGTTTGGGTCGTTAACTCCGAATACCGATCTCTCATGTGCCTCTAGTTCTAGTTAGCTAAGGTTTAACACTTATTTGAGGTTAAACGGTATCGGAGATTAAAAGCGCCACATAAATGAATTACTATAAACTCATTACATGTTTTTATCTTACAAGGTGGCAAACACTCAGAAAAACACAATGGCATACAAGCCGGTGTAATCCGGTAGGACACAGGTTGTAAGAAAACCATACCTGTCACCGGAGTCCACTTTACCACGTCCACTTATGTTCCTCGAGCAATTCTCGAACAACTGATAACATTACATGTACTTTTATTAACATCGGGGTAGCATGATTATTTAATGTCTAATGCTTATAACTTTTTCCCCGTTAACTTAGTTACATAACTTCACTTTTTAACTTGTTTTACTTTTACATTTCAATACAACTTTTCACTCACTTAATTGTCATTAAAACTCACCTAACATGTCCTTAACAACTTTATAACATCATTACTAATCAATCCCCATCATTACATATCATTTCATAACCTTAACCCATGTTTTTGGTCCGACCGAACTTACCGACCGACCTTGCACAAGGTCGGTCCATTCCAGAACACTTTACCGTCAAAATTTCTACTCCGACCGACCTTGTAAGTTCGGTCGCATGTTCGGTCCATTCCCGAGAGTTTCTTCCCTTTGAAAATTCAAGCCCGACCGAACTTGCCAAGTCCGGTCCCATGTTCGGTCGGTTCCAGAAACTTAATCCGTACACAAAATACAAGCCCGACCGACCTTGCAAGTCCGGTCCCCAAGGTCGGTCCATTCCAGAAGCCAATTCTCGCAGGGTAAACTGGGCTCGACCGAACTTGCAAGTTCGGTCGCAAGTTCGGTCTGCCCCAGACCCTTGTTTTCCTTTTTCTCATTCAACTCCAAACTTCACCCCATATATCCTAGTACACCCTAACCTCATTTGGGCACTTCAAACACACCTTTAGCCATGTACTAAACTCTCTAAATCACACATCAAAACCATCTTATCATTCACAAATTCCTTACAAAATTCTTAGCACTTGGAATGTTTCCTCCTTAAGATTCCTAAGTGGTATTTCACCATTATGACCACTATACCAAGGTGTTTCCTCTACACCTTAACATCATCTCTCATACTTCTTTTCTTACTAACTAAACCTCTTTTTTCACATCTTACCTAAACATCACTTATTCCTTGGATATCAACATTACCTAAACCTTAAACAAACTTCTCCAAGACTTAAATACATTCTCAAAACACACATTGAATTCCTAGAACTTCCAAGATAACACCTAAATCCTTGCATCACTCTAAATCACCTTAATACATGTTTTCTTCCCAAGTAAAACATTTGTTCACCTTTAACACTTCCTAGTTCACCAAAACTTACTTAAAACATTTAGAACTTCTTACACATTTTCCAAATTTTGCCATAGCTTCTCTTGTATATTCTCACATCCAAACACTTAGGGTTTTACCTTATTTCATTCAAGAACACCTAAAATCCATCAAACACATTTTTATACACAAACTTCACACATTTAGCACTACATCACAATATAGTGCATAACTTAAATTGCTTGGCACTTAGGCCCTTAAATAACATGGCTCTTAGGCCCTTAAATAACATAAATCTTAAACACTGAATTTCCCACATAAATAATGCCTTTGACCTGCAAATACACCCAACAATACATATGCCCTTAATAAACTCCTTGAGAGTATTTTCACTAGGTCATTCACCTTTGGCTCCTTAGATCATTTTAACAAGCAATATAAACTCACTTCTCCTAAGGCATTATACCACATTAGGTTAGTATGTTTACCTC
Source organism: Limonium bicolor (assembly GCA_023374045.1). Taxonomy (NCBI): domain Eukaryota; kingdom Viridiplantae; phylum Streptophyta; class Magnoliopsida; order Caryophyllales; family Plumbaginaceae; genus Limonium; species Limonium bicolor. The sequence goes on from CM041781.1 coordinate 38,820,008, forward strand.
TTTTCCACACAAACTTCTTTCTTGTTTCCTTATAAAACCGGTAAGGTATTTGATTCCTTATCAACTACTAAACAATATACAAGCAATGAAATGAGTATACAAGCTTCAAGCTTAAACTCATTGTAAACCCTAGTTACATATATTGTTTAAAGGTATTAAAATGATTGTTTTACCTTGGAATGGAAAGAGAGCTTGAACAAGTACCAAGAGAGGACTCCTCCTAGCCCTTGGAAGATTCAAATGAAGCTAAAACAAGACAAGAGAAGACACCATTACAAGGTGCATTTTCGGTCAACACCAAAATGAAGGAAATTGAGTTTTCTTTGGTTTTTCCTTACCTTGAAGCAAAGGTGATCAACAAGGCATAAAATATAAGCTCAAGCTCCCTCCATGGAAATTCTCCTTGGCACCGAAATGGTGGTTTGATGATTTGAAAAGACAATGTGTAGAGCTTGCTTGCTCCAACTAGGAGAACGGTAGCTCAGAATTAAATTCGGAGCATTGAGTTAGGAGTTACAAGTGAAGGAGTTGGAAATGGTGAGGCTTTGCTGTCATAACCGATGGAGCTTGAGAGAATGGAGAAGGAGACGTGGTGAAATGAAAGGAAATGAGAGAATGAAGATGTGTTCTACTTTTGGAAGATATTTATATTAAAGTAAATAGTTCTTTACTTTACAAGCTTTACTTTACTTACTTGCTTATCTTTTACAAGTTGGTGACTCACACCTTGAAAAACCGGCCCCCCTTTAGTTAGAAGGGTACTTTAGTCTTTATTTGTCAATTTAATTACTTATGATAACATATGTTACAAACTAGCTTATAAAAAATCACTATTCACAAAAAACAAGGCACTAGAAGTGAAATTTTTGATTTCCCATTGATATAGACTTCCAAATGTGATACTATATAGTACACATGTTAATTAAAGAGTAATGATGGACATTTAGCCATTCAAAACTCATTTACAAGACAATTTTTCAAAAATGTGCTTTAAGACTCCTTAAAGCACATTTTGTGTTTTAACTTGTTTTCAAGCTTGGTTTTCTTTAGTAATTGATATAATATGCTCATTAACATTATTATAAGATATAGGTATGACCATTAGGTCTTATACAAATTTATCCCAAGCTTAGAGCACATTTTTGCTCATATTGACTTTAAGGTATTTCTTGTGTTTTATTTGGTTTAACTGTCCACCAAGGTTTCCTAAGGACTTATTTAGCCTTATCAAATCATAATTAAATATTATCAAATCTTGGTAGGCTCTTTGGGTCTTAATCAAGTTCACTCCAAGCTTAGAGCATGTTTTGTTCAAACCGTGTCTTAATGTTTTATTGTGTTTTACCATGTTTAAATGGTTCATTGATTCTAAGGCACTTTTTAGCCTTTAAATACCATAGTTTAACATTTACACAACATACCAAGGTTTGGGGTATTTCAATCTACCCCCCTTAAAAGAACTTCGTCCTCGAAGTTCACATTTCCACGCGTCATTGGATTAGAATACGGGAATTACTTTAAAATAAACTTCCATTACCAAACACTCTTTACATCCAACCTCGGACTTGACGGTCCGGGCAACATATCCACATCCATACATAACCACCTCGTAACATACTTACATGATTACCTCGGACTCTATGGTCCGGGTACCTTAACCGTATTGCACTACATAACAACCCTTAGACTCTCAGGTCTGGGTAACATAACAACAGTTAGACTCATAGGTCTAAAATAATATTTATTACACATACCACCCAACATGTCTTAGCATGTATAACAAACAGAAATGCCTTTTCCATCTCCATGGGCTCCAGTCCCATGTCGAGTACATATACACTGTGATCCCGCAGAACCCGGTCGCGATGGACCTTCTGGTCCCCGTTTCTTTGGGAGGTCAAAACAATCACATACATTTTTAAAATATACTTCTCATGTCACCGGTCCGAAGACAAAGGCTCATACGTCCTCAGCTCGTGAGCAAGCATTACAAAATATTCTTTACTAGGTTAAGTATATAAGAGAATCCTTTATTCAAAATATTAATCGATTGTTTGAAAACACCAATTGAAAATCCTTTTGAAAACACAACCAACTCCAAGTCCAACTTATGCTCTTTGCTTCTTTTCTTAGCGTGGTTATTTGTGACCACTTACCGGGAGCTTCTAGAGTCATCCAACCCTGATGTGATCAGCATCAGTGTTGAACTATCCTTCCACCCCAATTGTGTTCGGCTTCCCTTGATCTCATGATAATCAAGTTTCACCTCCCACTTCATTTTCAACCAACAACTACTTCAAGCATATCCCATTTTCTATCTTTAAATCCTTATAGTCATAATCATTACATCTCCAAGGGATAGAACTCCGTCTATCAATCATCACCCAAATCCAACTTAATTCAAGTTACCTAGGGAATTTAATTCTCACTAGGTTCTATGTCGGTCTCATACCCCTTCATAAATCACAACACTGTATATATATACATATTTTTTTTATCAAAATACAATACATGGTTTACGTTTATGCACCGTCGGGGTTTTAGTTCCCCGGGAGTTTCTTTGCTCCCTTCCACTTGTACTCTCACACACCACTGTTAACAAAATAAACACACTTCCCACAATGGTATTCGCATCTTCTGTGCGCAATTATCACAATTTAACCACGAATGAATGCGTATGTTTATATAACACACGCGCCAACCATCATAGCAAATCATTTTGTGCTATGCACAACATAGTTCACGTACACTTGTACGGTAAAACACACTAAGTGGTTTTGCGCTCTACCCCCCTAAAAGGGATTACGCCCACGTAATCAATCACTAAACCTTGGCTTAAAATGTTCTGTCGTCGTGAAGTGTTTTGACTTCCACGTGGTCTATTACACAATGGATTCTGATTAGAGGATCTTAACCATATTGGCGGTTTAGTCCCTAAACCAAGAATTCGCATTGGAGTTCTAACTCATAACCGGTTTCGGTCCTGGCCTGTGAGGCTTCTAGGCATTGCTAACCAGCCATTCATTCATATTCACAATGTATATTCGGTATCTGATGCATGGGCTCACTGGCCTCTGTTGCACAACTCTGGTAATTATAGATCTAGTTTGCCCCATTCGTTACTGTTACTGTATTATGCATCTCTAATGTATTACCCTTATCTTGGTAATAATGGTTTCTCAACCGACGCATGGTATCTCTGACCTTGAGCGAATTCGGTGAGTTTCACAACTTTCCATCCACTTCTCCAATAGCTTACTGCGTAAACTGCTATGTATTTTACAATGATTGACTTGCTTCTACCGACTTACTGTCGGTTGAGATTGAGCTACTACCTAATGTGTAGTGCTCTCTCAATTATTTCCCACACCTGGGGTATATTTCATACCGACATTTGGTATTTAGTGCCACTGTTATCACTTATTCTTAATCATACCTCTACATTTGGTTTCGTACAAGTACTCTTCCATTGGTATGACCTTGCATTTCTTATGCATTGATCATCATAGTATTATAGGTTTCTTCCTACATCCACCACAATTAACATTTCCTAAATCCTAGCTATCCCACTTGATCATTACTGCGCAAGTGCAATACCAAAACACTCAGTCATACAGAGTGCAGAGGCGTAAACTCTTGACAGTAAAATCTCTTATGCAATTGCCATAGGATTTTCACTGTGTTTCACTGAAATCTTATCACATAACACTTGCCACCGGCTTACTGCTCGGTTCGTTTGCTATCACTTACTGTTGTACCTCACTGGGGTTAACTCATAACTCTGCTCACTCACCACTTTATCATCTAACAATACTCATACAACGGTCGCTTATTGCGCACCGTATCCTTACTCATTATACAACATCAACTTATACTGCATCCGCTATTATATTAGCTTTCGCTATTACACTGGGTTTATCTGGCCACTTATTTGGCTGATTTTTGAATATACTATTTTTTTGAGCCTTTATGTTCCTTGAGCGTTGTTCGCTACACATTCAGCATCCACACCTGTGGTGGTTGCTATCAGACTTATCACTCTTCCTGTCTACACAATTGGTACAAACATTTCCTTTCGTATTAGTCTCATTCAAGTCACTCTTGGGTAACAACAATATGGGTTATCCCTGACATATCTCTTGAACTTGGTTCACCTAACTACCGCTCCTGCGGTTTCACAATATCGAGAGGTATCCCCACTCTTAATGCAGTGGTTCGTTCTCCGCTCTATTTCCTTGTGTAACATATACTTCTGCAACCGATCACATTTACATAACACAAGTTGTTGTGGCTTATAAGCCTTACGGTCACGATTCCTTCCAAGTTGTCTCTTTGGCAACTTAGGGTCTTACTGTTAAGTAGGTTATCTTCAGCGTTTAATCCGAGTATTTGTTTCAACTCTTGCGTTTCAATTATATTGCTTCATCCAACAATGTTTAATCCAAATACCCCTCAGACTTCTCAAGTCACATGTGATGTCTTTACATAACAGTCCGTGCTCTTCGCACTTCTTGACTCTATACATTTCCTTGACCAGTTTCTTTACTTCAACCATTCATGGTAATGCGTCGCTCTTGTTAACTCACACTTGCTGATCGTAGTACGGAGTCGACTACTTCCCGTGTTTCGGACTCTACTCGTATACATATATGGGGTATCATACTGATACATTGCTACTTACCCAACTAACCCATAAGTAGGTCTGTCAGGCCCACAAGCTCCTATCGGAGTGCGGTCGTCCCACAATTCAGTTGGTACACTCGTAGTGTCCGTCACACGCCTAGGCGAAGTATTCTGTTGTCAACTCCCTTATATTGTCCCGTGACAATATTCATTCCTTGCTTCCCGAACTTAATCGAGGGAAAGTTTATCCACTGTTGTATCTTTATCAACTGCCCTTGGTTTTACTGGTTTGGTTTAAAAGAAGGTTGGAAAGAAGTGTTGGTTTGAAAGAAAATTTTGGTTTTGAAAGAAAGAGTTTAGATAAATCTGGGTTTGAAAGAAAATTTTTCATGGTTTCACAACATCTTCTTACCTTAGCCAAGTCTAGCTTCTTGCTGACTGGTGTACTTACAATCACAGAGGTTAGGCTAGCAGGCCCTTCCACTGTTATGACGATCACATTTAACCTTCTAGTACTTTACCAAGTACTTTGTAGTGGTTATAAATTTCCCGAACAGCCCTGTTATAGCAGCACTTGCTATGGCAAGTGCGCCATGCTAACTGGCTATCGGTTTAACACATACCGGTTGTGGTATTGTTTTTACCCATACTGTCATCAGTGGCCTTGTTGGCCCTCACTGATCATCCTGCCTTGATAATAACTCTTCTAGGTGACTTCTCACTGTCTTCACATGACGATCATCGACTAGGGTGTTTCCCGTTCTGGGAGACCCCTTTTTCTTAGTATTGTATTCTCTTTGTAGCCCGTTCCACGTATTGTCGTGGTTACTGAGACTTGTCTCTTGTTTGGGCACTACGTTGTAGTTCCCTTGTCAGTTGGTATACCGTTGGTGTATCACTTAACAACTGCGGTTCCGTAGACACTTGTCTCGGGTTCCATTAATGCACTTCTTGCCTGTTGCACGGTCGGTGCGTTGCAAGCTGGTTGTTCTCGACTGCTCGGCATGTCGACCCAGGTTACCGGAAATTCCATTCTCCTATGCATAGGTTTCTTCATTCTTCGCTATTAAATGCGGTTAACATTGTTCAGATGGAAACCGTCTCCGGGATTCCCAGTTTTCGGGATCTACCGTATGACAGGTTCTCCATATCTTTAGATTAGTATGTAATAACAGCCAGATCGGGTATTCCCGAGTAAGAGTGGACTTCCATCTCTCTGGCGTTGTTTCCCAAGTTATAAAACAGGGATTGTGGAGGGTGGGATGGATATTGTAGGTTTCCAGTACACACTGGTAATACCTAACTGGCGTATCTCTCACGCTATCACTCAACCCTTAACCCAAAGCACTAAAATCCTAACTCGGTACTTCCTAAGCTCGGTAATTCAGTCATCAGAGCGATACTTCGCTCTGATACCACTTTTTGTAACACCCCAACTACCACCGTACACATAACATCAAACTGCAGCGGAAAATTCAACTCATCACATTACTTATTTCAATGGTGTTACACGCCGTTAACCACCCACGTGGCTAACAAGGCTAATACATATACTTTGTATCGGTCTGATGGACTAGATTCCCGAGCAACTACACGTTACATTTGCTTCCCTTAACAACAACCCATATACTTTATACATTCCAACCGTACCGAGTATTTACAACTAATGCCGATAACATTTCGGTCTTACTACGCCTACAATGCTTACGCCATTTAAATGGCTACCCATGTATAAACTCTACCCGTCCTACTCTCGAACGGCTTCCAGCTCCTTGTACCTGAAATAGAAAAGGAGAGAAAGGGTGGCCCCCAAGGGGCTCAGCACCTTTGCTGGTATGGTAATCCCGCAGCCCACATGCTACCGGGCCACGCACAACTAATTGTCGTCTTAGCATGCGATTGATTATATTTAAATCATGCATGCAACTGTAAACACACAACACAAAACATTTCGCCTCAATGGGCTCAACAAACGGATAATACATCCTTACTTGATGAGTCACTCATGGTATTCATTATCCCTAGAGTGTTCCTCCTCTAACGGAGCTACTTCCTTAATAGACGACACTTACCCTTAAACCGGGTTATCCTTAAACGCCTCTTGTCACAAACTGGGATTCATTTCCATGATCCACACACTCCATATCTTACAACATATCACATTCCTCACATAACAAATCATAACAACACCTTTCTCGTTTCGACGTACACATGTTAACATCGCATTCATTTTAAACACCTAACGTATACATATCATAGCATAACAAGGGAAATTGCCTAGCACAATAACAACACAAAACACCATAAGGTCGGTTCACCCAGGGAACCTTCCACCATAGTTAGTATACATAGTGAGCCTAGAGATTATTGCCAATCTCATGCTAAGCTCGTTACCAACCTCGTTACCGTCCAGTTATATCGAACGGTTAACTTAAACCCAAGGTGTGTCGGATATAGTAATCCCAAGCACACCGAAATAACATTTGTATGCCCCTGTGGCCCGACGTGAGTCAGTAAACTAGCTTTGGATAAGCTAAGGCAAGGTCGAAACCAAATTGGAATACAACCTATACATACACCAAGAGAGCCGAACCGGATATGACATCGACTCCCGTCCTCACACGCGTGGCCGGAACATGACCGGACTCCTCACCCCCATTAGTACATATATACTTATAAATAAGTAGTTAGAGATCCATTATGGAGCCTACCACATCCACACACCATACGGTATCATAACCGAGTTAAGCACACAAGGGAGGTTCACACACTTGCATACAACAACAATATCCAACTAACTCACACATAGCCGTGGTTGGAACGTTCCCAAGGTTGGGTCGTTAACTCCGAATACCAATCTCTCATGTGCCCCTAGTTCTAGTTAGCTAAGGTTTAACACTTATTTGAGGTTAAACGGTATCGGAGATTAAAAGCGCCACATAAATGAATTACTATAAACTCATTACATGTTTTTATCTTACAAGGTGGCAAACACTCAGAAAACACATTGGCATACAAGCCGGTGTAATCCGGTAGGACACAGGTTGCAAGAAAACCATACCTGTCACCGGAGTCCACTTTACCACGTCCACTTATGTTCCTCGAGCAATTCTCGAACAACTGATAACATTACATGTACTTTTATTAACATCGGGGTAGCATGATTATTTAATGTCTAATGCTTATAACTTTTTCCCCGTTAACTTAGTTACATAACTTCACTTTTTAACTTGTTTTACTTTTAAATTTCAATACAACTTTTCACTCACTTAATTGTCATTAAAACTCACCTAACATGTCCTTAAGAACTTTATAACATCATTACTAATCAATCCCCATCATTACATATCATTTCATAACCTTAACCCATGTTTTTGGTCTGACCGAACTTACCGACCGACCTTGCACAAGGTCGGTCCATTCCAGAACACTTTACCGTCAAAATTTCTACTCCGACCGACCTTGTAAGTTCGGTCGCATGTTCGGTCCATTCCCGAGAGTTTCTTCCCTTTTTAAATTCAAGCCTGACCGAACTTGCCAAGTCCGGTCCCATGTTCGGTCGGTTCCAGAAACTTAATCCGTACACAATACAAGCCCGACCGACCTTGCAAGTCCGGTCCCCCAAGTCGGTCCATTCCAGAAGCCAATTCTCGCAGGGTAAACTGGGCTCGACCGAACTTGCAAGTTCGGTCGCAAGTTCGGTCTGCCCCAGACCCTTGTTTTCCTTTTTCTCATTCAACTCCAAACTTCACCCCATATATCCTAGTACACCCTAACCTCATTTGGGCACTTCAAACACACCTTTAGCCATGTACTAAACTCTCTAAATCACACATCAAAACCATCTTATCATTCACAAATTCCTTACAAAATTCTTAGCACTTGGAATGTTTCCTCCTTAAGATTCCTAAGTGGTATTTCACCATTATGACCACTATACCAAGGTGTTTCCTCTACACCTTAACATCATCTCTCAAACTTCTTTTCTTACTAACTAAACCTCTTTTTCACATCTTACCTAAACATCACTTATTCCTTGGATATCAACATTACCTAAACCTTAAACAAACTTCTCCAAGACTTAAATACATTCTCAAAACACATTGAATTCCTAGAACTTCCAAGATAACACCTAAATCCTTGCATCACTCTAAATCACCTTAATACATGTTTTCTTCCCAAGTAAAACATTTGTTCACCTTTAACACTTCCTAGTTCACCAAAACTTACTTAAAACATTAGAACTTCTTACACATTTTCCAAATTTTGCCATAGCTTCTCTTGTATATTCTCACATCCAAACACTTAGGTTTTTCCCTTATTTCATTCAAGAACACCTAAAATCCATCAACACATTTTTATACACAAACTTCACACATTTAGCACTACATCACAATATAGTGCATAACTTAAATTGCTTGGCACTTAGGCCCTTAAATAACATGGCTCTTAGGCCCTTAAATAACATAAATCTTAAACACTGAATTTCCCACATAAATAATGCCTTTGACCTACAAATACACCCAACAATACATATGCCCTTAATAAACTCCTTGAGAGTTTTTCACTAGGTCATTCACCTTTGGCTCCTTAGATCATTTTAACAAGCAATATAAACTCACTTCTCCTAAGGCATTATACCACATTAGGTTAGTTGTTTACCTCTTTTCCACACAAACTTCTTTCTTGTTTCCTTATAAAACCGGTAAGGTATTTGATTCCTTATCAACTACTAAACAATATACAAGCAATGAAATGAGTATACAAGCTTCAAGCTTAAACTCATTGTAAACCCTAGTTACATATATTGTTTTAAGGTATTAAAATGATTGTTTTACCTTGGAATGGAAAGAGAGCTTGAACAAGTACCAAGAGAGGACTCCTCCTAGCCCTTGGAAGATTCAAATGAAGCTAAACAAGACAAGAGAAGACACCATTACAAGGTGCATTTTCGGTCAACACCAAAATGAAGGAAATTGAGTTTTCTTTGGTTTTTCCTTACCTTGAAGCAAAGGTGATCAACAAGGCATAAAAATATAAGCTCAAGCCCCCTCCATGGAAATTCTCCTTGGCACCGAAATGGTGGTTTTGATGATTTGAAAAGACAATGTTGTAGAGCTTGCTCCAACTAGGAGAACGGTAGTCTCAGAATTAAATTCGGAGCATTGAGTTAGGAGTTACAAGTGAAAGGAGTTGGAAATGGTGAGGCTTTGCTGTAGCATAACCGATGGAGCTTGAGAGAATGGAGGAAGGAGACGTGTGAAATGAAAGGAAATGAGAGAATGAGATGTGTTCTACTTTGTGAAGATTTTTCTTTTGAAGATATTTATTTAAAGTAAATAGTTCTTTACTTTACAAGCTTTACTTTACTTACTTGCTTATCTTTTACAAGTTGGTGACTCACACCTTGAAAACCGGCCCCCATTTAGTTAGAAGGGTACTTTAGTCTTTATTTGTCAATTTAATTACTTATGATAACATATGTTACAAACTAGCTTATAAAAATCACTATTCACAAAAACAAGGCACATAGAAGTGAAATTTTTGATTTCCCATTGATATAGACTTCCAAATGTGATACTATATAGTACACATGTTAATTAAAGAGTAATGATGGACATTTAGCCATTCAAAACTCATTTACAAGACAATTTTTCAAAAACGTGCTTTAAGACTCCTTAAAGCACATTTTGTGTTTTAACTTGTTTTCAAGCTTGGTTTTCTTTAGTAATTGACTTAATATGCTCATTAACATATTTATAAGATATAGGTATGACCATTAGGTCTTATACAAATTTATCCCAAGCTTAGAGCACATTTTTGCTCATATTGACTTTAAGGTATATTCTTGTGTTTTATTTGGTTTAACTGTCCACCAAGGTTTCCTAAGGACTTATTTAGCCTTATCAAATCATAATTAAATATTATCAAATCTTGGTAGGCTCTTGGGTCTTAATCAAGTTCACTCCAAGCTTAGAGCATGTTTTGTTCAAACCGTGTCTTAGTGTTTTATTGTGTTTTACCATGGTTTAAATGGTTCATTGATGTTTCTAAGTCACTTTTTAGCCTTTAAATACCATAGTTTAACATTTACACAACATACCAAGTTTGGGGTATTTCAGATATCGACCTGCATCTGGTTGCCGTTAAAGAATCTTATGACTTTAGATGTAAAGTCCTCTTCAATGACACTCCACATACACCTGAGAATATTGAAGTTGAAACCATCGTAACCCGGTGCTTTGTTTCCTTGACAGCTCCAGACTGTGTTTCTTATTTCCAATCGAGTGGGTATTGTAACTAGATCAGCTTGTTCTGATTCAGACAGCACCAGTCGACCTTCACTAAATGGGAATGATCCAGATGCCCAATTTGCACTATACAAATCTTGAAATTATCTCCTTGCCTCCATGCGAATTACAGTAGGACTGTAAGATACTCTTCCATTGATCAACAGTGCCATGATTCTGTTTGAGTTACGATTAACTGAGGCCCTTCTATGGAAATACCACGTGTTTGAATCACCTTCTCTGATTTGTTTCTCCCTAGACATTTGCCTCCAATATATTTCTCTCTTTCCTTAATGTCTTCCACAATTCACATTTTATTCTTGTCCTCTCCACAGATCTTTCCTCATTTGGCCCAAAAATTTCATCATCTTGATCAATTTTCCGCATACCATCATAGAGTTTCTCAAGGGTTTGACTGATCATACCAAAGTGTTCCTTGTTCCACTTCTTCAACACCTCCTTCATGTCTTTTAATTTGGTATGAGCGCGACTGCCAGGAAGCTTCTCCCACTCCTCCTTGAAAAAGGCTATAAACTTTTCATCAACAAACCATGCATCTAGTGTCCTGAATGAACGAGGGCCCCAATCTTACTTTATTAGCTGTAACCACATAAATCTATGGTCCGTTATTTCCCATGATCTTCCTCTTAACAGCAGGTGTGGAAAATGTGACAACCAATCTCCCATACAAAAAGCTTCTAGTGAATACCAGGTTGCGAGTTACTTACTCACACGTCTGTTGTTACAAGAACTTTCACCGGCCAACAATCGCTAGGGTCCCTGTTTTCATGCTTAAATATACTTCCTTCTTTCCCTTCTTTTTCTATGACTCCTGTCCTCCCCTTGAGTGTTGTTTCAGTTCTCCCTACCCCTGTTTTCTTACAATCAATTGTTTTAGCAAAGCTTGGTCCGTTTTTCAAGTTAAAATTTTCCCCTGATTTAGACTTCATAACACTATTGATAAACTCTAATATTGGATACTGCCCTTGCTAAGTTTTATTTTCTTTTGTAAATGTCCGTACCCGGCTTAGTGGAATATCTATGATTGGTTAGAATTTAATGTAAAGTCATGATTGTCGTGCTACGATCTTCATATCTGCACTTGCATCCACTACTACACCTATGTTGTTTGGATCAAATAATACAAGCCAATCAAAGAGTGGGTGTCTTCAGAGACTCAACACAGACTTTAAGTTCATAAAGCAAACGGTCATCTTGACAAAGTTTGCAACAACATTGCTTGATTGCAACTAGATTGAGGACAATCTCATTTAGTAGTTCCTTAGAAGTTTTTTTTTGTCTTTCTCCCCTCTCCACCATTTTGCACGATTCCATTTCTGGAACAGCTCTTGCCATCTGTTTTAATTTAATGTCACTAGAGTTCTACCCCTCTTTTAATATAGTCCAAACACTTAAATAATGGAATATATTCTTATCGCCGTACTTTTCCTACAATTTATATGTATTATTGGAAAAATTATATTCCAAATCCATGAGGTATAGTGAAATGTTTTGAAATTACTTTTTACACCCATGACACCACCGTTTTACATTAATCACTTTTTTACTAGTTTGACCATTAACACATGTCAACCTGTCATTGATTTTGACATTTTTTAAACTTAAATAACAAAAAGAAACATAAAAACCTTTAAAATACAAAAATGTCAATAATACAGAAGTTTGTAAAACATTGCTAAAATTTAAATTATTACTAGGTCATAAAAAAATGCAAATAAAAATACAGAAAAGTAATGAAATGTTATAGAATTGTATACAAATCAAATTATAAGGACCATTATGAAAGGAATATTTTTACAAACGGATATAAAAATATTATCTTTATAATACCTTACACTTTCATCTATAATTTCACAGTTTTTATTAGTTTTATTTTTATTTTTTTCAGTATTTTTTTATAAATTCATCATTTAGTATATCTATTGATTTAGTTTAATTTTTCATAATATGAAACATAAAAAATTTCTTAATTGTACGGAAAACTATTTAAAACTTATATATATTAAAAATGACAAAGTTTGAAAAAAGTTAAAATAAATAAAATAAAATGAAGACTCTATTAAAATCATTGAAAGTTTAAATTTTAATTGAATGTTTTTTCATGTCTTATTTTCGATCATGGTAATTGTATCTATAATTTTTATTATGCATTGATTTTTATAATACTTTATAAATATTATAATATCTCAAAAATTATAAATATTTCATTATTGATAAATCGTTATGAGATTTATACAAGATTTATTTGTTTTCTAGTTTTTAATCTAATTATTTTATAAAATTTTAGTAATTTTTTGTATCCAATTTTGGTAGTTATTTTGTAATTTTGTAATTTTTTTTTTCAGTTGATAAAATGTGGAAATTGACAGGATGACGGATGTAAACTTGGACAAATTTTTCAGGGACACAATTTAACTTTATGGATAGTTATGTAATTTCCGATTACCTCAGTTGTAATTTAATTTCCCTGTATTATATGTTTACCCTTAAAAATCAATTATTTATGTTTACCATCACTTTCCTAAACTTTACAGTACTCTCTCACAACAATGCGAATAGTACAGTTGGATATCAAACCTATACCTAGCAGAACCTATCTGGAAATTGGAATATTCCTCCTTTCCCAAGAAACCACATGTGCGAATTCTAAACTCTTGTTGGCTTTAGTTTGTCCTCTCTCTACTTTCAAAATTAATCGTTCATTTCGCTCTCGCCATGTTGAGCGAAAGTATTCTGGCATTATCTGCTGATATACATGGTGGTGTTTTGTGGTGTATCATTTCAAATCTTTCTTTTGGTCTCTAGTAGTGTTAATTTAATAAATTTGTCTAGATTTTGTGAAAAGCCATGCTCGTAAATGACTGGTTTGTATACCCTCTTCTGTTGATATCTTTATGGATGTATAAATACAAATATATGGAATATCCTTTAAATACTCCTCCCTCCGTCCCGTATTGACCTTCTGGTTTATTATTTGAATATGTCGTTTGATTTCAATATTTAACCTATAAGATGACATAATTTTATAAATCTAAGTTTTACAATAGAATCCTTATATGAAAAATTATATGTTGTAGAAATTTGTTTTATAAAATTATTTTATCTTATATGTTTTAAATTAAAGTGAAAAAACATACAAAAAAACAAATAAGAAGGTAAAAGAGACCGAGGTAGTATAATATATCTCCTTCCTATATATTTGTGGTTAAGGTTTTTATTGTAAAATTATATTAGTTCATATGATAAAATTTAAAATCATACAACCCGTCTAAATAATAAACAAAACGATTAAATACAAACTGGCAATCTATGTATACATATAGTGTTGTTATACTAATAATACAGTATATTTTAACAACCCTCTCCAATCTAAACGATAGGGACGTGACAGCAAAGAAATCCATCAGCCTTTTCCTTGGTTTTTAATCCCCATTTAGAGCCAGTAGCATTAATATCATGAGGCTAAAGAACTATTGTCCACGTATTATTTCAGTGTAGTGCCTTTAATTCCTTTCTTCGTAGTTGAAACCTCACTGTATCCCATAAATTTTCCACCACATTCTCTGATTCATGCAGCACTGCGGCATTAACAACAATACCATACAACAAGTAAATAGGTTTGGGGTTTTCTTTTTTAAATTTAAAATCCAGTCTTATATCTAGTAACCAAGATATTCTTATATTCATCATCTATGCGGCGCAAAACATGACACGATAGTATGTATAGATATTTAATTTGTATATATGAAACTAATTTTGTATCATATATATCGTATATACATGTTTTAATGACGTGCCATGTATCATATATAATTATATACTTATCATGTATATACGGAATAGTTGTAAATAAATCAAGTTAATATAATCTTATATATCTCTTATTTAAGAGACCACTTCATCCATTTCAAACTTCATTATTTTAATAATTAACTTTAACGACAATCATTATGATAGTTGTATATTTTAATGAAACAATAAATTTTGTTAAGAAACAACATAAAGTGGATCGGAGTATTCCCGTTTTTTTGGGTACATGGATAGAAAAAGAAATTGATAGTGAATTAGTATTTTATAATCCATTCGTAAGATCTTTATTAAATGTGAGGTAAATTTTCACATAATAAGTCAATATGTTTATGTTTTGGTATTTCAGTTAATTATGTGTTACTTATTTACTACATTACAACGTGTACAAACGAATAAATTTCGTATATTCGTTTAGTTTAGAGGTTTTTTAGATTTCGTTTTCGTATATAGACTTTCATATACAAAAATACCGTGTATTATCATATAAATTTTGTGTCATGTATCGTTTTCATCATTTACACAATATGAAATACTCCCTCCGTCCCCATTTGACCTTCTTATTCCCTATTTGGATATGTCGTTTGACTTCAACATTTAACATAAAAGATAACATAATTTTACAAATCTAAGTTTTGCAATGAAATCTTTATGTCAAAAACTATATGTTACAGAAATTTGTTTTATAAAATTATTTTATCTTATATGTTTAATATTGAAGTGGAAAAACGTGCAAAAAAACAAACAGGAAGGTCAAAGTGGGACGGAGGTAGTATAATTTACCAGAACTAATCATTGGTGATCGATGGTCATTGTATGGTGGAGTAACATTCTGTGGTAATGTGACATTTTGAAGGTGGGCTGACTAGCTTGTGGATGCTTAAATGATTAAGAAGAGGGAGAGGTGTGGTAGAGAAGATAGTGAAAACAAAGAACACTCGAGATTAGAACGAGCGAACGAAAATGTGATGTCAAAATAAGCCAATAGAAGAAGATGATTGTGGGGGACAAAAAATTGAAAATGTGAGGGCTACCTACCTCCGTCTCCGAATTATGAACGCCACAACCTCCACAGTTGATGTGACCACATCAAGGTGGTGTTGATTCCGATAACCCTTATTATTGGTAAAATCATAAGGGGGTCCTAGCTTCATGAGCAATTTGATCAGTGCCTGGCAATGGGTAACTCGGTCCTAGCGACACTACTACCATATCGAAGTAGGGGTGGCAAAATGGGTTCGCGGGTCGTGTTAGGCTAAACCCAAACCCGATCCGTTTATTAAACGGTTGACCCGACCCAACCCTTTAATTAATCGTGTCAAAATATGAAACCCAACCCAACCCGTTTATTAAATGGGTTGACCGGGTTATCAAACGGGTTGACCCGTCTGACCCAATTAACTAATTATGTTCAAATTTAAAACTCAAATCCGCATATATTTAACTCAACCTAACATGTTTAGTTATATAAAAGAAAATATTTGATTAATTAACATTAGATTTGTCATGCTATGATATTATTAACTTTAATTTTAATATTTATATATCTTATTTATATTAAATTTGATAAAAATGAATAATCTATAATTTATAATATATATTTATTTAATATAAATTACTTAAACGGTTAGCGGGTTACATATCTTAACCCAAACCCGACACGGTTATTAAACGAGTCGTGTTCGGGTTGACCCGTTTATTTAATCGTGTCAAATTTTAAAACCCAACCCGCTAACTTCGTGTCGGGTTTGTGTTGGTCAAATGTGTCATGTTGAAATTGCCACCCCTATATCGAAGCCCAAGTACGTATATAGAGAAACCAAGCCCAAGTACGTATATAGAGAAACCAGCCAACATATTACATGTCCTCTAGCCTATTTGCTGTTGGCGATCAGACCGACGGTTAGATGGTACAATGTTCACAGAATCGTGATTCGATCCTAAGGATGACAGGTAGGATCAGAAACATGTAAAATAATTGTCAAATGATCATGATTCCATTGCACGATCATATGCTCTAGATCCATAGTACGATTCTACGATCTCATCGATCCTAATATTATTTTTTGTATATATTTTTCACATAAATGTAAATTATATCTTAATAAAATGTAAAGAAACAAACAGTTCTCATAATTTTGTAGAAATTTTCATAATCCATAAAATATCATGACTTTAAACATTGCAACTACATGTTATTAAAAATAACTTTTATATGTAGGTTTATCTGAGATCATTGAACGGAAAGGATTAAGATTAAATATCAGTTCTTGTTACTCTCCATCATGAAAAAAATACAAAATTTAGCTAGGTGTTCATAAAATATCTAACATTTAAAGTTTTATTTTATATTGTAATGGTTGGAAAATTTAAAGTTATAAACTCTGAAGTGGTAAATAAAAAAATAACTTAAAAGGACCAATACAAATTTATAAAATATTATTGATTACTCTAATCATTTTTTTCTTTATTGGTTTATAATTGAAACAATAAACTGTTAAAACTCATTTTGACTTCGTGTTCCATTGCTTATTTACTCTATTGAATGACATGGATGTGAAAACCTTGCTTTGTAAATAAAAAAGTTGTAGCTCATATAATATTCATTGGGAGGGTGATGAAAGAAATAAAGACGCACAGAAAATTTATAAAATATGTGGATAATTTATGTTTAACCTGTCTCATCACTTTATGTAGGATCGAACGACCCACGATTCGATCCCACGATCCGATCCCACAGTAGGATCACGATCCTAAGAACATTGAGAGGGTATATAGCTGCTTAGCGGACCTAATTCTTAGCATATATAATTTATTTTATGATGATGTAAAACAAAATTTTAGTATGAGATTTCATTCATAACGAGAATGAAATTTGATTCGGATTGCTTACCCACTCGATGACTATCTACTTTGTGGCCGTTTAGGGCATCCACAATGGTGTGGATTCTATTAGATTAGTACTAGTATACTGGCACGTGACTTATCTTATACCTCTCTGTTATATATATATATATAGTTGTATTAACAGTGGATATCGCTAGAGTTGTAGTTAGTAAATAGATACTCATTAGGTTCTCTGTAATCATTTTCTCTTCCGCTCAGTAATATCGAGATAGTTTTTCTTCTCTTCCCTCCTGATGACCCATTTCTTCATACAAAAATCTCATCTCACGATAATGACCCTCTTGAACCTCTTCTTTATACAGAAAATCCATCCCACAACAGATCATCCCACACTGCAGAAATGTCCCTCAATAACAGTCCAGAAAAGTGTGGAAATGATTTCCATGATTAGATCACATCTGCTCCATCTTCCCATCAAACACACCAGTCTATAGAACTTTCCTCCTCTTCTGACAGTCCAACAGGGGACGTTCAAAAGGGGGTAACAGATATCCCTTCTCCTTCTCCTATTGACCCACAAGACTCAACTGCTGAAGTTCATCTTCGCAGATCTTCTAGAGTCCATAAACCACCAGAAAAACTTCGTGACTATATTTGCCACACTACATCAAGCAAAACTGATCCTTTCACAAATATTCTTACACAGCGGTTACATAACTCCATTTCCTCTTCTACCAAACCATTTGACAGTGATGATCCTCCTTCTCCCACTCTCACAAATGTCCAGCCTTCCATAACTCTTAGCCTCTGCTCTCTAGGGAACACCAACACCTATTCCAAAGTTCTGTCCCTCCATGAGCCCACCTCTTATGCTGAAGCCATAAAATACCCTCATTGGGTGCAAGCGATGAAAAATGAATTTGAAGCCCTTAAAAGAAATGACACCTGGACTGTTGTAGATCTTCCTAAAGGTAAGAAACCAATCTCTTGCAAATGGGTTTACAAAACCAAACTAAAAGCTGATGGAACCCTTGAGCGCCACAAGGCAAGATTAGTGGTTAGAGGCTTCACTCAAAAATATGGGATTGACTATGAGGAGACCTTTTCTCCCGTAGTCAAACTCACCACCATTAGAGCCTTAATCATTCTTGCCATCAAAAGAGGCTGGATTCTAGACCAAATGGATGTAAATAACGCATTCTTACATGGTGATTTGCATGAAAATGTGTACATGCAAATACCACAAGGTCTTTCGGTCCAAGGAAATAACAAAGCTTGCAAACTTAATAAATCACTATATGGTCTTAAGCAAGCATCGAGGCAATGGTTTGATAAACTAAAGAAATTCTTGGAAACTTTAGGGTACAACCAATCTTCAAATGATTATTCTCTCTTTACCAAGAACATAGGAAACCAGCACACATACTTGGGTGTTTATGTTGATGACCTTCTTGTCATAGGAAACAACAAGAGAGAAATAAATCATTTAAAGGATCAGCTACATCAAACTTTTCAGATCAAAGATCTGGGCAGAATACATCATTTTCTGGGCATGGAATTTCTGCCAACTGAAACAGGGATGATTATGACACAGAGAAATTTCGCTAACCAAATACTATCTGATTATGATATACAAAATGTCCGTTCAGTTGTTTCACCTTTGCAGCTCAATCATCAATTACAGCAGGATACAGGAGAACTTCTGCCAGATCCTACCCCCTACCGCAAGCTGATAGGGAAGTTGAATTTCCTCTCTAATACAAGACCTGAGATTGCCTTTACTGTTCAACATTTAAGCCAATTTATGCAGCGTCCTATAGATGCACATTATCAGGCAGCATTGCATGCATTGTATTACATAAAGGGAACACTAGGATATGGATTATTTTTTAATAACCTCACTGATTACACCTTGTTGGCTTTTTGTGATTCAGATTGGGCATCCTGCCCCATTACACGCAAGTCAATATCAGGATATTATGTTCTGCTGGGAGGTTCTCCCTTAAGCTGGAAATCGAAGAAACAGTTGTCCGTCTCCCTTTCATCTACTGAAGCCGAGTACAGAGCCATGAGGCATGTCTCTACAGAGCTAAGCTGGCTCACACGGCTACTACATGAGCTGGGTGTTGAAGGAATCCAGCCAGTTCATCTCCGGTGTGACAACTTGGCAGCAATCTACATTGCGAAGAATCCCGTGTCACACGAGCGCACCAAGCATATCGAGATCGACTGCCACTACGTTCGTAACAGCATTCAGCAGGGTCTCATCAACGTCAAGTACATACCCAGTTCAGATCAACTGGCCGATGTCTTAACAAAACCCTTGACTGGAAGAACATACCGCAGCCTTTTCCCAAAGCTGGGTATGCAACAGAATGAAGACAAGACTTAAAATTGCTGTGCAATTGTAAATCTTGCGGGGGTGTATTAGATTAGTACTAGTATACTGACACGTGACTTATTTTATACCTCTCTGTTACATATATATATATAGTTGTATTAGCAGTGGATATCGCTAGAGTTGTAGTTAGTAAATAGATACTCATTAGGTTATTTGTAATCATTTTCTCTTCCGCTCAGTAATATCGAGATAGTTTTTCTTCTCTTCCCTTCTGTCAGATTCCACTTCTTGTGTTAGTAAAAAAATAAAAATATCAACGCAGTGGTGTGGAATCCACCCGTTTACTTTCTCATCATTGCTTAATTAAGCAACACTGAAAACACATATCATTGGTTGCAGCTCGGCAACAATAATAAAAAATAAAAAATCATAATTGGATGCTACGGTAAAAATAGTGGATATAGGAGTGAGAATGTTAAGATACTCCACCATTGTAGACATAGATAGATTATTAGAGTGTCTTACATAATAAAATATTATATTTTGGTTACATGACACCTAGAAATGTGCTAAGGAACTCAGCACATTGTGGATGCCCTTATTGGCTCCAGCAGTGGTAGTCGTTGGTCGGTTTTCCCTGTCCCAGCCTGTTTTAAGTTGTCTTTAAATAAAATGTGACTGTAGGAAGTAAAATATTTTCTGTAAATAAAAATTCTCAAATAGAAAAACTATAAATAGTATCACCGTGAGGTAGGATAAAGAGAAGGGATGTTGCAACTAAACTCGATCGTGCCGTAGTTTGCCGGACCATGTACACAATTGAGTGTTGTTTTCCCCACAAAAAACTGTTAATCAACTTTGGCAATTAATTATCCCCAAAAAAGGACTAGGGAGAGATGTAGCTCAGAGAAGTCGAGAAGCTAAACGGGTCTCTTAGGAGAACCTGCTGGGAAGACATCATAGTGCCCCCTCCCCCACTCTCCTTCTCGCGAATGGAACCCCCTTATCTTCTGCCATCTGCATGCTCACCACCAAGAAAAATCATGACAAACTTCTTCTTCACTAAAACACACCTCTCTTGCATGGAGACGATCAATCTCTTCCTCCCTCTATTTCTAATCCTCTTGACTTCACTTCCCCTTTAAATTAGTTGGTCCTAAATAAAGGAGCGACATATATCATGAATACTTTTCATCCATGAAAATCTTCCCACCACTTCTCCTCTCACCAAAATCCTCATCTCCGTAAAGCCCATGGTCATCCCAGACCTAAATGCCACAAGTCTGCTCGTCGAGGGTTGTATTGTGGGAAAGCTTTTTCACAAGTATAACATTGTATCCTCAACTCTAAAAATCACTCTCTCAAACTCATGGATTCCACTAGGAAATTTTAAAATCTGTAAGATGGATCCCTTCACCTTCATCATTGAATTCGAGGAGCTGCAAGGGTTATAGTCGGTACTCTTTAGAGGACCTTGGCTCGTTGATGGCACTCTGTTTGCACTTCGACTACTACAACTAGGCATTCTTGTAGAGGATCTCACTTTCGACTGGGTTCTATGCTAGGTAAGGATCTCCCGAGTCCCGAAGAACCATTTTAACATTGCGTTTTCTTCCAAAGCGGGAGAGATATTAGGCGTGTACACTAGGATCATGGAGGATCCATAGCCTTAGAGTTCGATCATATGAGGATCCGTATCCTCATAAACCTCCATAAACTTGTGATGAAGAACTTACCGATGCTTGAGAATAACAAAAGCATAGTCTTCTCAATCTCGCATGATCACTTGCTCCTCATCTGTAACAATTGTGGAGTGCTCATCCACTTAGCCTCGACCTGTCTTATCCGCTCCACAACGAAGGCTTGCCTACCGATACCGGATGAATACAACATGCTTCTGTCCCCAAGCTATCGGTTGGCCTCATTATGGTCCCGACTTATGAAACACCCAGCTTCCTAGGTCATCTCGAATCTATTGTGCAAGGAAAACCAAATCAATTCAACATACCTACACTTGTCCATGCATAAGCCGGTCCAAAGACCTCTCCACAACTCCAACCAAATGTGCATAAATCAGTCCCCTCCATGAGGATGATCCCTTTCTTGCCCTCACACTTGGGCCTCCCTACCACATTAGAACCCAGGCTCCCCAGCCTCCCTGCCCTACGGTCAAAGGTATTACCCCTAATGCCCCATCCCATTAAAACATAAAAAGAATCTACTACGCTTTCCTTCATTAATAATGGGAAAGAGACCAATGATGCCTTCCTCAGAACTGATGCTCTACCACCTGCATGAGTGCATGCAAAGAGATATGTAGAAGGGCACAATTCAAAGTGGATCGGTGGGGAAGCAGCTCTAAGGAAATATCCTTCAAGGCTCGGGATTTGATTCACTGTGGGAAGTGAAAGAAAGCACCATGAAATCCTTTCAAAATCAAAGTTACTTTAAGAGAATGTTTTAGTGATTGTTGGTTTACATTAGTGCATGAAGGTCCTTGTCGTGTCAGCCCAGCATAATCCCAAAAAAGGTTTGTGGTTTGTGGTTGTTTAGCTGGTGTTTTGATGTCAAGCAGTGTATTAGCCCTAATAACTAGTCCAGTGATCTTTCACCAATCTCCCAAGGTTTTATGCTCATTATATTATGCCTTAGGCGTAGTATAACAAGAATATGATTAACCTTGCAGCTTGTAGTTTGCCTAATGGCTTTACTAATTGATAAGCCACAGACTTATCATATTTTATGTACTAGATTTAGGATTATATTTATCTAAATAAGGTTAAGTAGTTAATATTTATGTTATATTATGTATTAAAGTGTATTATTTGTTCAGTCTTATGTTTTTATATGTTTTTCATGCAAGGAAACACTTTTGACCAAAATGCCGGACATAAGGCCGGTTAACTCCTGCACGGCACAAGTGTGGAGCAGAAAAGGTGCTATGCCGGGTATGTTTCCAGGTACATCCCAGCCGGCACAAGTAAAAAGTTGCCTCAGTTCACCAGAAGGTAGCAGTACATGAAGAGGTGCCTTTTGATGAAGAGGTGTCTTTTGATGAAGAGGTGCCTTTTGATGAAGAGGTGTCTTTTGATGAAGAGGTGTCTTTTGATGAAGAGGTGTCTCTTGGCAAAAAGGTGTCTTATGGTGAAAAGGTGTCTCATGGTGAAAAGGTGTCTTATGGTGAAGAGGTGTCTTTTAGTTGGAAAGATGTCTTTTGGATGAGAAGACACTATGGAAATACATCATTTGGAGATGTGTCTTTCCATACCAATACAACTAGGGTAAATGTATCTTTTGCTAAAGACATGTCTTGAAGGTGTATCTTTATGGAAAGACATCATTTAAGATATGTCTTTCCATAGAATCACTTCCAACACCTATAAATATCCTTCACATGTGGTCATTTGAGAACACACTTCAACATACCAAATCCACTCCATTCACTTCTATATTTTCGCCTCACTCCATTGTTGGTGTCCAAAGAAGTCTACGGATCCATCCACGCAAGAGAAGAAGAAGACCTTGTCGGGTTAAGACTATTAACATCTCCTTCTCCCTCTTTGTATTCTCTTCTTGTAGTTGTGTGGATGGTGATGTAGAATTCTTTGTCCTCTCTGGTTAGATATGGTTCTCTTTGTAAACACACTATGATTATTCAATAAAAGACATAAGTTTCAACTTGGAGTTTTGTGTTTCTTGCAATTGGAATGAAGTTGCTTCTTTCCATTTACTTCAAATTCTGACTTTATTAAGGCAGAAAGGTTGAGAAACTCTAAGTGGTCTTTCCATTTGTCTTCTACAATTTAGAGGATGAAAACCTAAGATTTAGTATTAGCCATGTTATTCTCCCCTTGTCGGTTCGTTGATTACCAAATATTTGCTAGTCTTCGATAATGATTAGGGAGTTCTTGGTTCGGGTTCGAACTAGAGAAGTAGTTTGCCATTTTGATAATGTCGGGTGGCATGCCGGGTACAAGACGTCCGGCACGTTCAAGGTTTTTTTGAATCTGCCGTGCGCATTTTGTCCGGCATGATATCCGGCACTATTAAGAGTTGGTTGATTCGAAGTTTATTCTTTTCCTGGGTGATCATATGTGTCTTTATGACGTTTACCATTATGAATCTGGGGTAGATCATTATAAATACTATTTTAGATTAGGTTTTAGATAGTTTCTTAATTTATACTTACATTTACTTTTCCCCCCTTTTATTATAGAATAGGCTTCTGGCCTGATTAGGACTAGTTTTCTATAAGTCCCTTGGGTTCGATACTCTCGGTCGTAATATACTTACACTATACTCTGACCGGGTTTTATTTTGCTACCCGTAGTAGAGTGGTTTAGTTTATCATTTTATTCTTTTTATATATATAGTTTTACCCTAACAATTTCTCGTTTAGCAAATTGGCGCCGTTGCCGGGTCCTAAATTCGGTAAAACGCCCTATTCTTATTCTTTATTATTTATTCTTCATTCTTTGTTTCTTTTGATTTGATTCGTTTTTTTATTTTGAATATGTCGTGTGCACGGCCGGATAAGTCATTCCCGGCACATTCAACATTTCTTGTTTTCTAACTTTTTTAATTCGTTGTTGGTTTTATAGATTGATCATGCTGTGCGTAATGCCGGGTCTCCTATATCCGGCATCTTGGAGGAAGTCCTACGCCGGATAGGATTTACCCGGCGCACAACCCGGCACTTTCAACCTTAAACTGTTATTTTGTATTCTCTCTTCAAATTTAGAGTTGTTTGTAAATATTCCTTCCTATTTTCACTCTTCTCTTATTTTTACCTTCTCTTTCCCGTTTAATTTATTTCTTTTTTTTTCTGAGTTTGAAATCGCCGGGCGTAACGCCGGGTAAAATCAACCCGGTAATCTTGGAGGAAGTCCAATGTCGGGCTCTGCACACCTGGCACCACGTCCGGCATACGCAATTTTGTTTCTTCTTTTAATTTTTGCAAAGTTAATTATGTTGATATCTTTTTATTTGTTATTACAAACATATCGTTCTATCCATTCTTCTTCTTTTTGATTTATTTATTTTCTTTTCAAGTTTAAACAAGCCGGGCAGGAAGCCGGGTAAAACCAATCCGGCATTAATGGAAGAAGTCCATTGCCGGATACGAGGCGCCCGGCATTATGTCCGACATATTAAAAAAAATTCATTTATTTTATTTTTTTATTTTTCTCTCTTGAATTGGTAACATTCCTGTCTTATTATTATTTTTCGTACTATAATTTGTTTAATTTAAAATTTGTATACTTCTCCAAAGTAAATTAGATGAATGCACTTCAAGCACACTCCCTACACAAATACTCAAATACAGCAGGTGATTGGCAAGAGCTCTCTTCCTCAGCAGGTGAATGTGGTTAGTGCACGACCACACACCTAGTTCACCGAATTCCAAGATTTTTCAACACCTGAGGAAATGGGAATTGCAAGAGATCTGACCGTTCGCATGGAGCATAAGTCGCTGCAGCAACTTTTTGCTCAACTATGACCGCCTGGTCAACTCCAGTCTCCAATGCCAACATGATCAACGGGAGTATGCGAGATCGGTCATAATCTCTTCCCAAATCTTTGATCATTCGCCAAGTAGCCAAAAGGCTAAGTGTAGGGCAGCCCCCACTCGTCTGGTCTTCTTTCACCACAGGGAGTCATTTTCTTCTTAATTCCTTTTAATTTTCTTTATTAAAGTCTTTCTTTATTTATTTTCTTTTTCTTTCGAACACTGGGGACAGTGTTCCTGCCAAGTGTAGGGCAGGGACCCCCCTTAAAAAAATACAAAATACAAATAAGTTTCTATTTATAATAATATGCTTAAGTTTTTTGTTTAATCAATGTTTTACAAAACTTTTTGCATGTTCTTGATTAAGATGAGATTAGGAATGAATAAATGCTTGTTCTCTCAAGAGGTAAGCTTTCTAATGACTTGTAGATTCTTGTTTTTAACTTTTTGATTCTTTTTATTTAAACATGAGTATATGATCTTTCTCCTACTTCTTTCCTTTATGTACTTCTGGGTACTATTCTCTTTTCAAATTGTGAAAAATCTTTTGGGTGAAAAATCTTAAATAGGGATTTTGTGAAAAAAAGAAAGAAGTAGAAGAAAAAGAAAACAAAAAGAAAGAAAAATCTTCTTCCAAAGGAAAAACATCATATTCCTTGAGGTTGCAATGAACTACCTTAGAATAAAAGCAAGAAACGAGAGTTTTTCCTTTTATTTTTCTCCTAAATTCCCCGTTCTTTAATGCAAAAAAATTCATGGTTGATTCAGAAACCCTTGCAAAATAGGGCTGAGCAATAAAAACCATCGATGAGTGTCTTGGCCACATTCAGAAACTCTTGAAAAATAGAGCTGAATGATGGAAACCGGAAAAAGGAGAGATTACAAAAATCCCTTATGCAAAATAGCCCAAAAGTTTTTGATTGATTTTGAAAAGTCTTTACTTTTATACCCATTCGAATGTTTTTGATGGAATAAGGAGGTTTAAGTGATACTTGTGGATTAGAGTCAGATAGTTTGGAATATTTATCTAATTGTCATTCTAAAGTTTATCTATTTTGTGCATAAGTATTTATTCCTTTCTAATCTAATTTTGCTCGAGGACTAGCAAAAGGTAAGTGTAGGGCCTTGATAAGCCGTAGACTTATCATATTTTATGTACTAGATTTAGGATTATATTTATCTAAATAAGGTTAAGTAGTTAATATTTATGTTATATTATGTATTAATGTAACACCCCCGAATAACATCCAACAATTAAACGACGCGCCCAACGGTAACATCAGATGTCTACGCAGCGGTTACTAACTCTATTCGGGTGCTACAGGTGCCAACCACCCACGTGGTTGACAGACCACATTACTGCACCAAGTTACGGTCTGCATGACTGGGAACAACCCTCAACCAAAACTCATATACGACTCAAATTACAATTTCCCAATACCGAGTGTCTACAATATAATTACTAAATCATAAATCAAAAAGTACAACCCCGGGTTTAATAACAACCCGTATATTACACACACTGCTACAAACTTAAAAGTCATGTCCTGATGGACTACCCCCGTGGTAGCCATCCCGCCTACGCTCCGTTACCGTCCGGCACAATACCTGAAAAATTTGGGTTGTAAAGGACTAGACAAACTACGCTGAGTATGAACGTGTGTAGCCCGTATGTTGCCGGGCCACACGACTACTTGGTCGAATATTATTAAGTCAATTTACATGCTATAATAAAGAAGTAAAGCAACCACGATATATCATGATATCATACACACTTTAAGGTAGCATAGCAACATCAAACACATCAAGCATAACGTGCTGGCATCATAGCACATCAAACACGCAAACAAGCACCATGAGCTGCTAGTATAGCAACAATCATGTAATAAAAAACGTGTGCAGGGTATGTAATACCATGATCCTCACTTGGGGATCGTTCAAGCGTTTTGTGGTATTTTCATTTCTTTTCTCTTGTTCCCACGATGTGTATTTTCTTTCTCTTCCCTTGCACCAGGTCTGGGGATATAGTTTAGATCCCGTGACCATAACATATAGGTGCCAATCTTTCCTTGTTTCTTAAAGAATCACATTTGTGAATTTTCTTATTTACTTGGTCTCATTACACATGTTTTCCTCCATTCTCTGGCACCGAGTCAGGGGATATAGATTAGATCCCGAGACTTTATTATGTAGGTGCTAATCATTCCTTGCTTCTTTAAGGGTTATTTGTGAATTCTTTTATCACCGCACGTTGGAGGACGTCTCCTCCATAGCTAGTCCCCCATTCCCGACACCCAGGGTCGAGAAAGCGGAGTCACCTCTAGACTCCAGGATAAGCTCCACCAATTTGTCACTCCCCCATTCCCGACACCCAGGGTCAAGAAAGCGGAGTCACCTCTAGACTCCAGGATGTGCTGAGAAAGTGGGGTCACCCAGGGATCCCCAAAATATATTCCACCATAGACGGTCGAAGGATCTGATGCAGATGCCAACTCCCGATCATCCATACCGCGCGGCCCGAGTTGTTGTCTTCCCGGGTTGTTCTCGTGTTTCACCAGTTGGTACTTTTCGTTTCATTATCATTATAATCTCGACACCATAGTGGGTGTCATTAGGGGTCCTCTATAGTTAGAGAGGAGTTTCCTCTTTGTATAGTTCTTTTGTTTGTCCACGTGGTTCGTCATGTCCCACCAGTTGAGATTTGCTCTTTATTATCATTAATGAATAGACACCAGAGTGGGTGTCATGGTACGTCCTCAATGGTTTAGAGAGGAGTTTCCTCTTATAGAGTTTTCTTTGTTTTCATAGTTCGTTGTGGTTCATCTCGAGTTCCATAAACGAGAAAGGGACTAAACTACTGTGTGCGCGCAAGTAATATGCCACAAGGATATATAACAAGCATATAAGCAAGTCACAAGAAGCAATCCAGTTTCATGCTATAGTCTTATAGTCATTGTCAAACAAAGCACACAGCACACAAGCCGTGTAACACGACAACATACGAACCACACATGTCCATACCTTATTCGAAAGTACGAGTCGTCTCACACTCGGAGTCCCGGTCGGAGTTCGCTACGGCCCTAGCGTTAGTTAAAACAATGTGTCAGTTTATCATTTCATGTGATGACACTTTATATCGGGTATTATTCCCTAGGTGTGTTGTTAAATGCTTAGTTTATATTAACTCTTAGAATTTCACATGCATTAATTCTAGGCTTAACTTACTCCTAGGATATTCATATCTTTATTTACATGTTAACTAAGCCCTTTTTCCTTAGTTAACATTTTAGAGCGTTGTAAGCGCTAGTTATGTAACAAGTTTGTATGACATAGATATAACTTGTCTAACGCGTATGCCCCTCTTAGGCAGATAGGTGAGTAATGTTATACCCCTTACATAATGATAAAATAGACCATAAGATAAAAACCCATTTGTACTGAAGTCCGAAAGTTTACAAATCAGAAAACATTCCCCATGCAACACCTTATCTAACTTCACTTTTAATGTAGTAATTGATGTTTAACCTTCTCCACATGTTTCACTAATCTACTTATATTGATTAGCTATTTTTCTTGTGTTCCTTATTAACCCAGAATACCACTTATATTACCCTTGAAATCTGGTTATACAGAAGTTATAACCTCACTGAAACTGAACACAACCTACACATTCTTCCTTGGTTATTGTTGTTAGTTAGTTCAGTCTAGGTTTGTTTTCTTGCCTGCCGTGTTTACCCACTAATTATGGGTGTGAAACTTGGCTTAAACTCAAGGCTATACTTATCAAGCTCCCTATAAACATCTGTAATTAACCATACAGAAACAGACACAAAAAGGCAATTCAGACAACTGAAACCGAACTGCAAAATTTCCATTGCTCTCTCTCTCTATTTGGCTCACGTGTCTGTAATTCAATCTATCCCTGAAACATCTACTTACTTAATCAGTGTTTCAGTTTTGTTTCCATTTCAAAACAACCTTAAGACAGCTCTGTTAAATCCACTGCTGTACCCCATATTCTGATCAGGAAGAGAAACTACAAAGCTTAGAAAAAGAAACTGATATACTCTTGATTTCTTTCTGCTCATTCTCACTTCAGATTTTTAATTCTTCCTCAACTTGGATACCCATCTAGCTATAAGTGTTAATAATGTTTTAAGCTCATAATTACCTCAGTAAAACACTCACCCAGCTTCTGTATCAAGTACACAGAAAAGAATCTTTTAGGAAACAAAACACCAAACTGAAATATCGATTTCTGTTAACCTTTCTTTTATTATCTTCTGTTACAGATCAGTTTTTTTTCTTTTGTTTCTCTCACTCGATAATCTAGCTACTTAACTGAGTGTCTTAATATAGCTTTTAATCCCCAAAAATAGATCCCCAAATGCCAAGGAACACATTCCTGAAAGCTCTCAACATAGAAGGCAACAACCTGACAAGTTAAACCCCAAAACCTGATAAATTTTTCTTTCTGTTTTCATTTTCATTCTGTAACATGGTCTTTGCTTTCCTCACCTGTACACCAGGTTGGTAGAGGGTTTCCTTTTCCCCAATTCGTTGATACTTCAACACCACCTCAGAAAACACCTCACACAGGACTTGAATGCTGCAGAAAACTGAAATGTGAACTTATATTTCTTGCTTTTCCTTTCTATTACGTTTATGAAATTTACTTTCAGTTCACCCCAATCTTCTTTGGTTACTTGTTATGTGTCCAGTATAGTTCCCTCTTAAGAACGACACGATATGATTCCTTAAAATCTCTCTGCACCAAATTATACAGAACTGAAACGAATTACAAGCCCAAAACCTGGAACCGACATATTCTTTTCTTCTGTTCTGGTGTGACCACTGATTAGTTAGGAGTTTGATTAAGGTCTAACTTAAAACAATCCAAACAATCCGATTAAACCCACTGCTATGTCTCATATACTGAAACAAGAAATCTAAAACTAGAACTGAAACTGAAACAGAAAGTGGGTATTCTTCTTTTCTACCTTTCTTTCTTTTCTGTTTGTTTATGCAGCTGTCTTTCAAAGCTCTCCCCAAGTGCCTATCTTTTTAGTTAAGTGTTCTAACAACAGTTTAACTCAAAAATAATGCCAACATCCCTCTGTCACATGGTTATACAGAGGAGGCTAAATTTCTGAAACTGAGAACAGCAACAGTACGAGATCGGCTGCATTTCCTCCCTGTTGTTTTATTCCTGTTCACGAATTTGACTTACATTTTCCCTCATCACCAACTCACGTACTTAAAGGTTCTTATCAAAGTTTTGAATCCCAAAACAGTTCTGCTAATAACACTGGATCACCCGCATACCAACTGAAAAGAAGCAGAAACAAGAAACTGTAAAAACTGTAGCTGGAGTAGTTTTCTTTTCTTTAGTTCGTTAATCTGTTTCTCTTTCATTTTCTTTTTGGCTCCCTAACGTGTCAACATGTAGGCTCATGTGTTTGCACAGGTTTAACCTCAGAACAGGTCCAACACCACATTACTCAAGCTTCTACAAGGTTAGTATGCAGAAGACATCAAGGTTTCAGAAACTGAAAACATATCTGTTTTCCTACCTCTTATGTTTCTGTCTGTTCACGATTTTAGTCCCTGGTTTTCTCCTAGGTTGTCGACTTAATTAGCTCAGTGGTAAACCAAGACTTAACCTCATAACAATTCTAAGAAAATCAGGACTGCACCTCTAAACTTCCTTGCACAAAACCTGTTACTGAAAACAGAAATTCAACCTCTGCACACTACCCATTTCTACTTCTAGTTTCTACTTTTGTGTGTTGACTGTTTCTTTTTTTCTTCTTTCAAACACTATCAGGTTAGCTACTACTTAGTTAAGGGTCTTAGTATGGCAATAGTCTTAAAACAGATCCACAAAAGTATGGACAACACCTCTGAGTTTTGTTATACAGAAACGCAATTAGTTTTAGAACCTGTACAGAATAATCATGCAGTTTGATACCTTGGGGTTTTTTTTTCTTTGTTTTGGAGTTGGTTCCTCTGGATGATCCCTTGGCGCAATGCAACTCCCAGGCCTTTGAACCTTTGGGTTCAACTGGAAATTTTCTTGTGGAGGTTAGACTTTGACAGACCACATAAAAGGATGGCTTGAGAAAACCAGGAATCTGTTTCGAAAGAGACGTTACCTCCTGGTCGAGTTTCAGTGAGGTGTTGGGCTGCTTCTAACCAGGAGATTCTTTTCTGAACAACGTCTAGGAGGCTGCATGGGAGGATTACACATGGAAGGAACCAAGAGAGAGTTGGGTGAGTTGTCTGTATTTGTCTCAAACATCGGACCACAGCAGGGAGATAAAAAGAGAAACTGAGTCTGTTCCGTGGCCTACCTTGGACGGGTGTCCCGACTCGGGTGCTGATATTTTCTTGAGTGGTTTTGCTATATTCACTGGGGAGAAATCCAGGGGGTATGCACGAGGATGTTGCGGAGGTTAGTGCACTGAATGCGATCTCTGGAACATTGAGTAAGAACCGGGTGAGAAGATGTTAGGTGGATAGTTAGTTTTAAAACTCTACCTTGCTGTCTGTTCGTGAGCAATCAGAGGAGCATGAGGAAGATCTCCAGTTTCTTTTTTTTTTGAATCGAAACCCCCAGTTTCAGACTTGCAACAAGGGGATCAAAGACTTGAGTTCAGATATCGAAACATGAGGGGAAGGGAGTTACACTCAGAATTTTCGGACAATGGCAAAGAGAATTCAGAGCTGTTGAGTTGCTTGCGCCTATGACATATAGGAACCACAAGTCCTGCTCTTGACTGGTGCAACACGTGAAGTAATGGGAGAGTGTGTAAAGGAATTGAGCGGCGCAAGGAGGGGAGAATAGTGTCGGTGTGTGTGTGGTGAAAATTTCCAAGACATGCAGAACCTGTCTAGCATGTGGGGCACGAAAAAAAATTAGTCACTACAGCAAAGTATACAGACCCAACGGCATGGGTAAGATTCGGTTTGATCTGTTGTTGTATAGTGGAAGTGAATTTTCAGACATAGTGGCATTTAGGTGGGATATGATTTGTTTTATTGCTCTTGTGCCTAACGGTGACATTTGATACCGAATGTAAGCACAGCTCAATTGGTTAAGACATTCACTAGGCATATGAGAGGTATGAGGGTTCAAACCTCAGCGGGAGCGTCATTGCTCCTTTTTCTTTCTTTTTTTTGTATGAGTTGTACATGTTTATTTATATATGTAAGACCATATTATATATCACGTTATATTTATTTATTTATTGTTACCAAGTTATGCGACGTTATCATTTTAATTACAATGTTACAATATCGTAACGTTACATACATGTAGTTTTTGTACGAGTACGTGACTATATTAATATATAATGTCGTCACGCGTTCGGATTGTTCGTATGTTATTTTATGTCTGAATTATAAAACGCGTTATGATTTTATGCGTTTAAATGTTCAGGGGTGTTTCAACTTACCCCCCTTAAAATAGACTTAGTCCCGAAGTCTTACTTCCTTAACTTATATTTCCCACTCCTAGTAATCTTAGGGTTCCAGTCCCGCATTCATTCACGATACCCAAAGAATTAAGTTCATAACTATAATGCTCAGTGCTTCTAAGCACCATGCCACATCAGTGGCTTCACACAAGTTCTCATAGTAGACCAAGAAGCTAGCAATGTGTATAACATGCTAAAGTGCAAGCCAAGGCACACAACATTCATTCATAACACAAAGTACATCCGATACAGTACACACACAATTCTGCACAATTCATACACGCAGACCTACCAACCAACGTGTGGTTGTAGGAATACACATAGTCACTTTCCAACCAAGGTCCACAGTTCTATTTCACCATTTGTGCTTATAAGCACTACGCCATATCTATGGCTTCACCAAGTTCTCACTAATATTTTAACGTACCAATAATTCTCATATATTGTACTCATATACAATCAAGAGGACGAGTCCTTCATTCATAACCACCATGCAATCAAAACAATCCATCAAACGAGCAATAAC
Source organism: Limonium bicolor (assembly GCA_023374045.1). NCBI lineage: Eukaryota > Viridiplantae > Streptophyta > Magnoliopsida > Caryophyllales > Plumbaginaceae > Limonium > Limonium bicolor. The sequence continues at coordinate 38,853,450 of CM041781.1, forward strand.
ACGGTAAAACACAAACTAAAAACGCAGCGCGCCTACCCCCCTTAAAAATGGATTACGCCCACGTAATCCCTATTATATCATCCTTGAACTTTGGTTCAAGATGTTTAAGTCTCATGGGGTTTTCTTGTTTCTATGCAATGCTGCTCACCTTATAAGCCTATCAAATGCCTTGAGTATGTTAATGGCTCAGTTTATGTCTCAAAGATTCTTATCGGTATCCACACCGATATATACGGATTCGGGTTATCCTCCCTGGGTGTAGGGTATTGGCAGATAAGTCACTTGTTATTCAACTGGAAAATGTGAAATATGGTCCACCAGCTTCTGCTGTGCGACTCTGATTACTTTCAGGTTTGGTTTTCCTTCACTATACTTTTCAAGATAGTGCATGGCTTATTTGTATCTTTATCATTTAGGAGTAAAGGCCTCTTGGCTGCCGTGGGGTATTTTAATTTATACACGGTCTTATCTATTTACTCTGGAGGTCAGAAGTTCATGTTTTTTTTTGTGCGCTTTTAAGCGTCTGAATTGTTCTTTTTAGCTGACCTTTTGGCTTTAGTTCAAGTATGCTCCGTAGTAGCTATTTAGTTCTTAATATTTGATTCTCACGGACGTGTCTTTGTTACACGACTTGTTTAGTTTATCTTACCGCTCGTAATTATGTGTAGATAGCTAGTCTGCTCTGCAAGCATTACTACCTCTTTTTTTCCGCTAACGTGCACAGTCAAATGAGATGTTTTTCATCTTTGAGAAATCTTTATTTTTCAGCCCCATTTATGGCTTTGACGCTGCTGGTTGACTTTAATTAGTTTAAGTCAAAACGTTACTGAATTATATATGTTAGAAGTCTCTATGATTGTAAACTACTTTACATAGGATGTTTAGTTTCCTTCTCATCATCATTATTGTTCTTATGTCCCGCCAGGAACTAAGGTAATTGACTACTATCGGTTACATATTGCATTTGATTGCGATTGTATACATTTACGTGGTAACTTTTGGGTTAATAGTAACATCACACCATTTCAAATCCTCATATATCTGTATACTCATGTGTTTATCCCCGAATTTTTGAGCCATGTATCCATGTATTTTATGTGGTTTCAACACCGCTTCCTTTGCATTTTTACTTATCCAGCTTATAAACTTTCACCAATTGTAGTTTATGTGTCCACTTGTAGGGGGTTTCGAAAGTCATCCAACACTGACGTGATCAGCGTAAGTGTCGGGTTACCTCTGCACCCCAATTTGTGCTCAGTGTCACTTGACCTAGCCAGGGTCAAGTTCAACCTTGCACGTGTGTTTTAAACAAATAATTAGTTTAACCAATTCTAATTCTTACCCCTCTGGTTTCTAGTCGTCTGGCAATCAATTCATGGACTGGTAACAAGATCTACGCCTTGAGATTAAGTGTGTTAATCTTCTAACTTTGTATACATCTAGGTGTGTACCTAAATACATACTCATGTGTCATAAGGTTCAAGGTCGTATTCATATTATAATGGTCCCTTGGTTTATATACATCTCCATATGAGTGTTCTCTCCAATCTATATTCTCCTGAATTATAAGTTCTTCTCACTCCAATCCTTGTACCATTTGTGTATGTATACGTGTTCATTCGCTACATGTGGTCTCATAAATTTTAGTGCTAGTCAATGGGGTATACAATGGTATACTTCCCAATTCTTAATATTACTGTGATTTTCTCACACTTACAAATTTTTTTGAATTTACAAAATGATTCATTACTTATCTTAGCTCATCATTTAATCTCTCCATTACGTCCTTTAATTTGGTCTTCTTGATCAAGATACTAGAGGGATGTTTGAACACAGTGGCGAATTCACTCCCATTTTCCTATCTGTTTGATTTGTGTTTGGGTGGGTAACCGGTGCCTCATGGTAATGGCTATTTACACGGTTCGAGAGTTCTTTTTATGATCCCCACACCAATGTCTTTTCCTCAGGGAACTGCAATTATTGTCTAAGAAAATTTGTTATGCCAGGGAATGAAGAGAAACGTGAGAGAGAGCAGGGAATTTATTGAATTCCGTATTATTATACTTTAGTGTGAAAAATTGCGTCATGCTTCATTAAGCATTACGGATTGTACCAAATTTTTTTATGGTGTAATTGCGTCTCAAACTATATTCTCTTATTTATTTGTTTACGAGAGGTTTACTAAAATTAGCCTCTCAGGTGTACGAATTGGAGAATTTATCTCAATCCCGTCTTTGGCTTAATTAATTGTTTATTTAAGCTTTATTTATTTCATAAATTTTAGGGTGTTTTGGTCCTGTTTGCTTGTGAGGTAGGGTTCTATCGACTGCTAAGCATGTCGACCCAGGTTGCCGCTAAAATTGGTCCCTATATGGGTATTATCCTTTTGGCAACGTCTACTGTATAGTATAATCTTTTCTTCACGGGTTGGTTTTATGACATTAAGTAGATGCCAGATCGGGTTTCCCCGAGTAAGAGGAGGCTTTCAACCTCTCTAGCGTTCTTTCTCTGAATTTAAGAGACAATTAAGGATGTGAAGGTTGGGTATAGGGGTTTGTTAGGCATCTAGTATTACTGGGGAAAAACCCTAACTAACACGCCTCACGTACTACCCCGGCCTTTAACTCACTATCAGAATTCCTCATTCAAGGTTTTCCTATACTCGGTACTTCTCTGTTCCAGTCATCAGAGCGCAACTACGCTCTGATACCACTTTCTGTAACACCCCCGAATAACATCCAACAATTAAACGACACGCCCAACGGTAACATCAGATGTCTACGCAGCGGTTACTAACTCTATTCGGGTGCTACAGGTGCCAACCACCCACGTGGTTGACAGACCACATTACTACACCAAGTTACGGTCTGCATGACTGGGAACAGCCCTCAACCAAAACTCATATACGACTCAAATTACAATTTCCCAATACCGAGTGTCTACAATATAATTACTAAATCATAAATCAAAAAGTACAACCCGGGTTTAATAACAACCCATATATTACACACACTGCTACAAACTTAAAAGTCATGTCCTGATGGACTACCCCCGTGGTAGCCATCCCGCCTACGCTCCGTTACCGTCCGGCACAATACCTGAAAAATTTGGGTTGTAAAGGACTCAGCAAACTACGCTGAGTATGAACGTGTGTAGCCCGTATGTTGCCGGGCCACACGACTACTTGGTCGAATATTATTAAGTCAATTTACATGCTATAATAAAGCAGTAAAGCACACCACGATATATCATGATATCATACACACTTTAAGGTAGCATAGCAACATCAACAAACATCCAAGCATAACGTGCTGGCATCATAGCACATCAAACACGCAAACAAGCACCACGAGCTGCTAGTATAGCAACAACAATCATGTAAGTAATAAAAACGTGTGCATGGGTATGTAATACCCATGATCCTCACTCTAGGATCGTTCAAGCGTTGTGTATTTTCATTTCTTTTCTCTTGTTCCCACGATGTGTATTTTCTTTCTCTTCCCTTGCACCAGGTCTGGGGATATAGTTTAGATCCCGTGACCATAACATATAGGTGCCAATCTTTCCTTGTTTCTTAAAGAATCACATTTGTGAATTTTCTTATTTACTTGGTCTCATTACACATGTTTTCCTCCATTCTCTGGCACCGAGTCAGGGGATATAGATTAGATCCCGAGACTTTATTATGTAGGTGCTAATCATTCCTTGCTTCTTTAAGGGTTATTTGTGAATTCTTTTATCACCGCACGTTGGAGGACGTCTCCTCCATAGCTAGTCCCCCATTCCCGACACCCAGGGTCGAGAAAGCGGAGTCACCTCTAGACTCCAGGATAAGCTCCACCAATTTGTCACTCCCCCACTCCCCATCCCCGACACCCAGGGTCGAGAAGCGGAGTCACCTCTAGACTCCAGGATGTGCTGAGAAAGTGGGGTCACCCCAGGGATCCCCAAAATATATTCCACCATAGACGGTCGAAGGATTGATGCAGATGCCAACTCCCGATCATCCATACCGCGCGGCCCGAGTTGTTGTCTTCCCGGGTTGTTCTCGTGTTTCACCAGTTGGTACTTTTCGTTTCATTATCATTATAATCTCGACACCATAGTGGGTGTCATTAGGGGTCCTCTATAGTTAGAGAGGAGTTTCCTCTTTGTATAGTTCTTTTGTTTGTCCACGTGGTTCGTCATGTCCCACCAGTTGAGATTTGCTCTTTATTATCATTAATGAATAGACACCAGAGTGGGTCATGGTACGTCCTCAATGGTTAGAGAGGAGTTTCCTCTTATAGAGTTTTCTTTGTTTTCATAGTTCGTTGTGGTTCATCTCGAGTTCCATAAACGAGAAAGGGACTAAACTACTGTGTGCGCGCAAGTAATATGCCACAAGGATATATAACAAGCATATAAGCAAGTCACAAGAAGCAATCCAGTTTCATGCTATAGTCTTATAGTCATTGTCAAACAAAGCACAAGCACACAAGCCGTGTAAACACGGCAACATAACGAACCACACATCCTCATACCTATTCGAAAGTACGAGTCGTCTCACACTCGAAGTCCCGGTCGGAGTTCGCTACGGCCCTAGCATTAGTTAAAACAATGTGTCAGTTTATCATTTCATGTGATGACACTTTATATCGGGCATTATTCCCTAGGTGTGTTGTTAAATGCTTATTATATTAACTCTTAGAATTTCACATGCATTAATTCTAGGCTTAACTACTCCTAGGATATTCATATCTTTATTTACATGTTACTAAGCCCTTTTTCCTTAGTTAACATTTTAGAGAGCGTTGTAAGCGCTAGTAGGTAACAAGTGTATGACATAGATATAACTTGTCTAACGCGTATGCCCCTCTTAGGCAGATAGGTGAGTAATGTTATACCCCATTACATAATGATAAAATGACCATAAGATAAAAACCATTTGTACTGACTCCAAGTTACAAATCAGAAAACATTCCCCATGCAAACACCTTAATCTACTTTCACTTTTAATGTAGTAATTGAGTTTAACCTTCTCCACATGTTTCACTAATCTACTTATTTGATTAGCTATTTTCTCTTGTGTTCCTTATTACCAATACCCACTTATATTACCCCTTGAAATCTGGTTATACAGAAGTTATAACCTCACTGAAACTGAACACAACCTACACATTCTTCCTTGGTTATGTTGTTAGTTAGTTCAGTCTAGGTTTGTTTTCTTGCCTGCCGTGTTTACCTAATTATAATTATGGGTGTGAAAATTGGCTTAAACTAAGGCTATACTATCAAGCTCTCTATAAACATCTGTAATTAACCATACAGAAACAGACACAAAAAGGCAATTCAGACAACTGCAACCGAACTGCAAAATTTCCCATTGCTCTCTCTCTCTATTTGGCTCACGTGTCTGTAATTCAATCTATCCTGAAACATCTACTTACTTAATCAGTGTTTCAGAGTTTTGTTTCCATTTCAAACACAACCTTAGACAGCTCTGTTAAATCCACTGCTGTACCCCATATTCTGATCAGGAAAGAAACTACAAAGCTTAGAAAAAGAAACTGATATACTCCCTTGATTTCTTTTGCTCATTCTCACTTCAGATTTTTAATTCTTCCTCAACTTGGATAACCCATCTAGCTATAAGTGTTAATAATGTTTTAAGCTCTAATTACCTCAGTAAAACACTCACCCAGCTTCGTATCAAGTACACAAAAAGAATCTTTTAGGAAACAAAACACCAAACTGAAATATCGATTTCTGTAACCTTTCTTTTATTATCTTCTGTTACAGATCAGTTTTTTTTTTTTGTTTCTCCTCACCATCGTATCTAGCTACTTAACGAGTGTCTTAATTAGCTTTTAATCCCCAAAATAGATCCCCAAATGCAAAGGAACACATTCCTGAAAGCTCTCAACATTAGAAGGCAACAACCTGACAAGTTAAACCCAAAAACCTGATAATTTTCTTTCTGTTTTCATTTTCATTCTGTAACATGGTCTTTGCTTTCCTCACCTGTACACCAGGTTGGTAGAGGGTTCCTTTTCCCCAATTCGTTGATACTTCAACACCACCCTCAGAAAAACACCTCACACAGGACTTGAATGCTGCAGAAAACTGAAATGTGAACTTATTTTCTTGCTTTTCCTTTCTATTTCGTTTATGAAATTTACTTTCAGTTCACACCCCAATCTGCTTTGGTTACTTGTTATGTGTCCAGTATAGTTCCCTCTTAAGAACGACACGATATATTCCTTAAAATCTCTCTGCACCAAATTATCAGAACTGAAGCGAATTACAAGCCCAAAAACCTGGAACCGACATATTCTTTTCTTCTGTTCTGGTGTGAAACCACGATTAGTTAGAGTTTATTAAGGTCTAACTTAAAACAATCCAAAAAATCGATTAAACACCCACTGCTATGCTCATACTGAAACAAGAAATCTACAGAACTGAAACTGAAACAGAAATGGGTATTCTTCTTTTCTACTTTCTTTCTTTTCTGTTTGTTTATGCAGCTGTCTTTCAAAGCTCTCCCCAAGTGCCTATCTTTTTAGTTAAGTGTTCTAACAACAGTTTAACTCAAAAATAATAATGCCAACGTCCCTCTGTCACCTGTTTATCAGAGGAGGCTAAATTTTCTGAAACGAGAACACAACAGTTCGGATCGGCTGCATTTCCTCCCTGTTGTTTATTCCTGTTCACGAAATTTGACTTACATTTTCCCCATCACACAACTCACGTACTTAAAGGTTCTTATCAAAGTTGAATCCCAAAACCAGTTCTGGCTAATAACCTTGGATCACCCGCATACCAACTGGAAAGAATGCAGAAACAAGAAACTGTAAAAACTGTAGCTGCTGGAGTAGTTTACTTTTCTTTAGTTCGTTAATTGTTTCTCTTCATTTTCTTTTTGGCTCCCTAACGTGTCAAATGTAGGCTCATGTGTTTGCAACAGGTTTAACCTCAGAACAGGCCAACACAACACCACATTACTCAAGCTTCTCACAAGTTAGTATGCAGAAGACATCAAGGTTTCGAAACTGAAAACATATCTGTTTTCCTACCTCTTATGTTTCTGTCTGTTCACGATTTTAGTCCCTGGTTTTCTCCTAGGTTGTCCAATTAGCTCAGTGGTAAACCAAGACTTAACCTCATAACAATTCTAAGAAAATCAGGACTGCACCTCTAAACTTCCTTGCACAAAACCTGTTACTGAAAACAGAAATTCAACCTCTGCACACTACCCCTTTCTACTTCTAGTTTCTACTTTAGTGTGTTGACTGTTTTTTTTTTTTTTTCTTTCAAACACTATCAGGTTAGCTACTACTTAGTTAAGGGTCTTAGTATGGCATTAGTCTTAAAACAGATCCACAAAAGTATGGACAACACCTCCGAGTTTTGTTATACAGAAACACAATTAGTTTTAGAACCTGTATAGAATAATCATGCAGTTTGATACCTTGGGGCTTTTTTTTCTTTGTTTTGGAGTTCGTTCCTCTGGATGATCCCTTGGTGCAATGCAACTCCCAGGCCTTTGAACCTTTGGGTTCAACTGGAAATTTTCTTGTGGAGGTTAGACTTTGACAGACCACATAAAGGATGGCTTGAGAAAACCAGGAATCTGTTTCGAAAGAGACGTTACCTCCTGGTCGAGTTTCAGTGAGGTGTTGGGCTGCTTCTAACCAGGAGATTCTTTTCTGAACAATGTCCAGGAGGCTGCATGGGAGGCTTACACATGGAAGGAACCAAGAGAGAGTTGGGTGAGTTGTCTGTATTTGTCTCAAACATCGGACCACAGCAGGGAGATAAAAAGAGAAACAGAATCTGTTCTGTGGCCTACCTTGGACGGGTGTCCCAACTCGGGTGCTGATATTTTCTTGAGTGGTTTTGCTATATTCACTGGGGAGAAATCTAGGGGGTATGCACGAAGATGTTGCGGAGGTTAGTGCACTAAATGCGATCTCTGGAACATTGAGTAAGAACCGGGTGAGAAGATGTTAGGTGGATAGTTAGTTTTAAAACTCTACCTTGCTGTCTGTTCGTGAGCAATCAGAGGAGCATGAGGAAGATCTCCAGTTTCTTTTTTTTTGAATCGAAACCCCCAGTTTCAGACTTGCAACAAGGGGATCAAAGACTTGAGTTCAGATATCGAAACATGAGGGGAAGGGAGTTACACCTCAGAATTTTCGGACAATGGCAAAGAGAATTCATAGCTGTTGAGTTGCTTGCGCCCATGACATATAGGAACCACAAGTCCTGCTCTTGACTGGTGCAACACGTGAAGTAATGGGAGAGTGTGTAAAGGAATTGAGTGGCGCAAGGAGGGGAGAATAGTGTCGGTGTGTGTGTGGTGAAAATTTCCAAGACATGCAGAACCTGTCTAGCATGTGGGGCACGAAAAAAAATTAGTCACTACAGCAAAGTATACAGACCCAACGGCATGGGTAAGATTCGGTTTGATCTGTTGTTGTATAGTGGAAGTGAATTTTCAGACATAGTGGCATTTAGGTGGGATCTGATTTGTTTTATTGCTCTTGTGCCTAACGGTGAAATTTGATACCGAATGTAAGCACAGCTCAATTGGTTAAGACATTCACTAGGCATACGAGAGGTACGGGGTTCAAACCTCAGCGGGAGCGTCATTGCTCTTTTTTCTTTCTTTTTTTTGTATGAGTTGTACATGTTTATTTATATATGTAAGACCATATTATATATCGCGTTATATTTATTTATTTATTGTTACCAAGTTATGCGACGTTATCATTTTAATTACAACGTTACAATATCGTAACGTTACGTACATGTAGTTTTTGTACGAGTACGTGACTATATTAATATATAATGTTGTCGCGCGTTCGGATTGTTCGTACGTTATTTTATGTCCGAATTATAAAACGCGTTATGATTTTATGCGGTTAAATGTTCAAGGGTGTTTCAATTAAAGTGTATTATTTGTTCAGTCTTATGTTTTTATATGTTTTTCATGCAAGGAAACACTTTTGACCAAAATGCCGGACATAAGGCCGGTTAAATCCTGCACGGCACAAGCGTGGAGCAGAAAAGGTGCTATGCCGGGTATGTTGCTAGGTACATCCCAGCCGACACAAGTAAAAAGTTGCCTCAGTTCACCAGAAGGTAGCAGTACATGAAGAGGTGCCTTTTGATGAAGAGGTGTCTTTTGATGAAGAGGTGCCTTTTGATGAAGATATGTCTTTTGATGAAGAGGTGTCTTTTGATGAAGAGATGTCTTTTGATGAAGAGGTGTCTTTTGATGAAGAGGTGTCTCTTGGCAAAAAGGTGTCTTATGGTGAAAAGGTGTCTCATGGTGAAAAGGTGTCTTATGGTGAAGAGGTGTCTTTTAGTTGGAAAGATGTCTTTTGGATGAGAAGACACTATAGAAAGACATCATTTGGTGATGTGTCTTTCCATACCAATACAACTAGGGTAAAGGTATCTTTTGCTAAAGACATGTCTTGAAGGTGTATCTTTATGGAAAGACATCATTTAAGATATGTCTTTCCATAGAATCACTTCCAACACCTATAAATACCCTTCACATGTGGTCATTTGAGAACACACTTCAACATACCAAATCCACTCCATTCACTTATATATTTTCGCCTCACTCCATTGTTGGTGTCCAAAGAAGTCTACGGATCCATCCACGCAAGAGAAGAAGAAGACCTTGTCGGGTTAAGGCTATTAACTTCTCCTTCTCCCTCTTTGTATTCTCTTCTTGTAGTTGTGTGGATGGTGATGTAGAATTCTTGGTCCTCTCTGGTTAGATATGGTTCTCTTTGTAAACACACTATGATTATTCAATAAAAGACATAAGTTTCAACTTGGAGTTTTGTGTTTCTTGCAATTGGAATGAAGTTGCTTCTTCTTCCATTTACTTCAAATTCTGACTTTATTAAGGCAGAAAGGTTGAGAAACTCTAGGTGGTCTTTCCATTTGTCTTCTACAATTTAGAGGAAGAAAACCTAAGATTTAGTATTAGCCATGTTATTCTCCCCTTGTCGGTTCGTTGATTACCAAATATTTGCTAGTCTTCGATAATGATTAGGGAGTTCTTAGTTCGGGTTCGAACTGGAGAAGTAGTTTGCCATTTTGATAATGCCGGGTGGCATGCCGGGTACAAGACGTCCGGCACGTTCAAGGTTTTTTTGAATCTGCCGTGCGCATTCTGTCCGGCATGATATCCGGCACTATCAAGAGTTGGTTGATTCGAAGTTTATTCTTTTCCTGGGTGATCATATGTGTCTTTGTGACGTTTACCATTACGAATCTGGGGTAGATCATTATAAATACTATTTTAGATTAGGTTTTAGATAGTTTCTTAATTTATACTTACATTTACTTTTCCCCCCTTTTATTATAGAATAGGCTTTTGCCCGGATTAGGACTAGTTTTCTATAAGTCCCTTGGGTTCGATACTCTCGGTCGTAATATACTTACACTATACTCCGACCGGGTTTTATTTTGCTACCCGTAGTAGAGTTGTAGGTTTAGTTTATCATTTTATTCTTTTTATATATGTAGTTTTACCCTAACAATTTCTCGTTTAGCACTAATCTATGCATGAAGCTTTTCTTAAAAAACTTTGGCATTTAATGAAGACAAAGACGTACAAGAAGAGAATTAAATAAAGTAATTTCTTGGCTACATTCTAGTATAGTCATAGATGACTACATATATATACAATTGCTCTATAAAAACTATATTGTTAGTATATAAAAACTGTATGGATATATACCATATATATATATATATATATATTTACATTTAACTTTCATATTACTGAAATTGTACTAGATGTATATACTATCTTCTTAAATTGTATAGTAAACTTACAAAACATGTACTTTTACTATATACAAACTATGTAGCATCTAAGAGAGATTGATTAATTGAAGAGATACAAGTACATGGAATATCCTTCGAGAACAATTACAAGACATACATATAAGAACATACAGTAAATAAGCACTCAAATGTTGCCTTCACTCTTTCTCTCTATTCTTAAGAATCTTTATTTGTTTTGGGGTTTGCTTTGGAGTTCTAGATCTGATTTTTTGGGATTCTTTATGGTGAATAGATCTAAAGCCTTGAGTGATCTTTCACTTTTGAACTTCAAGCTTCTCACCGTTAATGCTGTGAGTTTTGATTGTTCAAACTCTATAACAGACACAAATGACCGAGTCTTGAGCTGACATATATGGCACAACTTCAAACAATGTTTCAATATAGTCAAAATGTTGGTCATAAGGAAACAATTAAAGTGGATTCAGTCTTCCATGATTTAAGCAAAAATAAGGAAAGTTGTTAGTCTTAGGCGGTCTACCAATTTGGAAAAGATATTAGTCTTAATTATCTTATCTTTAAGAATATTATGTCTTAAAGATACAATCTTCTAGTTGCCTATGTATATATCTGGGATGTGGATATGAGAAGATGTAGTTTTTGGTAAAAGAAAGATAGGAAACTCTGTTCTAGTTCAAAAGTGCTATCATGTCATTTTAGGAGTTCTAGAGTTTTGTAATTCAAAGAGCCGTGTGAGCTTCTTAAGAATTATGAGTGGTGTAATCTCCGATTACGTGTTGCTCTATCTGGTTAGAGCGTGTGGGTGTAATTGTTCTTTAACACTGATTAATAGAATGTGATTTCCACTAGAACCAATCCTTTGTCTTAGCATTTTTCGATGTGTCAGTTACACAGAGTTTTATTACACTGACACATATTTACCTAGGGAACTTTCAGTTGGTATTAGAGCGGGTTCCCCTCAATTCCGGAAGAGAAATCTTCTGGGGTCGCAAATTTGAGTTCCTATCAAGGCACCAAGGCTTATAAAATTCAACTACGCATGATGGTGTGAACAAATGGGTGATCAACTCATGTCGATTGACTACGACTTGTGGGTTGTCATTACGGAAGGTGATCTGATTCCACAGACCATTGAGGGAGGTGTCGCCGTGGCCAAACCAAAAGAAAGTTGGAATGAAAGTGACAAAAAGTAGTTGAGTAAAAACAAGCAGGCCTTACGAGTAATTGTCTCATCATTGTCGGAAAGCGATCAACAAAAGGTACTTGGAATCAGAAATCCCAAAGAGGTATGGAGTTTCCTTATGATAGCTTATGAAGGAACTGACTTGATTAGAAAAGCTAAAGAGAAGTAGTTCAAGAGGTAATTCGACAATTTCAAAATGTAAGAGGGCGAGTCGATTACCTAGACCCTTGAAAAGTATGAAAAAATTCTGAGCGATCTAAAGGAAGTCGGTGTTACCTTGGACAATCTTACATTAAATGAGAGGTGCTTGGATAGTCTAAGCAAAGACTGGCTTAATTATACCACTCCCTTGGAAGCAACAAAAGATTTATCCAAAATGTCCTTGGAAGAGCTGGGTTCAGAACTGATGGTCTATGAAGGGAAGCTGAAAGGAGAGATTTCAACTTCTCAAAACAAAGATCTTGCCCTAAAAGTTCAAAAGAATCTTACTGAAACAGATGAAGACGATGTGGATGATGATGAAGAAATCACTCTGATAGCAAACGGCATCAAGAAAATTTTTGGAGGAAAAAGAAATAATGGGAAAAGATTTTACCGAAACAAGAAAGGTCCCATTATATGTTTCAGATGTTACAAGCCTGGTCATGAAGTAAAAAATTGCCCACTTCCTCAAAGCGGCTGCATGGGGAGACGACGTTTCAGTAACCGACTCAGAGACCGAAGAGGAAAATTAGATGTGCATGACAACATTAGTTCATGAGAAGAGGATCGACAGAAGATCAGATTGCTGCATGATGGCAAGAGACAACTGGAGAGAAACTCTAGAAGACAATGAAGTAAGTCTTAGTCATGTTGAAGAAGCTCTTGATTCCTTATCTAAGGAATAAATGTTTGATATGCTGACTTTAGTTGTTTCAAATCTAAATTCTCAAAAGTTAGTGTATGAAGAAAAAATTCGTGAACTAGAAGAGAAGTTTAAAAATTCTGGGTTAATCACTGAAAAAATATCTAAAAATCATGTTGTCTCTTCTGATATAAAATTTATTAGTCCTGTAAAAACTAGAATCTGTGAATTACCAGTTAGGGCTCAAAGTGAGTTTACCTCTCTTATGAGCCGTAATGGTTCACTAAGAAAGGAAAGTGAGTTACTTACTAATGAAATCTTAAAGAAAGATCGTGAGTTGGAACTTTCATCACATAAGAATCCTACTTGGTATACAGGGAAAGCAAATCTTCCCAGTATATTGTATAAGGATAGCACTGGTAGAAAAGGTTTAGGGTTTCATAACTCAGATATTAAACCTCAGTTTTCTAGATGCCAAGAGGACTATAGGACAAGGCAGGTAAGGTGTAGGTATTGTCACTGCTCTGGGCATCATATTCGAAAATGTTTTAAGTTGATGAGGAAATAGTCATCATTCAATTTATTCCACATGAATAGATCTGGACATGTTACTCATAACAGTGTCACAAATTCTTTTTCCTATCTGAAATCAAGGCCCAAGCAAATCTGGGTTCCTAAAAATATCCATTAAATTTAGGATTTCAGTCACGTCTTGAGTCACATACTAAGAACTGGTGGCTCATGGATAGTGGATGCTCAAGGCACCTGAGTGGAGATAGATCTAAATTTAGTTCGCTGTCTGAACATAAAGGAGGTAGTGTTACGTTTGGAAACAATGGAATAGGAAAAATCATTGCAATTGAAACTGTAGGAGATGGATCCTGTATTGATCAAGTTTATCTTGTAGAAGAGTTGGAACATGATTTACTGAGCATTTCTCAAGTGTGTGATAAAGGACCGTCAATTGTAATTTTTTATTCTGAGGGATTTCAAGTTCGAAACAAAGCTACCCATGCACTCCTACTGCAAGGCACCGGGAAAGGAAATCTGTACATGGTGGATGTCAATTCTGAGTTACAAGATGTGTCTTGTATAACTGTAAAAGATGATGATATTCAACTTTGGCATTTACGTTTAGGACATGCACACTATTGTCTCATCAACCGTGTTCAACAAAAAGATTTTTAGTGGTTGCCCTACCTTCGAAAAAACTTGATACTAGTACGCTTTGTGAGGAGTGTGCTCTAAACAAACAGGTCAAGGTTAGTCATTCCTCAAAGAACATTGTCAGTACCTCAAGTATTATGGAACTGTTACACATGGTTCTTATGGGTCATGTGAGGATTGAAAGTAGGTCTAGGAAGAAGTACATCTTTGTCATAGCAAATGACTACTCAAGATTCACATGGGTCAAACTCCTCATGACAAAAGACCAGACTTTTGACGAGTTCAGAATCCTTGTCACTCAGCTGCAACTGTAAACTGATAAAAGGGTCAAGGGAATCCATACTGATCAAGGAATAGAATTTCTCAACTAGTCATTTACCCAGCATTGTACTGAGCAAGGTATCACATACACCTATTCAGTAGCTCGTACACCACAACAAAATGGTGTCGTGGAACGAAAGAATCAAACTTTGTAAGAAATGGCACGCACGATGCTGAATGGTAGTGGTCTCTCACAAAGTTTATGGGGTTAAGCCATCAGTACTGCCTGTTACATACTCAAACGTCCCCAGGTTAGACCTATTCTGCATAAAACCCCCTATGAGCTTTTCAAAGGAAGGAAACCGTCTATCTCTCATCTAAGAGTTTTTGGATGCAAATGCTACATCCTAAATTAAAAGAAAAACAATCTAGGAAAATTTGATCAAAGGAGTGATGAAGGTGTTTTCTTGGGGTATTCCTTGCAGAGTAAGGCATATCGTGTTTTTAACAAACATTCTCTTATTGTTGAAGAATTAGCAAATGTTAAGTTTGATGAGAGCAGCTTTGCTGGACGGAGTCCGTATCCAGGACAAGACTCACCATTCCCCTCTAATCCTTCACCCGACTCAGATGATGATGAAGTGATTCTCCCACAAACTGTTCCCTAGCAAGATGATGCAACTCCGAATGAAAATCAGAATTTGTGTTACAACCTCAGGCTGATACTGATCGAGTACCTGAGCCTTCAACAACTTTAAGAGCTCCAACGGCTAAGCAAGCACCTGGAGTTACACTAGATAACATTATTACTAACATACACTTAGGTGTTCAAACCAGATCCTCTGTTCAAAACTTTTATGCTCATCATGGTTTTATTTATATGATTGAACCTAAAACGGTTACTGAAGCCTTAGCATATTTCGATTGGATCAACGCTATGCACGAAGAGTTAAATGAATTCATACGTAATGATGTTTGGGAGTTAGTACCTTGATCTTCCCAACAAAATGTCATTGGAACTAAATGGGTGTTCCGGAACAAGCTGGATGAAAGTGGTCAAATCTCTCGCAACAAGGCAAGATTGGTTGCAAAAGGATATAATCAACAAGAGGGATTAGATTATGATGAGACTTTTGCACCTGTTGCATGGCTAGAGGTGATATGCTTACTCATTGCTTTTGCGGCTACTAACAAGTTTCAGCTCTATCAGATGGATGTCAAGTGTGCTTTTCTCAACGGATATCTCAAAGAGGAAGTGTTTGTTACTCAGCCTCCAGGCTTTGTAAATCAAGAACGTCCAAATGATGTGTATCGTCTAAAGAAAGCAATTTATGGACTGAAACAGACTCCTAGAGCTTGGTATGACAGACTCACACATTTTCTACTCCAGCAAGGTTTCAATAGAAGGAAAATTGATTGAACTCTATTCCTGAAGCATGTAAACTCTGAGATGGTGCTCATCCAAATCTATGTTGATGACATCATTTTTGGCTCAACAAATGCTCAACTTGCAAAGGAATTTGAAAATCTCATGTCGAAAGAGTTTCAAATGAGCAACATGGGTGAACTTACTTTTTTCCTTGGCCTTCAAATTCGACAAACATATGAGGGAACCTTCATCAGTCAAACTAAGTATACATCAGGACTTCTTACAAAATATAAGTTTACTGATGCAAAGCCTCTACCTACACCTATGTCTACGACATTGAAGCTTGGAACTAAGTCTACTACTGAGCCTGCTGATGAGAAACTTTATCGTGGCATGATTGGGTCCCTGTTGTATCTCACAGCAAGTCGCTCCGACATCATGCAAAGTGTCTGCTTTTGTGCGCGTATCCAAGCTACACCAAAGTTCCTCATGTAAAGGTTGCCAAGAGAAATTTTCGTTATTTATGTGGAACGCAAACTCTTGGTCTATTTTATCCTGGAGGTACTTCCACGACATTAAGTGCTTATACTGACGCTGACTTTGGTGGTTCGCTAACTGACCGAAAAGTACCTCTGGTACTGCTCAGTTTTTGGGTCACAGTCTCATATCCTGGTCCTCCTAGAAACAAGCAGCTCTGTGACTAAAACTGAATATGTTGCTGCTGCCGCTTGTTACGCTCATACTTTATGGCTACGTCATCAATTACTTGATTATGGGCTTACGTTTGGTCCTGTACCCATTTACTGTGACAACACCAACACCATTGAGCTAGCCAAAAATCTAGTTCACCACTCACACTAGTAGAGAAAATATAAAAAAACGGTCTATAAATGACGGTTTCTGGTGAAATCCGTCTTTTAAGCCTATTGGATACGTGCGCGCAACTTAAAGACATCTTAAACGACGGTTTATGTTAAACCGTCTTTTAAGTCATGTGATTTCAGCGCGCCAAAGTATCTTAAACGGTGGTTCTTTAAGATGTCTTTAAGTTGCGCGCGCGCATATCCAACAGGCTTAAAAGACGGTTTTCACCAGAACTGTCATTTATAGATCGTTTTTTTAAACAATGAGTCTTAGCTACAACTATATGTAGTCATCTTTGGCTACATTTTTCATGGTACAGTTTGTATAGAGTAAATGTACATGTTTTATAAGTTTGTTGTACAGTTTATAAAGTCAGTATGTACATTTTGTACAAATTCAGAAATATCACAATTCACTGTATACATGTACATATACATCAGTACAGTTTTAAATGATCAAATGTACAGTTTTCAATGACCAAATATACATGTATGTAGCTATCTATAGCTACATGTGATTGTAGCCAAGAAATTGGGTTTTTAAATATGTTAGTTAATTAATAAACCGTCTTTTAAAATATGTTTAAACACATAAATTAACAAAGTATGAAAAATAGTAAAGAGTAATAAATATTTAAATTAGTTTACATGTTGGTTAAACTTCACAAAATAGGTAGTGAGATATTGCATGTATATATAATTTAATAAAATTTATATTTATAATTAGCATTAATTTATTACTTTAGTAAATTAGTCTTTTTATAATTAACATTGTAACTATATGTACATATATGTAATCTTATAATATCTTTAGTATGTATATAATACGATGCTTATTTACCTATTACGATGCCTTACTACTTATTATAATTTGTATAGGAGTGAACATAAATTGGAATAATAATTAAAATTACAATAATTAAAAGATTAAGTTATAATTGCTACATATGTGTTTTGTCCATAAAATGAACGAGTTTGATGTTGTAGTCTAGTGGTTGGGGACGCGTGTGTGGGTACCATCGGTTGTGAGTTTGAATCCGGACAACACCACTACAGAATAGAAATTAATCTAGTCGCATTAGACTAGATTATCTTTTTTTTATGTGAAAGGGCATTTAAAGATGGTTCGCACAAAACCGTCGTTTAATATCATTTTAAAAGATGGTTTTGGAACCGTCACTTAAGATAGTTGACAAAAAACGACGGTCGCTTAAGAGACAGTTCAAAACCGTCGTTTATGAGCGGTTTCGATTGCGTTTTTTGCTCCTATCCGCACTAGTGTCATGATCAAACCACATTGAGATTCGACATCATTTTCTACGCTATCAAGTTGAAAAGGAAATGGTTCAATTGCTTCATTGTCCAATAAATACACAACTTGCTGATATTTTTACTAAGCCATTTTATCATGACCAGTTCTCCTATCTTAGATTTGAACTGGGACTCATCGACATTCCCTATTTGTCACCAACATGTCAATGTTAACTGAGAATGGTCTTAAAACTGAGGTTGGTGGGGTCTCTATCTTGTTGTCATCTCCGCTGCTTACGAATATACTTGGGGTTCCTCATGACGGTTTGTATGAGTTTAATACTCAAAAAATTGAAGTGGCCACTCTTTCAGAAGTACATCAACATTATGGCCTAGGGACTCCCAATACTCACCAGAGAAATTATATGCAAAGGGACTTTGATGTTATTCCCTGACTCTTGCATTTGGTATCTTATCAGATTGTAGCTCCCAAAGGCGACATGCGTGAGCGAGTGACTCCGGTGGATCTTACTATAATGTGGTGTCTCGAGCATAAAATCTCTGTCTCTTCCTCGGGTGATAATGGATCATTGGAAGCGCATCATAAATGGTAACAAGCCTATTATTCCCTATACTTTATGGCTAACCAAAGTCTTCAAGTTCTATCAGGTTCCTCTTGACACTATGGAAGCCGTTCCTATGAAGTCAACTCAATATCTGGGTACTCATACTCTCTCTAAGATGACTGTGGAACATACTGATGAAGGATGGAAACTGAAGGATCCTCCTATTCCCACAACTTCACCTCTGCTGATGCCCAAAACCTCTGCTGCTGACACTACCTGGCTAACCATGATCAATGCCCTGATTGCAAATCATCATGCCAAAGAGAATAGACTCAAAGCTGTCGAAACTGTTATTGCTTCAACTTCTGCTGCTTTCTCCTCCACTGAGTTGGATGTCTCCTCCTAATCTACAATTCTTTAGTCTTTTATCGTTTTGTGAATATTATGGGTTGTTTCTAAAATGGATTTGTTTGCTTGTTGGATTGTTGACTACTCTTTTGGTTTTTGGGAGCCCTCTTTAATTAGGCAAAAGAGGGAAGAATGTGTTTTGAACTATATCACTGCTTCGTTTGCATTGTGTTATGACATTGCTAGAATATTCTAACTTTTTGCACTACCATGTTGGATAGGATATATTCTGTGTAGCAAATTGACATGGATCACATTAAAGGGGAATCTCCATCTTTTACGCTAAAATCCAAATAGTTGAAGCAGTTACTCAGGGGGGACCTCCAGATTCAAAACTCAGAGTTTGCCCAAATAAAAAAGGGTGAAACTATTAATGCTGCGAGTTTTGATTGTTCAAACTCTGCAACAGACATAGATGGCTGAGTCTTGAGCTGACTTATATGGCACAATTTCAAACGATGTTTCAATTTAGTCAAAATGTTGGTCATAAGGAACCAATTAAATTGGATTCAGTCTTCTGTGATTTAAGCAAAAATAAGGAAAGTTGTTAGTCTTAGGCGGTCTACCGATTTAGAAAAGATATTAGTCTTAATTATCTTATCTTTAAGAATATTATGTCTTAAAGATAAAATATTCTAGTTGCCTATATATATATCCGGGATGTGGATATTAGAAGATGTAGTTTTTGGAAAAAGAAAGATAGGAAACTTTGTTCTAGTTTAAAAGTGCTATCATGTCATTTTAGGAGTTCTAGAGTTTTGTAATTCAAAGAGTGGTGTGATCTTCTTAAGAGTTACAAGTGGTGTAATATCCGGTTACGTGTTGCTGTATCTAGTCAAAGCGTGTGGGTGTAATTGTTCTTTAACACTAATTAATAGAACATGATTTCCATTGGAACCAATCCTTTACCTTAGCATTTTCAGGTGTGTCAGTTACACAGGGTTTTATTACACCGACACATATTTACCTAGGGAACTTTCACTCACCTTTTCCATTCACCGATGCCTCAGTATCGTGGCTGTTAAGGGTATTGCATGATAAACTAGCTAGATTGAAGATTCTCACAAATCAAAATACCCTTTGTAGCCATATTTAATGCAGTCAATATTTTACTGGGAACACACCACACACCAGACACCATCTTTAATCCCTTATTAAATGATAAACCGGTTTTGTAAGGGCATGTTTCAGTTAATAGATATGGATTTTATAACCTAAGTTAGACCTTCGTTTTCTCATTCGAATGCTTCCATTGCATAATGAGTAAGCTAACAAATGCACATATAAACTATTTCAGACTAATACAACTTGAAAATTCTTACAAACCAAATACAATTTATGAGAAATTGATAACACCTCATGTTAAAATAAAAACAGACCTAGATATCCACCACTTCAACATCACCCTCTCATCTTTTCAACCACACCTTATCCCTACTACGCTCCTGATCTGGCCAGTCCATCCATACTCAAAGTCAAATCCTTGATCCCCAAAGCTAGATGATGACATCATTCCCAGGATGTAATTAGCTTGCATCTAAGGAAACTTGTCTCCAAACCTGGGGTCAAGTTGTGACAAGTTTCAACATAAGCTGAATTAATCATCCCCCAAAAGATAAGTTAGTCAATGAACCAGGTTATATGGTTTAGTTTACTCTTTTGACCGTGTTAAGTCGGACTCAAGTCATGTTAATTCTAATTCGAGTTATGCTAGAGCATTATATCCTTTTCAGTTGAGTCGGGTTTGAGTCAAGGCTGAAAACTTCCCAGCTACCTCAATGAAGACAAGAACTCAAGACAAAAACTCAGAAATGGGAAACGAGTACAAGACCAACACACCAGAGAAGGAAAGAAGGAAGAAGTCGATTGATTGAGAAAGGTGGAAAGAGAGAGAGTCACTTTACTTACAACCTAAACACACTAATAACATAGTAGACCAACTTAACTTACTTAGTCTAAACACGAGACAATATATATATACATAAATATAGGACATATGCACAACAGTAACATATAACTTATATTAACCATCTTAACAGCCCCCCTCAAAACAAACACCCTTCTTGTTTGTTTTGCTATTGATGGTTAAGTCCTCCTTGAATCCGGAAGTTGTGTACTACTTCTGAATCCCTCCAACATTTAACTGCTTCAAGACTAGAGGAAAAGCACGCCCTGGTAACACTTTAGTGAATACATCTGCGAGCTGCTGTTGTGATGGTATATACTCAATCTTTACAAGGCCTTGTTGTAGCTTTTGTCGAACGAAGTGGCAGTCCACCTCAATATGCTTTGTTCGCTCGTGGAAAACCGGATTTTTGGCTATGGACACTGCTGCTTGACTGTCTGATTTGAGTGGTATAGGCTGGATTCCCTCAATCCCTAGCTCATCCAACAATCTTGTAAGCCAACTTACTTCTGCTACCGTCTGCCTGAGCGCTCTATATTCTGCCTCTACAGAAGAAAGAGCAACATTAGTCGGTTTCTTGGATTTCCAAGAAAGTGCACAACCACCTAATTCAACATAAAAACCACTTATTGAGCTCCTCGTGTTGGGACACCCTGCCCAATCCGAGTCACAATATGCAATCAATTCAAATTTTTTAGAACTATTCAACATAAGACCATAACTAGCAGTTCCTTTTATGTATCTGAGGGTATGTAGAGCAGCTCTCATGTGCATTTCTATTGGTTTATTCAAAAACGGACTCAACAACTGAACACTAAAGCACAAATCTGACCTAGTGTGTGTCAGGAAATTCATCTTCCCTATCAGCTTTCTGTATAACATAGGGTCTGTAAGAGGTTTCCTATCCTCTAATAGTAATTTTACATTCAGATATAAAGACCAGTTGTGCTTTTTAGTTGTTCACCACCAAACTGCCTAACTAACTCCTCAGAATAATTTTTCTGTAACAGAATCATGCCCTTTTTTTCTCTAAGAAATTATATTCCAAGGAAACTCCCTAAGCTGCCCATATCTTTTATCTTAAATTTTTGATTCAGACTCCTTTTAACCAATTGTATCATTTCAATGTCATCCCCAGTGAGTATCACATCATCAACATAGACAGCAAGCACAATTATCTTTCCTTTGCTTCTCCTAATAAACAATGAATAATCATTTAAGGATTAAACAAAGCCTAAGGAATTAAGAAAACCATTCAATTTTTCATGTCATTGCCTTGAAGCTTGCTTTAGGTCATAAAGAGATTTTCTTAACTTGCATACTTTTCCTTTGCTGTCTGTTTTGTATCCTAATGGTAACTCCATGTAGACTTCCTCGTGAAGATCTCCATGGAGAAAAGCATTATTGGTATCTAATTGGCTAATTTCCCATTCTCTCTTTATTGCCAAAATTATGATAGCTCTAATGGTTGTGAACTTGATAACTGGAGAAAAAAGATAATCTATTCCGTACTTCTGATTATACCCTTTACCAACAAGCCTCAACTTGTATCTCTCTAAGGTATCATCAGCTTTATATTTTAATTTGAACACCCACTTTGAACCTATAGGCTTCTTTCCTTTTGGACACTAAACTAAATCCCAAGTCTTGTTCCTTTATAGAGCATGTATTTCCTCTTTCATAGCTCTTATCCAACTATCATTCTTTACTGCCTCATAGTAATCTTATGGTTCTACGTTTTTATCTATACTAACACTACAACAATGATCATTTTTTTCCCTTCTGTGGTGTTTTCATTATAAGACATAATGATAACCTCTCTGGGTTGCTGAAATACCCCATAAAGTAATCTAAATTAATTTAGAGGATTTTCTTTATTAAACCCTAAATAATACTATTGAATATTAAATTATTATATGGTAATTAATTTAATAGTAAGATTTATAAGTCAATAAATCTTGGAAAAAAATTTAAAGACACTCCAATTATATTATAAAAGATTTTAGAAATATATGGAACATTGATTTGGATCATAAAAGTTAATATAAAATCATAGTTGAAATATCCCTAATAAGTATAAAAATAATTAAGGTCTAATTATATAAGGCTAACATGTTGCAATAATGGATTAAGTAAATATTTACATGAATTAAGGTTTCAGTGAACCTCAATTATATTTATAAAAATAAATATATAGTCTATAAAGATTTATCAAACCTAACATGAAATTATAAATTAAGGGGATCAATTAAAAGGAGTAAATTATACAATAAAAATCGGTGTAACATGTAATATATATTATTACATGAAACGACACATAGATTATTATGAGGAAGATTGAGAGGTTATTTAACAAGCTAATTATGAATCTCCTCTAATCCTTTTCATATTACCTTCACTCATGTTATAACAAATAATAAT
Source organism: Limonium bicolor (assembly GCA_023374045.1). NCBI lineage: Eukaryota > Viridiplantae > Streptophyta > Magnoliopsida > Caryophyllales > Plumbaginaceae > Limonium > Limonium bicolor. Next base: position 38,876,504 of record CM041781.1, read on the forward strand.
AATAATAATAATAATAATAATAATAATAATAAAATAAATAAATAAAACATAAATGATAGCCTCTCTCTATTTACTTTTCACTCATGGTTATAATTTAATTGGCAAACCTCTATCCTTTCCTATTCCCTCATTCACAGTCATAAATATTCTCAACGTTCCTTTCCTCTTCATTTACTCATCACTCACCCTCTTCATGTCTCTTCTTCATTTCTATTTTTATTCTCTTCATTTATAATATTTATTTTGCAAACTCAATTCCAAGAGCACTTATTCGGCAAACAATGGATAGACAAACAAAAGAAATTCTTCATTTTCTTCTCATAATAATCAAGAAACTTACATGTTGGTTTCTCTTCTTCATATTCCCCTCATACAATAACTTAATTGACAAAAAAAACATTCCAGAAATTTCCCTTTCACTCACGGTTGGAATTCTTTTCCTTCAATTTCTTTTCTCTTTATTCACATATAATTTAACCGGCAAAGAAATACAAACACCTCTCTTTTCATCTTCTTTCACGCAAGTGAAGTTACAAACTCTCTTCATTCCCCTTTTTCTATTTCTTTCCTTTACTTTTCATTCCCCTTTTTCTATTTCTTTCCTTCACTATTCACGACAATTTTTGGAACCCGATGATCTGTAATCGCCTTAGTTTTTTTATTTGTGCTGCAATTTTGTTAAATAGGGACGTTACAGAAAGTGGTATCAGAGCGTAGTTATGCTCTGAGCCCGAGAAAACAAGCCGAGTGAAATACTTAGAATATAGGTACCCTTAAAACTAGGGAATTGGGGTAGAATTGGGAAGTGAGGATTCCAGAAAGGCACGTTACCCTTACCACATACTTCACTTTACTTGCTTTTACATTACTTCACGTATTTATGAACACTCCATCTATGCACCGTCCTTAGAACGTTATAAAAATTTCACACTTCTACTACTAAGACGGTTTGTCTTTATAGTATCAAAGAAAATTATAGGTCGTAGTGTGGGACCTTGAAAAATAAAGATATAAAATTGGGTTGAAATTTACTGTGAATATTTAGATACTCAAAATGAATATCATTGATGATGATAGGACATGGAGTCAAACCCCACTTGATTTGAGTTTCTTTATAGGAAACATAAACGTGGAACCAGGGCTTTGGAAATAGCATGATTACTGTATTAGCCATAGCGTAGTATTACAAATCTTTCTAAATTTTCTAATAAAGGATGATAGAGAATCATGCCTAAGGTGATAACTTGGAAATAAAAAGTGTGTAATTTATTATTAAGGATCAAATATGTGAAATAACCTAAAGGTTAGAAAATCCATAGGAAAAGAATTAAAAGATAATGGATTGGTGATGGATCCATAACCCACAGGTTTCAGGATCAAAAATTAGTTGTTGATGGATTATGTTCATTGAGAGTAAAGGTAAATCTTTAGGATTTTATGAAGGGATTTAGAAATTAGTTTATAGAATAAACAGTTGAAAGTGAAAGATTAGAGATCCAAATTGTTAGAAATCAAATGGGCGGATTAAATTATATGATTTTAGAATACTACTTATTGAAATGCTAAAAAGAAGTAACTAGAGATTCATGCAAGTATATCTTAGTATATGGTTTAATAGTTACTACCATGCAGGTACTTAGTAATGGTTATTTGGTAAGTATGTATTTAACGCTTTATGAATTTGGTAAACCTGGTGGAAGGTTGAACTTGGTCCTGGCCAGATCAAGGGATACTAGACACAAAATGGGGTTGAGAGGTAATTCAACTTTGGCACTGGCCATGTCAAGGTTGGATGATCCTTGAAACTTCCTAAAACTTGAAAAAAAAAGGTGTAATTCATTATACATTACATAATTACTTTGAAAATTACACTAAACTAGAGAGGTTTTAAATGGAGTATCATAATGTAAGTTGGTAATAGTGTATTTCACATGAATTATTATTTCTTAAACAAATAATTAGTTATAATATTATCAGTGTATTCTGTCACTAACTAATATCTTGATAATCCTATTCAATCGGGAATATATAGTCAATTATATTACAACCTAAGAGTAGTATGTTATCCTCTACCTTGAATGGTAACTAACAAACCACGATAAACTTCGGCCTGGAAGATTTGACATTACCATACTATTAAATAACATATAGATAAACACCCACCTAACCCTAGGTTGAGAGGTAATTCATTACACAAAAATTATTATTTCTTAAAGATATAGTTAGTTATATTATAAACTGTATAGTTCATCATTAACTAACATTTTAATAATCATACATGTTTAATCAATAATACAAAGATATACACACTCCTTCAACCTTTAGCTTAAATGGTAACTAAGCAACTACAACAACCTCCAACCTGAAATAACCAACATTACCTGGTATTAGACCATTAAATATTATATAGATCCACACGCATACTTGGTACTAGCATAACTCATTAATTTAGTTGTGCTTAAAATTCACTAAGTTGTTTACTCGACCTAATAACTAGATGTTGTTCTAGGATTGAACTACTTACTTAAATCATGGGGTTGAGGACACTACTTGGGAGACTGAGGACTCCATGAGAGTGAAGTACCCACACCTATTCACATGATATTTCCCTATATTCTTGCCTTCAATGGGTTCTCGTTCGTAGCGGTACGAGGGCGTACCTTGGCTCTTTTCGGGGGGTAGTGCATACTCTTTCTTCGTCACCTCATCCAGATTATGCCCTGTTTGTTTTATTAGTAGAATGATAGAGATGTGTATGTATGTACTTAGTTTATATATTGTGTGATTCTCCATTTCTATCTATGAAATATCTTGGTTTGGTTTGATCTTGAGTAATCTTGAGTGGAATTTGGAAATGGAAAAGGACGGGAATAAAGGATTGGTATGGATTGGTATGGAATTGAATTTGGAATCATTATTGGATGGACATCTTGGAATTCTTGCCAGCACACCCGAAGCGGTGTGAGTAGCTATTAGTTGGTTTTAAACTTTGAGACGAAGTTTCTTTTATGGGGTAGACTGAAATACCCCATAAATTAAGCTAAATTAATTTAGGGGATTTACTTTATTAAACCCTAAATAATACAATTAAATATTAAATTATTATATGGTAATGAATTTAATAGAAAGATTTATAAGTCAATAAATCTTGGAAAAAAATTTAAAGACACTCCAATTATATTATAAAAGATTTTAGAAATATATGGAACATTGATTTGGATCATAAAAGTTAATATAAAATCATAGTTGAAATATCCCTAATAAGTATACAAATAATTAAGGTCTAATATAAGGCTAACATGTTGCAATAATGGATTAAGTAAATATTTACATGAATTAAGGTTTCAGTGAACCTCAATTATATTTATAAAAATAAATATATAGTCTAAAAAGATTTATCAAACCTAACATGAAATTATAATTAAGGGGAACAATTAAAAGGAGTAAATTATACAATAAAAATCGGTGTAACATGTAATATATATTATTACATGAAACGACACATAGATTATTATGAGGAAGATTGAGAGGTTATTTAACAAGCTAATTATGAATCTCTCTCTTTTCATATTACCTTCACTCATGTTATAACAAATAATAATAATAATAATAATAATAATAATAACTAAAATAAATAAAACAAAATGATAGCCTCTCTCTATTACTTTTCACTCATGGTTATAATTTAATTGGCAAACCTCTCTCCTTTCCTATTCCCTCATTCACAATCATAAATATTCTCAACGTTCCTTTGCTCTTCATTACTCATCACTCACCCTCTTCATGTCTCTTCTTCATTTCTATTTTTATTCTCTTCATTTATAATATTTATTTTGCAAACTCAATTCCAAGAGCACTTATTCGGCAAACAATGGATAGACAAACAAAAGAAATTCTTCATTTTCTTCTCATAATAATCAAGAAACTTACATGTTGGTTTCTTTCTTCATATTCCCTCATACAATAACTTAATTGACAAAAAAAAAACATTCCAGAAATTTCCCTTTCACTCACGGTTGGAATTCTTTTCCTTCAATTTCTTTTCTCTTTATTCACATATAATTTAACCGGCAAAGAAATACAAACACCTCTCTTTTCATCTTCTTTCACGCAAGTGAAGTTACAAACTCTCTTCATTCCCCTTTTTCTATTTCTTTCCTCCACTTTTCATTCCCCCTTTTCTATTTCTTTCCTCCACTTTTCACGACAATTTTTGGAACCCGATGATCTGTAATCGCCTTAGTTTTTTTATTTCCGCTATAATTTTGTTAAATAGGGGCGTTACAGTTGCACTACAGTAAGAGCACAAGTATTATCAGACAATTCATTTTTCTGTTGCAGATTAGACAGTCTATCATGTAACAGAGCAGTAAAATAGTCAGAGGAATTAGTTCCAGGTTGGACTTTCTGATTTAACATGAGTGATTCATCACAAAAAGAATTTGAGAGAGTATCAGGAGACTTCCCTTTCTTTTGAGGTGGCAAGCTTCCCATCACATAATCTTGCAGGTAGCTTGGTGGTTGTCTCTCCCTTGTTGATCTTCTTAGTTCTGTCTCGATTTGTGTGGTCTGGTCTTGTGAACTCTGCGTAGCCTCTTCTTGCTGTTCAGTATTTCTTTCTTCCTGTTCTGCATTTTTCTCATCAATATCATCAGTAACAAAAGTGTCTTCATAATCCTCATAATCTTCTATTTCTAAGAAAGCCCTATCCATCTGTTGGTTTCCTTTTGTTGTTTTTGCCTGGTGGTTATTATCAATATGTGTTTTTGTGTGTGATGCTGTCATGTGGTTCCCTTTAAAAGGGAAAACATGTTCATAAAATTGCACATCCCTATTGACAATAATCTTGTCATTATCCAGATGAAACAACTTAAAACCTTTCTTGTTTGGTGGATATCCACAAAACACGCATTTTAATGATTTTGCAGCAAACTTATCATGCAGGGGAGAATTTATATGAGCAAAGCATAGAGACCCAAAGCACTTCAAAGCAAGGTAGTCTGGTTCTTGCCCGTACAATATTTCATAGGGGCTTTTCTCTCCCAATATATCTAAAGGCATTCTGTTTATTAAATAAACAGAGGTTAAGATACTTTCCCCCCAGAATTTTAAGGGCAAACCTGAATAGAACATTAAGCTTCTTGCTGTCTCTAAAATGTGGCAGTGTTTCCTTTCAACCACCCCATTTTGTTGGGGGGTATGTGGGCAAGATGTTTGATGTTGGATCCCTTTTCCTTTATAAAATTCTATTCCCTCCTTTGAAGTTCCTAATTCACGTGCATTGTCACTCCTAATTATTCTCATCTTGGCCTTAAACTGCACCTTAACCATTTCTATGAAGTGTTTAATAACCTGAAAGCATGAGGATTTTTGTGATATAAAATGCACCCAAGTTGCACGTGATTTATCATCAACAAAGGTTAGAAAGTATGCAAAATTGTCATGAGTTTTAGTCCTATATGGGACCCATAGATCTACATGTATGATTTCAAAAACTTCCTTTGATTTTATAGTGTTGATGGAAAAGGGAGTCTATGACTCTTGGCTTTACAACAGGATTCACAAAGAAAATATTTCTTCCCTAAACTTTGATAAAAAAATGCCAATTTTCTTTAGCTTTCCTATTGGTAAATGACCCAGCCTATGGTGCCATAAGCTGACAGTGTCTCTAGAGTCATAAGATCCAACTAACTTTGTTGTATTGCATACATTTACAGAAAAACCTAGGTTATGATCACAAAGAAAATTCTCATCCAACAAGTACAGTCCATCTGAGAGTTTTCCAACTTCTTGTTCATGTTCTGAAATACATTCCTGAAATAGACAGCAGGTATCATCAAAATAGAACTTGCCTTTCAGCTGTTTAGCCAATTTACTTATGGAAATCAAGTTGAACTGGAAATTAGAAACAAATAACACATCATATAAGGTCAAGGTTTGATTGATCTTTACACTCCCAATGATTTTAACTTCCTGTGGATGGCCGTCAGGCATTCCAACAGTATGCACATGGCTAAGGTACTTATAATTGGTGAATTTTTTTAGGTCGCAACACATGTGTTCTGTAGCACCGCTATCAAGGACCCATTTGTCAAACAAAATCCTTTTCTTATGTGTAAAGCATGCTTTCATATCATTCTTAAACCTTAAGGAAACAAACACAGAAGAGCATCAATCATTTCTCCTATCTCTAGCATTCAATTCTTCATGCACTTTATCACTAACATAACGAAATTGAGAAGATGCAGTTTCTAACCGTTTCTTGTTGCTTCTATCATTCAGAGAACCAGAAACAGATGGGTAGCAAGTATGTTTTCTATTTTTAGCATTCAGTTCATGATGTCTTTCATCACTGACATAATCTAATATAAAAGGGGTGATTTTGGATATTTCTTGCCATTCCCATCGTTCAGGCAATTAAGTAAGACAGGGCAATTACTAGATTCTGGGATTTCATAATTTTGATAATTAAGTATTCTAGAATGAGTATTTGGATGGGAAATACTACCAAAAAACTACAAGAAGATATTCCTTGTTCGTTTTTTGAGTTGTTGGTTATTGGTGTACTGGGACAGATCTGATTCACCTGCTCCAAGGTGAAAGTCTTCGCGTTCTCATCCTGAGACCCAATCTGTGCTCCATCTGTAGTTGCTGTTGTGGACTTCTTTCCCTTCTTCCAGGACGCAGGATACCCATGGACTTGGTAGCATTTCTCAAATGTGTGACCACTTCGCCCGCAGTGGGTGCACTGGAGATTGCTCTGCCTTACGTCTCTGTTTGGATAGGGTTTGGCGCCTCGCTTGAAGCTCTCTGCTGTGAAGGATAGTGCTCCAGTTTTGGCTCCGTGTTCTCCCTTTCGGTGCTATAAACAAGTTTCTGTGTCTCTTCTTGCACCAGGAGAGTAAAATTGTTCTATGGATGGGAGAGGGCTCATCATTAAGATGTTCCCCCTTAAGATTGCGAACTTTTCATTGACGCCCATCAGAAATTGGATGACTCTTTGCTTTCTAAAGATTTCTTTATACCCAGAGGCGGCTTGGCAAGTTCCAACGAATCGATCTCGTCCCAGATCTCCTTCATGCGCGTGTAGTAAGTGTTGATTGTACCTCCTTCTTGCTTCTGCTCATTCAGTTTCTGATGCAGAGAATAGATCTGCGCAACATTAGATTCTTCAAATCTCATCGCCAGTTCCTTCCAAAGTTGAGTTGCAGTGGTACAATACAGCACACTCTTCGCTGTTTCTTTGTTTAAGCTAGCCAAGATCCATGAGGTTACCATTGAGTTGCAAAGCTTCCACGATTTAAACTTTGGGTCATCCTTCGAGGGCCTCTCTATGGTTCCCTCAACAAACCCCAGCTTATTCTTCACATCTAGCGCAATTATCATTTCTCTCTTCCAAGCCCTAAATCCGCTTCCATCAAATTTCTCAGTGAGAAACATTCCCGGCTGCTCCGAGTTTGACAGGAAGAATGGATCCATGTTGTCCATCTTGGACTTCTTGGTATTGCTACTTTCCGCTTCCTCGTCGGTCATCGTTTTGTTTCCCTTACCTTCTTTGTCTTCGGTTTCTGTCATTGTAAGTGAATCTTTCCTTCAATCAAGGGTTCGATCCGCCCGCTTCAACAGAGTTTACGTCTTCAATGCTGGATCTAATACCATGAAAACTTCCCAGCTACCTCAATGAAGACAAGAACTCAAGACAGAAACTTAGAAAGGGGAAACGAGTACAAGACCAAAACACCAGAGAAGGAAAGAAGGAAGAAGTCGATTGATTGAGAAAGGAGGAAAGAGAGAGAGAGAGAGAGAGAGAGAGAGAGAGAGAGAGAGAGAGAGAGAGAGAGAGAGAGAGAGAGTTACTTTACTTACAACCTAAACACACTAATAACATAGCAGACCAACTTAACTTACTTAGTCTAAACACGAGACAATATATATATACACAAATATAGGACATATGCACAACGATAACATATAACTTATATTAACCATCTTAACAAAGGCAGCTTGTAGTTTTATTCCACGTCAAATCAATTCAAGTGCAAGGAAATTCAAATAAAATAGTACTGAACACTAAAGAGTTGAGGTACCAGGAAACAAGCCACAATTTTCTACTTGCCAGAGGATCTGCGGGGTTAAGGCATAATAAAGAGAAAACAATATTGAGAATAACATTCAGATGATCAAAGAAACTAATTAGCTACATGTTGTATCTCAGAAGAAGGGGACGAGGAGTGTACGTACCATGGGACATATGCCCTTAAGATAGAGTAAAATCTGCTTGACTATACACCACAGATTATCAGTTGAGGCATGCAACTGCATATGTAAATTCAGGTAATGAAATGGTAACATAGTGAAAGGCATTAACAATACTAAGATAGAGATAAGGATCTCTTTCAGAAAGAAGTTGATAATGGGTGGCGTAGGCAGAGGTTAGCCTTCAACGTACCAGTGATGATGAAATAGATCATTGATGTACTTAGACTAGGGATGGCAATGGGTCGGGTTTGGGTCGGGTGGACCATCACCCGCACCCGTCACCCGACTTCACCCGCTCCACCCGTACCCGACCCGTCACCCGTTATGTATCACCCATCACCCATTTCACCCGTTACCCACGAGTGAAGCGGGTGAACCCGTTTACCCGTTTGTTTTTCTTTATCCTTCTTCGCCAGTTAGGTTTGCAAATTACTGTGAGTGGAGAGTAAATAGAGACGCAAAGCATGTATGTTCTATGTTCGCCGGTTAGGGTTGCAAAATTTACTTCAGAGAAAAGAATGAAATATTGCACAGAGCATGTACGTCCATGTTCGCCAATTATGGTTGCAAAATTACATGAGTGAAGATAGAAAATAGAGGCGCAGAGCATGTATGCTCAATGTTTGTAATACCCCAAATTTCTTAAACTGTGATTAAGGTCTTATCTAACTGTAAACCTTAGGAAACCCTAATTTCTAAAGATGGAGAAGGTTATAATTAGTTGGAGGTGCTTGGTGAACATTAGGAACCTTAGTTCCCGGAGTATCACCCGGTAAACCTTAGTTTCGCAGGATTCCTGAAATTTCCGAAAATTACTAAATTCCTCAGGAACTGAGAGTGGGTATCAACCTTAGGAAGTGTGTTAGATACTTTTGAGAGTGTTTTGAGGAAAGAAACAATCATATCTTTCTTATTTTAATATAAGACAATCTAGTTACATTTTTCAGTATTTAGTGGTTCTGGGCAAACGGGGCTTAAGGAGAGCTCAGAAGTGACCCGAGGAAATTCCTGAAACTTGATAACCCACACTAGTATTAACATACCTACACATATAGTCTTAATTCCCATAAAAAGTTCAAGCCAAACATGGCCTAAGATGGTGGCCGAAAATATCAAGGAAGGAGGAGAAAAATATCTCGGTTACTATTCACACCTCCTTACTATTTGCCAATGATTACAAAATCAACTTGCCCCTCCTTATCCATTCAATGGCGGTTTGGCATGAGTGGTTAGGATTGGTTTTTGTCACCTAACACAAATCTATGGCTATGGACAATTCTAGAAGTAATAATTACAAATAGTAAGATAAGGATGATGAAAAGTTAGTATAAAAGGGGGGGTGGAGGTCGGCCATGGTAGGTGAGCAAGGTGGCCATTCTCTTCATCTACCTTGCTTCTCCTAAGCTAGAAAACACCATTGGAGCATAGGCAACAACACTCCTCCATTGGAAACACAAATCTAAGGTAGTAATTAAGCTAAAATCAAGGAAAAAGGCAAGTTTAAGGAGTGGAAGCCAAACTCCAAGGTGGGTGACTTGGTTGGTGGAGATTTTGAGCTCAAGCAACTTATAATCAAGGTATAAAAGCTCCAAAATGGCTAGGAGAGGACAGGTAACATCTATGCACATCACTTTCACCCTTTAAGCTTATTTTCCTTCTTAAGTCATTCTGTTTTGTTATCTACGAATCCTATCTCTTATTTTCTTAAAATTTTACAGTAAACTATGGATGAATATTTAGTGAACATCCTAGAAAATAAAGTCGAGATAAGGTCAAAACACTAAAGAACTTTGAAAATGAAGAAAAATGAGCTTTAAGCTTTAGGAATTGTTTGGATGGGTTTCCGACATGGGTTTGAGCTAAAATTTTGAGGGTAGTCTTGAATAGTGAATATATGGTTATGGTTGAAAAATCAAGTCGAATGGAGAAATTTAAGTCGGTTAGACAAGGTAAAGAAGCTAAAAATGAGAAAATGTGCTTTAAGCCTTTCTGAATGTTTGAATGGGTTTCCGAATTGATCTTGAGCTGAAATTTTGAGGAGATACTTGTGTTGTTGATATTGGATCATGGTTAAATTTTAGGCCGAGACTCTTTTGGGAAGTTGTTTAAGTTGGTGAATAGTGATTTTGGCTAAAAATAAGAATTTAAGCTTTCTAAGGTGGTTTCTTGGAATTGTTTGATTCTCTGATTTATTGGAGTTTGAATGGTATTGTTATGATGTTATTAAGGTTATTTTACAAGTGGTGAGCTTGATGTGTGAATTACTACTTGTGTAAAGCTTGGTTATGATATCTTACTCATGGTTTGCAAATGTGTTTAAGGATAACCTCTTGTGGTGGTGGTGGAAAGTATTGTGTGATGTTGTTATCATGGTTATCCTAAGGCTATGCCTCTTGTGAGAGCCTTTAAGGCCAAGCCGACGTTCCGGCAACAATATAAGCTCCTACTAATGAATTGGAGCTGCCACTATGATCTACTCCTATTGGGCAGAAGTTTTCAATAGGGGGTGTGCACACTTAAGGACATAGGGTGGGGTGGTGGTGGTGGACTTCATTTGGAAATATCTTGTATTGATATTAATTATCTCTTGATAATTCTTGGTACAGGTAAATGGTGTGTGATCTATTCTGATTTGTTATATTTGTTAATATTTGCTGGAAACAAAGGTTTTAAAGAGAAAATAAGTTTTTACGGGGTGTGGTAGTGTTACTCAGTTTTTACTGATTTTATTTGTTTGTGTTTCCTGTGTATATGTATTCTGGATTCAGGGTAACTGGGATGGACACCTTCTCTGCACTGAGGACGAGTCCACCGATACTTTCTATATTTTCATGTTTGTCACCGAGATAATTTATGAGGAGTGGAACAAGAAGATACAAGGTTTTAGGCACCCGGAAAATGGCACCAGTCAGTCATCACTCATGATGTTTCCACGTACGAGTATATGCAAGTGGTCCCTAGTTAGATGCTAGCGATGTAATAGCCTTTTGATACCCCTTTACTTTTGGTGTAAAATAGGAGTAGGAGCTAACATAGTAGTTGGCTGGAAGGGGTCTTTTGGTACTAAGGTGTAAAGTGACGGGTTGGTTGTGTCACTCTTTTGATAGTAACAGCGATGTAAGATAGCTAGCGTAGGTGGTGGTGGTAATAGCCTTACACTTACTAGTGGTTAGTAAGTGTGGCGGTAACCCCGGTGATAGTATTAGGGGACCTTTGTAAAAGAAGACTGACGCATGTATAATATAAGTGTTATTTCAGTTATAACATGTCTCTCTAGAATAAAAAAAAAAAAAAAAGGCTAAGTAAATGGTGGTGGTAAACCGGGGCGTTACAGAGTGGTATCAGAGCTATAGGTTAGCTGGAGGGGAAAATTTGAGTTTGACTAGGAAGCAAGGTGACCCAGGCTTAGGTTTAGGAGACTAGGCAGAACCATGTGGTTCTGAAAATATGTTTGCTGTGATATTTGTGTGTTGTGTGCTTGATTGATTATAGTTAACTATTTATATTGCAACTAACATATCTGTGTGTAGAATAATGGAGAGGGGAGTGGACGGAGTAATGGAGAGGGGAGAGGACAGATGGATGAACTGAGGGAGTTGACACTGAGTATGGGAAGAATCCTGGAGCAGCACGAGGCTAGAGCTGAAATACCCAAGGATTTCTCCCGGAGGATAGCAGCTATGAAACCCAGTACTTATTCGGGAGAAGAGGATCCAGTGATTCTGGAAGAGTGGATCAGAGAGTTTGACAAAATATTTGATATTATTGATTGCCCTGAAGAAAAGAAGGTAAGTGGGGCTGTATTTTATTTTAAAGGTGAGGCTGATCTGTGGTGGACTGCGGAGGAGGAGAGACTCAAAGGAAATCCGGGTTTTGGGTGGAATATGTTGAAAGATGCGATGAGGAAAAGATTTTATCCGGAGCATGTAAGGTTGCAAAAATATCAGGAATTTACTGGATTGAGGCAGCGAAGATGATGTTAAAACTTATCATGCTAAGTTTGTGGAGCTTGCTAGATTTGCTCCGCATGTGGTACCGATGAGACTGCTAAGGTTCAACGTTTCTTGGAAGGGTTAAATTGGGATTTACAAGAAGCTCTGAGTGTAATACCTATAACTACTTTACAAGAGGCGTACGATAAAGCTGCTAATCTTTATAGGTACAACAGAGGAAGGAAGTACAAACGGGGCGGAAAAGGAGAATGGAGACTCGTAAGGGAGAGCTTTGATAAGAGGACTAAAGTAGAAGTTAAACCAAGTGGGGGAGCCGGACCCAATTACTCGGGACGACGAATCAATGATAAAGGATCTAGATACTTTTATTGCAAGATATGTGAAAAGAACCATCCAGGTGAAGATTGTGAAGGAAGGTTGGTGAAGTGTTTTAATTGTGGAAGGTTAGGACATAGAGCCTTCGAGTGTAGGTACGGGAAGGATAATGGAGGAAAGAGTGGTGGAAACGCTTATCAGAGTAGCGCAGCGGAAACGTTGTGGACCCATAACCAGAAGAAAGGCAGTGAAGATACTAATGAATCTTCATAGGATTCAGGAACTTATCACGGTTAAGGTTAATTATTAAGTTTCAGGAGAAACTTTCTTTTTAGGGGGGGAGAGTCGTATGGTAAGTGGTGAATGATTATGTGAATGTTTGTGATTGTGAATGTTGTTGGTGCAGAAATGGTTGGTAATACTTGAATGTTATTTTAGGAGTTGTTTCTTCATGATTTTATATATGTGGTATCATTGAATTTGTGAATGGTTTATATTGTGATGGATGGGATTGGTGTGTCTGAGGTTTTGTGTGATGTTGCTGAATCATTGTGGTTGATGAGTTACTGGAATTATTGTGTGGAATATTGTTTTAATTTCTTGGAGTATGTGACTGTATTGTTTGGTGTGATGAATTGAGCTTCGAGGACGAAGCTTTGTTTAACGGGGGGAGGATGTAATACCCCAAATTTCTTAAACTGTGATTAAGGTCTTATTTAATTGTAAACCTTAGGAAACCCTAATTTCTAAAGATGGAGAAGGTTATAATTAGTTGGAGGTGCTTGGTGAACATTAGGAACCTTAGTTCCCGGAGTATCACCCGGTAAACCTTAGTTTCGCAGATTTCTGAAATTCCGAAAATTACTAAATTCCTCAGGAACTGAGAGTGGGTATCAACCTTAGGAAGTGTGTTAGATACTTTTGAGAGTGTTTTGAGGAAAGAAACAATCATATCTTTCTTCTTTTAATATAAGACAATCTAGTTACATTTTTCAGTATTTAGTGGTTCTGGGCAAACGGGGCTTAAGGAGAGCTCAAAGTGACCCGAGGAAATTCCTGAAACTTGATAACCCACACTAGTATTAACATACCTACACATATAGTCTTAATTCCCATAAAAAGCTCAAGCCAAACATGGCCTAAGATGGTGGCCGAAAATATCAAGGAAGGAGGAGAAAAATATCTCGGTTACTATTCACACCTCCTTACTATTTGCCAATGATTACAAAATCAACTTGCCCCCTCCTTATCCATTCAATGGCGGTTTGGCATGAGTGGTTAGGATTGGTTTTTGTCACTAACAAAATCTATGGCTATGGACAATTCTAGAAGTAATAATTACAAATAGTAAGATAAGGATGAAAATAGTATAAAAGGGGGGGTGGAGGTCGGCCATGGTAGGTGAGCAAGGTGGCCATTCCTCTTCATCTACCTTGCTTCTCCTAAGCTAGAAAACACCATTGGAGCATAGGCAACAACACTCCTCCATTGGAAACACAAATCTAAGGTAGTAATTAAGCTAAAATCAAGGAAAAAGGCAAGTTTAAGGAGTGGAAGCCAAACTCCAAGGTGGGCGACTTGGTTGTGGAGATTTTGAGCTCAAGAACTTATAATCAAGGTAGAAAAGCTCCAAAATGGCTAGGAGAGGACAGGTAACATCTATGCACATCACTTTCACCCTTTAAGCTTATTTTCCTTCTTAAGTCATTCTGTTTTGTTATCTACGAATCCTATCTCTTATTTTCTTAAAATTTTACAGTAAACTAGGGATGAATAGTTAGTGAACATCCTAGAAAATCAAGTCGAATAAGGTTGGGAAGTAGGAAAACACTAAAGAACTTTGAAAATGAAAAAATGAGCTTTAAGCTTTAGGAATTGTTTGGATGGGTTTCCGACATGGGTTTGAGCTAAAATTTTGAGGGTAGTCTTGAATAGTGAATATATGGTTATGGTTGAAAAATCAAGTCGAATGGAGAAATTTAAGTCGGTTAGACAAGGTAAAGAAGCTAAAAATGAGAAAATGTGCTTTAAGCCTTTCCGAATGTTTGAATGGGTTTCCGAATTGATCTTGAGCTGAAATTTTGAGGAGATACTTGTTTTTGATATTGGATCATGGTTAAATTTTAGGCCGAGACTCTTTGGGAAGTTTTTAAGTTGGTGAATAGTGATTTTGGCTAAAAATAAGAATTTAAGCTTTCTAAGGTGGTTTCTTGGAATTGTTTGATTCTCTGATTTATTGGAGTTGAATGGTATTTTTATGATGTTATTAAGGTTATTTTACAAGTGGTGAGCTTGATGTGTGAATTACTACTTGTGTAAAGCTTGGTTATGATATCTTACTCATGGTTTGCAAATGTGTTTAAGGATAACCTCTTGTGGTGGTGGTGGAAAGTATTGTGTGATGTTGATATCATGGTTATCCTAAGGCTATGCCTCTTGTGAGAGCCTTTAAGGCCAAGCCGACGTTCCGGCAACAATATAAGCTCCTACTAATGAATTGGAGCTGCCACTATGATCTACTCCTATTGGGCAGAAGTTTTCAATAGGGGGTGTGCACACTTAAGGACATAGGGTGGGTGGTGGTGGTGGACTTCATTTGGAAATATCTTGTGTATATTTGAAATTCTTGTATTATTAATTATCTCTTGATAATTCTGGTACAGGTAAATGGTGTGTGATCTATTCTGATGTGTTTTTTAATATTTGCTGGAAACAAAGGTTTAAAGAGAAAATAAGTTTTTACGGGGTGTGGTAGTGTTACTTAGTTTTTACTGATTTTATTTGGTTGTTTTTTCCTGTGTATATGTATTCTGTGAATTCAGGGTAACTGGGATGGACACCTTCTCTGCACTGAGGACGAGTCCACCGATACTTTCTATATTTTCATGTTTGTCACCTATCGTAGAAGTTTACAGCCTGGGGTCACCGAGATAATTTATGAGGAGTGGAACAAGAAGATACAAGGTTTTAGGCACCCGGAAAATGGCACCAGTAAGTCCATCACTCATGATGTTTCCACAGTGTACGAGTATGCGCAAGTGGTCCCTAGTTAGATGCTAGCGATGTAATAGCCTTTTGATACCCCTTTACTTTTGGTGTAAAATAGGAGTAGGAGCTAACATAGTAGTTGGCTGGAAGGGGTCTTTTGGTACTAAGGTGTAAAGTGACGGGTTGGTTGTGTCACTCTTTTGATAGTAACAGCGATGTAAGATAGCTAGCGTAGGGGTGGTGGTGGTAATAGCCTTACACTTACTAGTGGTTAGTAAGTGTGGCGGTAACCCCCGGTGATAGTATTAGGGGACCTTTGTAAAAGAAGACTGACGCATGTATAATAAGCAGTTACTTTAGTTATAACATGTCTCTCTAGAATCAAAGAGAAAAAAAAGAGGCTAAGTAAATGGTGGTGGTAAACCGGGGCGTTACAGAGTGGTATCAGAGCTATAGGTTAGCTGGAGGGGAAAATTTGAGTTTGACTAGGAAGCAAGGTGACCCAGGCTTAGGTTTAGGAGTCTAGGCAGAACCATGTGGTTCTGAAAATATGTTTGCTGTGATATTTGTGTGTTGTGCTTGATTGGTTATAGTTAACTATTTATATTGTAACTAACATATCTCTGTGTAGAATAATGGAGAGGGGAGTGGACGGAGTAATGGAGAGGGGAGAGGACAGATGGATGAACTGAGGGAGTTGACACTGAGTATGGGAAGAATCCTGGAGCAGCACGAGGCTAGAGCTGAAATACCCAAGGATTTCTCCCGGAGGATAGCAGCTATGAAACCCAGTACTTATTCGGAGAAGAGGATCCAGTATTCTGGAAGAGTGGATCAGAGAGTTTGACAAAATATTTGATATTATTGATTGCCCTGAAGAAAAGAAGGTAAGTGGGGCTGTATTTTATTTTAAAGGTGAGGCTGATCTGTGGTGGACTGCGGAGGAGGAGAGACTTAAAGGAAATCCGGGTTTTGGGTGGAATATGTTGAAAGATGCGATGAGGAAAAGATTTTATCCGGAGCATGTAAGGTTGCAAAAATATCAGGAATTTACTGGATTGAGGCAGCGAAGATGATGTTAAAACTTATCATGCTAAGTTTGTGGAGCTTGCTAGATTTGCTCCGCATGTGGTACCCGATGAGACTGCTAAGGTTCAACGTTTCTTGGAAGGGTTAAATTGGGATTTACAAGAAGCTCTGAGTGTAATACCTATAACTACTTTACAAGAGGCGTACGATAAAGCTGCTAATCTTTATAGGTACAACAGAGAAGGAAGGAAGTACAAACGGGGCGGAAAAGGAGAATGGAGACTCGTAAGGCCAGAGCTTTGATAAGAGGGCTAAAGTAGAAGTTAGACCAAGTGGGGGAGCCGACCCAATTACTCGGGACGACGATTCAATGATAAAGGAACTAGATACTTTTATTGCAAGATATGTGAAAAGAACCATCCAGGTGAAGATTGTGAAGGAAGGTTGGTGAAGTGTTTTAATTGTGGAAGGTTAGGACATAGAGCCTTCGAGTGTAGGTACGGGAAGGATAATGGAGGTAAGAGTGGTGGAAACGCTTATCAGAGTAGCGCAGCGGAAACGTTGTGGACCCATAACCAGAAGAAAGGCAGTGAAGATACTAATGAATCTTCATAGGATTCAGGAAGTTATCACGGTTAAGGTTAACATTAAAGTTTCAGGAGAAACTTTCTTTTTAGGGGGGAGAGTCGTATGGTAAGTGGTGAATGATACTAGTGTTTGTGAATGTTTGTGATTGTGAATGTTTGTTGGTGCCAGAAATGGTTGGTAATACTTGAATGTTATTTTAGGAGTTGTCTCTGATTTTATATATGTGGTATCGTTGAATTTGTGAATGGTTTATATTGTGTGATTGGTGTGTCTGAGGTTTTGTGTGATGTTGCTGAATCATTTGTGGTTGATGAGTTACTGAATTATTGTGTGGAATATTGTTTTAATTTCTTGGAGTATGTGACTGTATTGTTTGGGTGATGAATTGAGCTTCGAGGACGAAGCTTTGTTTAACGGGGGGAGGATGTAATACCCCAAATTTCTTAAACTGTGATTAAGGTCTTATTTAATTGTAAACCTTAGGAAACCCTAATTTCTAAAGATGGAGAAGGTTATAATTAGTTGGAGGTGCTTGGTGAACATTAGGAACCTTAGTTCCCGGAGTATCACCCGGTAAACCTTAGTTTCACAGATTTCTGAAATTCCTGAAAATTACTAATTCCTCAGGAACTGAGAGTGGGTATCAACCTTAGGAAGTGTGTTAGATACTTTTGAGAGTGTTTTGAGGAAAGAAACAATCATATCTTTCTTCTTTTAATATAAGACAATCTAGTTACATTTTTCAGTATTTAGTGGTTCTGGGCAAACGGGCTTAAGGAGAGCTCAAAGTGACCCGAGGAAATTCCTGAAACTTGATAACCCACACTAGTATTAACATACCTACACATATAGTCTTAATTCCCATAAAACTCAAGCCAAACATGGCCTAAGATGGGCCGAAAATATCAAGGAAGGAGGAGAAAAATATCTCGGTTACTATTCACACCTCCTTACTATTCACACCTCCTTACTATTTGCCAATGATGCAAAATCAACTTGCCCCCTCCTTATCCATTCAATGGCGGTTTGGCATGAGTGGTTAGGATTGGTTTTTGTCACCTAACACAAATCTATGGCTATGGACAATTCTAGAAGTCATAATTACAAATAGTAAGATAAGGATGAAAATAGTATAAAAGGGGGGGTGGAGGTCGGCCATGGTAGGTGAGCAAGGTGGCCATTCTCTTCATCTACCTTGCTTCTCCTAAGCTAGAAAACACCATTGGAGCATAGGCAACAACACTCCTCCATTGGAAACACAAATCTAAGGTAGTAATTAAGCTAAAATCAAGGAAAAAGGCAAGTTTAAGGAGTGGAAGCCAAAATCCAAGGTGGGCGACTTGGTTGGTGGAGATTTTGAGCTCAAGCAACTTATAATCAAGGTAGAAAAGCTCCAAAATGGCTAGGAGAGGACAGGTAACATCTATGCACATCACTTTCACCCTTTAAGCTTATTTTCCTTCTTAAGTCATTCTGTTTTGTTATCTACGAATCCTATCTCTTATTTTCTTAAAATTTTACAGTAAACTAGGGATGAATAGTTAGTAGAACATCCTAGAAAATCAAGTCGAAATAAGGTTGGGAAGTAGGAAAACACTAAAGAACTTTGAAAATGGAAAAATGAGCTTTAAGCTTTAGGAATTGTTTAGATGGGTTTCCGACATGGGTTTGAGCTAAATTTTGAGGGTAGTCTTGAATAGTGAATATATGGTTATGGTTGAAAAATCAAGTCGAATGGAGAAATTTAAGTCGGTTAGACAAGGTAAAGAAGCTAAAAATGAGAAAATGTGCTTTAAGCCTTTCCGAATGTTTGAATGGGTTTCCGAATTGATCTTGAGCTGAAATTTTGAGGAGATACTTGTGTTGTTGATATTGGATCATGGTTAAATTTTAGGCCGAGACTCTTTTGGGAAGTTTTTAAGTTGGTGAATAGTGATTTTGGCTAAAAATAAGAATTTAAGCTTTCTAAGGTGGTTTCTTGGAATTGTTTGATTCTCTGATTTATTGGAGCTTGAATGGTATTTTATGATGTTATTAAGGTTATTTTACAAGTGGTGAGCTTGATGTGTGAATTACTACTTGTGTAAAGCTTGGTTATGATATCTTACTCATGGTTTGCAAATGTGTTTAAGGATAACCTCTTGTGGTGGTGGTGGAAAGTATTGTGTGATGTTGATATCATGGTTATCCTAAGGCTATGCCTCTTGTGAGAGCCTTTAAGGCCAAGCCGACGTTCCGGCAACAATATAAGCTCCTACTAATGAATGGAGCTGCCACTATGATCTACTCCTATTGGGCAGAAGTTTCAATAGGGGGTGTGCACACTTAAGGACATAGGGTGGGTGGTGGTGGGTGGACTTCATTTGGAAATATCTTGTGTGGTACTTCATTTGGAAATATCTTGTATTTGATATTAATTATCTCTTGATAATTCATGGTACAGGTAAATGGTGTGTGATCTATTCTGATTTGTTATATTGTTAATATTTGCTGGAACAAAGGTTTTAAAGAGAAAATAAGTTTTTACGGGGTGTGGTAGTGTTACTCAGTTTTTACTGATTTTATTTGGTTGTGTTTTCCTGTGTATATGTATTCTGTGAATTCAGGGTAACTGGGATGGACACCTTCTCTGCACTGAGGACGAGTCCACCGATACTTTCTATATTTTCATGTTTGTCACCTATCGTAGAAGTTTACAGCCTGGGGTCACCGAGATAATTTATGAGGAGTGGAACAAGAAGATACAAGGTTTTAGGCACCCGGAAAATGGCACCAGTCAGTCTATCACTCATGATGTTTCCACAGTGTACGAGTATATGCAAGTGGTCCCTAGTTAGATGCTAGCGATGTAATAGCCTTTTGATACCCCTTTACTTTTGGTGTAAAATAGGAGTAGGAGCTAACATAGTAGTTGGCTGGAAGGGGTCTTTTGGTACTAAGGTGTAAAGTGACGGGTTGGTTGTGTCACTCTTTTGATAGTAACAGCGATGTAAGATAGCTAGCGTAGGGGTGGTGGTGGTAATAGCCTTACACTTACTAGTGGTTAGTAAGTGTGGCGGTAACCCCCGGTGATAGTATTAGGGGACCTTTGTAAAAAGAAGACTGACGCATGTATAATACAAGCAGATACTTTAGTTATAACATGTCTCTCTAGAATCAAAAGAATCGAAAAAAAAAGAGGCTAAGTAAATGGTGGTGGTAAACCGGGGCGTTACAGGGATCACCTAAATCCCAGGTTCGAATTAAGCTACAACCAATCCCTTCCAGGAAAGGTTTGTATACTGAGATTAAGATTGAGATTGAGATTAAGGTAAGGTAAGGAACTGAGATTAAGGAAATGAGGACTAAGGAGGGGGTTACTAACCCACTTGATAAGGGAACGCTTGAGTCGTTCATTGTTTGTGAACTATATATGTTCATCTGTGGTTATTGTTATTGCACTTCATATTATGCTTGTGTATGTAATCAATTTCCATGCTATCGACAATTTGTCGTCGTAGCCCCGTTAGCTTGGGGGCCATGAGAGGGTGTACCAGCATTCGTGCTGACCCCCTCGGGGGCTATTTTTACACTTGCAGGTAAGAGGCCCATGAGGACGCACTACGAGAGTAGGAGCGGTTAGACTTAGATTGGGACATTTATTTTGAGTTCGGGTTGCGCCTGTGCACCCGACTGCTTATATTAAACTGTTGTAAGTTTGAGATTACGTTTGAGATACTAGTACTCGGTTGGTTGTGGGATTGTGAACGTTGATGTTTTGAGTTGGATAAGTATTTTGGTTAAGTATTGTAAATGTTAAGCCGGTATATACTAACGATCAGACCGTGGCAAGGTCCAAGTGTTGTTTATTTCCGCTGCGACGTTTTCGATTAAGTGTTCAGACTGCGATAACCACGATAGGCTTTGGATGGGGTGTTACAGTAATCCCGCAGCCCACATGCTACCGGGCCACGCACAACTAATTGTCGTCTTAGCATGCGATTGATTATATTTAGATCATGCATGCAACTGTAAACACACAACACATAACATTTGCCTCAATGGGCTCAACAAAAGGATAATACATCCTTACTTGATATTTCACTCATGGTATTCATTATCCCTAGAGTGTTCCTCCTCTAATGGAGCTACTTCCTTAATAGACGACACTTACCCTTAAGTCGGGTTATCCTTAAACACCTCTTATCACAAACTGGGATTCATTTCCATGATCCACACACTCCATATCTTACAACACATATCATTCCTCACATAACAAACATAACAACACTCTTCACGTTTCAACGTGCACATAATAACATCGCAATAGTAATTGCATCACAACAACATCCCATAACATAACGGGAACGGTCCTCTTAGGAACCGACCCAGACATTGTTAATTCACTGGTGAGCCTAGAGAATGGTGTCACCCTCATGGTAAGCTCGTTATACAATAACAACAACACTCATTACCGTCCTAATAGTCGGACGAGTAACTTAAGTTAAGATAGTTCGGGTTGGAGGCCCGAACACACCACACAAACACATGTTCCCCCCTAAACCAATCATAAGTCAGAATAGGAAAGCTTTGGAGTAAGCTTGTGGAGATTGAAGACCGGGAAAGGAACTCAATCTTAACATATAAGAGGGTCGAACCTGGAATGACAACGACCCCCATCCTCACACGCGTGGCCGGAACATGACCGGACTCCTCACCCCCCATTAGTACATATAAACTTATAAATAGTAGTTAGAGATCCATTATGGAACCTATCACATCCTCACACCATACGGTATCATGACCGAGTTAAGCACACAAGGGAGGTTCACACACTTGCATTCAACAACAATATCCAACTAACTCACACATAGCCGTGGTTAGAACGTTCCCAAGGTTTGGGCCGTTAACTCCGAATACCGATCTCTCACGTGTTCCTAGTTCTAGTTAGCTAAGGTTTAACACTTATTTGAGGTTAAACGGTATCGGAGACCAGATGCGCCACATAAATGAATTACTATAAACTCATTACATGTTTTAATCTTACAAGGTGGCAAACACTCAGAAAAACACATTGGCATACAAGCCGGTGTAATCCGGTAGGACACAGGTTGCAAGAAAACCATACCTGTCACCGGAGTCCACTTTATCACGTCCACTTATGTTCCTCGAGCAATTCTCGAACAACTGACAACATTACATGTATTTCTATTAACATCGGGGTAACATGATTGTTTAAAGTCTAATGCTTATAACTTTTCCCCGTTAACTTAGTTACACAACTTCACTTTTTAACTTGTTTTACTTTCACATTTTATCACAACTTTTCACCCACTTAATTGTCATTAAAACTCACCTAACATGTCCTTAACAACCTCATAACATCATTAACCATCAATCCCCACCATTACACATCATTTCCATACCTTAAACAATGTTTTTGGTCCATACAGCGCCTTGTCCGAACTTGTGTCTGGACTTCCCAAGTTCGGACACCGTTCGAGACTCTATGGGTGCAAACTGGTGAATGTCCGAACTTGCGTCCGGACTTCCCAAGTTCGGACGCTGTTCGAGGCCAAACCAGAGAAATAAATAGGTGTGTCCGAACTTCCCATGTTCGGACGGTAGTTCGGACGCTGTTCGAAGATCAGAATATTCACGCGCACACAGGCACGTCCGAACGTCCACATTCGGACGGTAGTTCGGACAGCCAAGAACTTCACTTTCCAAGTTTTGTTTCATCTATTCTCTTCATCCATTGACTACCCAAGCTTCATACATGAACTTAGGCATATTCTAATACTAGAATATCACTTTGATTCACCTTAAAACATTGTCCAACTTGTTACTCAATCTTCTTATCAAATCTCTTAACACTTGTAACATTTCCTTTTGGTTTTCCAAGTGGTGTTTCACCTTAAATGACCACTACACTAAAATGCTTCCTCACCTTCATAACATCATCTCCCAAGCATCTCCTCTTACTAAGTAAATCCTTTTTTCACAACTTCTTGGATTCCTTTCTCAAAACCTCACCTAAACATCATTCCCTCCTTATTCATCAACATTACCTAAACCTTAAACAACCTTCTCCAAGACTTTATTACATCCTAAAACACCCATTGAATTCCTAGAACTTCCAAGACAATACCAAAGTCCTTGTAGCACATTAGAACACCTCAAAAAACATGTTTTCTCTCTTAGTAAAACATTTATCCTTTCCTAACATATCCTAGTTCACCCAAGTTCCTTTAAGCACTTACAACTCCTTGTACATTATACAAATTTTGCCATGGGTTCTCTTAGCACATCATCATTCCAAAACTCATGGTTTTCACCATTAAACATTCAAGAACACCTAAATCCATCAAGAGTATCTCACACACATTACTTCACCAATTTACACTACACCACAATATAGTGCATAAGCTTAAATTGCTTGGCACTTAGGCCCTTAAATAACATGGATCTTAGGCCCTTAAATTGCATAACCCTAAACACTGAATTTCCCACATAAATAATGCCTTTGACCTGTAAATACACCCAACAATACATATGCCCTTAATAAACTCCTTGAGAGTATATCTCTAGGTCATTCACCTTTGGCTCCTTAGATCATTTTAACAAGCAATATAAGCTCATTTTCCTAAGGCATTATACCACATTAGGTTAGTATATTTACCTCTTTTCCTAACAAACTTCTTTCTTGTTTCCTTGTTTAAAAATCGGCTAAGCTTAGTTGCTTGTCAACTTCTAAACATTACACAAACAATGTAATGAGTATTCAAGCTCCAAGCTTAATCTCATTGTAAACCCTAGGTTTTACATTGTTCAAAGAGCATTAAGATAGTTGTTTTACCTTGGTCTTTGAAGGGAATTGGAATATCTACCAAGAGAGGACTCCACCAAGTCCTTGAAAGATTCAAATGGAGCTAGAACAAAGCAACACAATGAGCACCATTAATGGTGATTTTCGGTCAAGGTAAAAACATGGAGAAAACTTCATTTTTCTTTGAGTTTCCTTACCTTGAAGCAAAGGAGAGTAATAATATGTAGAAACACAAGCTCAAGCTCCTCCCATGGTGATTCCTCTTGGCACCTAAATGGAGCTCTTGAAGTTTTGAGAAGATAGAAATGAAGAGCTTGATGAGAGGAAGAGAATGGTGGTGTTTGTTTTTGATTTGGATAAGTGAGCTAAATTTTACAAGAGGTCAAAGATGGAGTTAATGGTGGTGTTGGTGTATTACCGTGAGAGAACAAGAAGAAGAGAGGTTGAAGAAGAAGGGAACCGTGTGAAATGAAGAAAGAAATGAGAGAAATGAGATTGGTTTTGCTTTTTGAAGATATTTATAACTTAAAACAAATAGTAAACCTATGAGTCATCTTTATTTACTTAACAAGTTAACATGTTTGGTGACTCATTACTACAAAAACGGCCCCTTTATATCACTAAGGGTATTATAGTCTTTGTTTGTCAATTTAATTACTTATGATAACATATGTTACGAATTAGCTTATAAAAATCACTATTCACAAAAACAAGGCACATAGAAGTGAAAATTTTGATTTCCCATTGATATAGACTTCCAAGTGTGATAATATATAGTACACATGTTAATTAAAGAGTAATGATGGACATTTAGCCATTCAAAACTCATTTACAAGACAATTTTTCAAAAACGTGCTTTAAGACTCCTTAAAGCACATTTTGTGTTTTAACTTGTTTTCAAGCTTGGTTTTCTTTGGTAATTGATTTAATATGTTCCTTAACATATTTATAAGGTATAGATATGACCTTTAGGTCTTATACAAATTTATCCCAAGCTTAGAGCACATTTTTGCTCATATTGCCTTTAAGGTATTTTCTTGTGTCTTATTTGGTTTAACTGTCTACCAAAGTTTCCTAAGGACTTAATTAGCCTTATTAAATCACAATTGAATATTATTTAGTCTTGGTAGGCTCTTTGGGTCCTAACCAAGTTCACTCATAGCTTAGAGCATGTTTTTGCTCAAGCCGTATCTTAGTGCTTTATTGCATTTACTATAGTTTAAATTGTTCACTGATGTCTCTAAGGCACTTTTTAGCCTTTACATACCATAGTTTAGTATTTTAAACCACATATCAAGGTTTGGGGTATTTCACTTATAGTAAATAGAATATGAAGGGATTAATAAGTTGAACTGAACCTATACATAATACAATTAAAAGAATATTATATGAGGTAGTATTGAATTGTGGTTATGAAATTAAGCTTAAAGAGTTATCTTGGATTTATAAGATTTATATAAACCATATTAAAATACATGTGTAATATTATTTGTCAAAGACCAGAATGTAAATCTATAATTTGGTTAGGTAATTAATAAGTTGGGACTTAGGAATATTTGTAATTAGATTTTACACAAATAGAACTTATTATATAATTAATAAATAAATGTAATAATTTTACATCTAAATGTTCTTAATATATAAACAATAATAAAATAAATAAAATACTTTTACATCTAAATGTGAGGTGGGTTAGTAAGTGTAGATTTAATCATTTCTTAACATTTAGGTATTGAAATATAACTTAATGTTTTAAGATAAAATCATTAAAAGGATTATGATGTTAAACTATACTCCCTCCGTCCCGCTTTGACTGTCTCGTTTACTATTTGGACATGTCGTTTGACTTCAATATTTAACATATAAGATAGCATAATTTTACAAATCTAAGTTTTACAATAGAAAGCTTATATGAAAAACTATATGTTGTAGAAATTTATTTTATAAAATTATTTTATCTTACATGTTTAATATTGAAGTGGAAAAACGTGCCAAAAAGCAAACAGGACACTCAAACTGGGACGGAGGTAGTATTAAACTATGATTTGGAAATTTATCTGAATAATAATCCTTAAGTTTCTTGGCATTAGATAAGCCATATGGAATACATTTATTACCAATACTTAGGATGTGAGTTTACAACTAAGTGAGGTATTTAGTAGTTAGAATTTATAGAAGGTTTATGAATAGGAATTTGATACTTAAAACCTTTGAACCTTTTATTAGATAAAACTAAGTTACATAAGATATTATATTGATATACTTTACGGTAATGGGAAATAATGATAGGTTATTTGAATATAAAATATGAGAATTTTCATAATAGATTATCTTATTAAATAATTAACAATTTCACTTACGAACCAGAATTTAATTCTTTGATAAATTCTACTCTATGTAGATATATTGTCCATCCTAAATACAATAAAGGAAATTAATTTATTAGGTTATTCCTTTGAAACCTTAGGTTTTGTAAAACAATTTAAAACGTATTTAAGGCTTAAGTTTAATGAAGTTTAGTGCAAAGGATAGTCTATAGAGCGAATGTGTGTAAAAATAAAACATTTAGGAAATTAAATGTAAGTAAGGATACATAAAAGGTTATACTAAACACCTTATTGTATAGGTAATAATAAAACATATAATATACCTTGTGAATACTAAATGTAAGATTAATTCGTTAAATCTAAGTTAACTATAGTATAGTTATTCAGGATGAGAAGCAATTTAACATCTTATGACAAGTTTATTAGATGGTTGTAATTAAAAGTCATTCTGAACTAAAGATGAGATAATTGAGTTTAGCAGTTCAATTAAGTTATAATAAAACGCGTCTACAACACTATGATTCCAATATACAAGATGTAGATCTTAATTAAGTTAAGGGAAAGACTTAATCATAATAGGTTATCTAGTAGATATTGTTTAAATACATAATCTTTACATTGTGAGATAATTGTATAGTATTCTGAGATGAGTCCATCATAGGTCATAATACAATGTTTATTCTAAATTAAGAATAAAAGTATTGAGCTTAAGCTTATCATTGGAATTCTAAGATTGATTATATAATATTAAACACAGTTATGATATAAAGTTCTCAAAAGTCTTGAATGTGAGGATTGTGGTTAAGTATGAATTAAGTGGGTAGGGGTGGATAATTAGCAAATGTTAATAGAATACATTGGTTGATCTTACCACCTTGGGCTATACAACATTCTTAGATAACTCAAAGAATATACATAACTTTTAAGCGAGGGCTTACAAGATGATTGGGATTTAGAAATAAGAGAGAGGAATTTATCTAAGGTTAACCTAGGATATAAGTTATTGATGATATATTATCTTTAATGTTCCTCAGAGTGTTGTTGAGTGTTTGCACGAGTTTACTAGAACTGCTACAGCATTGACCAGGTACGATTTCTCGTACTCAGATACTTTTGCTAATGGGCATTGTGGAATGCTTTGGAAAACGCCAACTGTTCTTTAATTAATTTCTAAGGAAAACTGTTTGTGTGACTAACTCAGCTTGAAGTGTCTAACTGAGCCTTGAATGTGAAACTCACTTGGGTATTGGTTCCTTCTATTTGGTTGTTTCCATTAGACGTTGACTGCTTAGGGTTTACGCCTCTGCACTCTGTAGGACTGAGTGTTTTGGTATCGCTCTGGTGTAGTTTATGATCTGGTGGGAATTTTGGAAATGTCAATCTTGGTAATTCTTCTTTGACTCTGGATATCGTTACATCCATGAGCTGGGTCTTGTTTGGGTGACGTGCGCGCATCTTCATCGGTAACAGAGAGGGGTTGTATATCCCCTGTCCTTAGTGGACGTAGTTAACAGAGAGGGGTTGCATATCCCCTGTCCCAAAAGGGACGTTGTAGACAGTGAGGGGCTGTATATCCCCTGTCCTTGGTGGACGTAGTTAACAGAGAGGGGTTGTATATCCCCTGTCCTAAAAGGACGTACTTGGCGGTGGGGGCCATCTCTCCTAGTTGAATTTATTCCACTCTTGGGTATATTTTGTCTATGGGAATCAGCTTTCTGAAATGGTGGGGACATAAACTGTCTACCACGGGTTATGGGTATTCATATCATTCCTAGTCCTTTGTGACTACCTGAGTCTTTCTACTCCTAACTGGAATTGGTTCTAACTTGAGCATTGGGTGCTTACTAACTATATGTTGTGACTTCTTAAGTGGTTGACTTGGTTTTTAAGTTCTTTGCCTCTATCCTTACCTTGTTCTCTTTTCTCTATGATTGATTGTTTTGAAGTGCCTCATTTCCCTGTTCTACTTTCAAGAGTTTGATTTCAAGTTATTGTTTATTTTGAAGAGTTATGTTTTATAAGTTGTTTTTGCAGAATTGTACCAGTTCCATTCCAGGGAACTAACTCACCCCTCCCGGGGTGGGCTGCTTGGTTTCATCTTGCAGGTGTAAATTATTTATACAGGTGGCCACGAAGAGCATGAGTGATTGGGATGGGAATTAGGAATTGTGGAGAGTTATTCTATTTTACTAGTAGTTATGTTTATGTTGTTTTTCTCGAGTTCAGACCGTAGCTTGTGTAATTTTATAAGTTGTAATTGGTGAGGTTGGTGTCGGGTGTTTGGAACCCGATGGTCTGTAAACGCCCGTAGAGATTTTATATTCCGCTGTATTTATTGTAAATAGGGGCGTTACAGAAAGTGGTATTGGAGCGTAGTTGCGCTCTGAACCCGAGAAAACAAGCCAAGTGAAATACTTAGAATATAGGTGCACTTAAAACTGGGGAATTGGGGTAGAATTGGGAAATGAGGATTCCAGTAAGGCACGACTCCTAACCCTTCTTAGATTAGTGAATGATTTCTTTATACACTTTTCTTTTTATGAATGTCTGTAGAGAATGGTGTGCTGTTGTTCTGTTCGAACAATAAACTACAGTAGAAATATAGGTTGGAATATCATCTATTGAGTATGTTAAGATTTTGGTTGGGATAAATCATATATTAAGCTATTTTTAAAAGCATACTTATGGAGAATACATGGCTAAGAATACAATTCCTTAAGAGCAAGTACACATGCTCCTAGAAATTTTAAAGAATACTTTTGGTTGAAAACAGTATACAAATAGAACTTTAAATAACTGAAATACCCCAAACTTAGATATGGTGTTTAAGTGATAAGCTAAGATATAAGGAGGCTTAATAATGCCTTAGAAACATTAAGAAACATTTTTAATCAAAGAAAACATAAGGAAACACCAAAAGAGCAGTTTAAGCAAAAACGTGCTCTAAGCTTGGAGAGACTTGGGTGAGCACCCAAATATCATTCTAAGAACTTAGTAATATCCTAATAATCATTTTAAGTCAATTACCAAAGAAAACCAAGCTCAAAAACAAGTTAAAACACAAATTGTGCTTTAAGGACTCTTAAAGCACATTTTTGAAAAATTGTCTTAGAAAGGGGTTTTAAGTGGCTAAATACTCATGATTACTTCTTAATTAACTTTTTTACTAATTAGTATCACATTAGGAAGTCTAAATCAATGGGAAATCAAAAATTTCACAATTATGTGCACTAGTTTATGAATAGTAATCAAATAGTGCCTAGTTTAGTCTTTAATCAATTAAGTCTAATTAATTGGTCAAACAAGACCATGACTAGCCTAATTAATGAGAGGGCCGGTTTTCTAAGGGTGTGAGTCACCAAGAGTAGCCAACTAATGTTAGAAGAAAAAGAGAAAAAGTAAGTGGTTTTACAACTTGCTTTTAAGGAATCAAAATATCTCATTTATACCACCTCTCCCCTCCTTTCTTCATTTCTTCTTCATCTCACCGATCTTGGCTGCTCCTCTCTTCTTCTTCTACGTGAAACTCAACCTCCATGCTAGCTCCATCTTCCTTTGACCACGACTTGCTCATTTTGGCTCCAAAACCAAAACAAAACACATATTCTTCTTAGTTAGCTCAAGCTCCTTCTTCCTATCTTTTCAAAACTTCGAGAGCTTTGATTTGGTGCCAAGCCAAACCGCCATTAGAGGAGGAAACTCAAGCTTAGAGACTCCATTAGCTTCTCCATTCTCTTAAGGTAAATAATATGTAAGAAAAATCAAGTTCCCACCATTTCTTCACATGTCCGAAAATTATCACTCATGGGGCTTCATGTTTATGCCTTGTTCTAGCTTGTTTTCTATTCTCCAAGGGCTAGAGGAGGTCCTTCTTGCTTCATATCCAAGCTTATTCTAAGACTCCAAGGTAAAACAATCAATTTAATACCTTAAAGCACATTTTAACCTAGGGTTTGTTCCTTAAGGTTAATCTATTATCTAGCACTCATTAGAGTCATTGGATATTGGTTAGAACATTTGCAAGGGGAGTTTAAGTGGTGGCCGAGATTTTTCAAGGAAAAAGGCTAAGGAGGAAAGTTTGTGAGCTTGTAATAGAACAAGGTAAATTACTTACCTTAAGGTGTTTTATTGTTTAAGGGAATGGGATTTAGATAGGTGATGAGTTTAGTGTAGAGTTTACATTGGGAAAGAGGTGTAAAAACCTAGGAGAAACAATGATTATACTTGTGAACTTGTCACTAAGGAGCAAATGAGAAAAAGGAGATAGTTTAAGAATGACAAGGTGAATTATAAAAGAATTTATATTGCAATGGGAGCCTTGTTGTGTGTATTTGCAGGTCAAAGGCTATATATATTGAGGAAATTCAGTGTTTAAGATTTATGCATTTGAGGGCCTAAGAGCCAAGTCATTTAAGGGCCTAAGTGCCAAGCAATTTAAGTTTATGCACTATATTGTGATGTAGTGTAGTTTTGGTGTATGATGTGTGCTAAGGAGGTTTAATGAGAATTTGAATGTTGATAGCTATTTGATGGTGAAAAACTAAATGTTTTGGTGTAACAATATACTAGAGAACCCATGGCAAAATTTAGTGAAGAACCTAGGTGTTTAAGATGTGTTAAGGAGATTTTATGACTAAGGAAGTACTAAGAAAACTTTAGGTGTTGTTTTGATGAAAAAGAGTGTGTATAAGGTGCTCTTATGAATTAGAATGACTTAGGCATCATCATGGAGGATTTAGGAATCAAATGAATGTCTTGGGATATACTTGTGTATTTAGGACTTAGGCAAATATTGGTAAACAAGTTGGAAGGAAATAATGTGTTGAAAGAATGAGGCATAACTTGTGAAGGAACTCTAAGTAGTTGCATAAAGGAATTTTAGATGGTGAGAGATGCTTGGGAGATGATGTTATAGTGGTGAAAAAACATTTTGGCATAGTGGTTATAATAGGTATGAACCACCACTTAGAAGCCTAGTGAAAAACATTACAAGTGTTGGCATTATTACAAGGAAATGCATAATCACTTAGATGGATATTGATGAGTGATTTAAGGAGTTTAGTGGAGGGCTTAAGGTGTGTTTTAAGTGCCTAAATGAGGTTAGAACATACTAAGATATATGGGGTGAAGTTTGGAGTCAAATGGGAATTTAGAAACGAAGGTCTGGAGCAGACCGACCTTAGGGACCGGACTTGCAAGGTCGGTCGAGCTCAGTCTACACTACCGGAAAGAGTTTCTGGAATGGACCGACCATGGGGACCGGACTTGCAAGGTCGGTCGGGCTTGTATTTTGAGTACGAATTGAGTCTCTGGAATGGACCGACCTTGGGACCGGACTTACAAGGTCGGTCATGCCTAAAATTTTGTCCGAGAATTGGTCTCAGGAATCGACCGAACTTGGGACCGAGTCGGGCCTATATTTTCCATGGGGAAAACTCTCGGGAATGGACCGACCTTGGGGACCGAACTTGCAAGGTCGGTCGGGGTAAAAATTTTCAAATGGTAATACATCCTGGAATGGACCGACCTTGGGTAAGGTCGGTCGGTAAGGTCGGTCGAGCCAAAAACCAAAAAAAAGGAAATTTTAAATTCTAAAGATGTTAATTGGTAATAAGGTATGCCATTAGTAGGGTAATGATGATTAGGAACCTAAGAACCTAAGGAATTAAGTTAAGTTAAGTATAAACCCTAATGTTTAAAGTTAAGTTTATAAGGTTAAGTGGTAAGGACTTAAGGGAGCATTGGATGGGAATTTTGGGGACTAAATGAGTTAAGTAAGGTGCAAATAACTAATGGCCTAAGAATGAATGAATGTTTTAGGTTTGTGAATTGGGACCCCGGAGAAAGTTAAACAAACAACAGTCGACGATGAACGGTACAGTTTCTTGTGACCTACTTGCTAACGAGGTGTCCCTCGGCTTGTGTGCTATCTGTTTACTTGCTATGACTAAGTTAAGATAAAGCATGCAACTGGATATACTTGTCTCGTTGTGATTGTGTCTTCTTACACTAACCCGCGAGGCTTTAAACTTGCTACTAACTAAGCTTAGTACTTATTGAGTTAAGGAGGGGAATTGTACATTGGTGACTGTTGGTTAATACCCGTCAAGGTTTAACTAACACATGATACTTAAGATTTTCACTAACCGTAACTCGGGGTGGGAGTGAGGAATCCGGAATGGTACCAGCACATGTGTATTGGGGGAGGACGGTATCTGAATCAGATCCGACTTCCAAATAAGACTTGTCCTCGGACTCGCCGCCTAGGGTCAACAAACCGACCCGACCACCCGTACTACTATTTGAGGTGGGGGGCATATTAAGGATGGCATGGGGGGATCAAGCCTACATCCCCAATAAACTAAGAAAGGTTGCTTATTGCCAGTGAGTGCACTGCTACCGGCTAGGGTTAACCAAGCTCTACAAAAATAAGCAACCAATTAAGGGCTAACCAGTCTAATAGTAGAACGGTTGGCAAATATAAGATTAAGGAGAATGTGGACCTAAGGAGTTAAGATCTAACTCACTTGTTAAGGGAACGCCTGAGACGTTCAATTGTGTGTGAACTATGTGTGTTCATTTGTGGTTTGTTGATGTACTGCGTTAATATTATGATTGTGATTCTAATCAACTTCTATGCTATCGACAATTAGTTGTCGTAGCCCCGTTAGCTTGGGGGCCACGAGAGGGTCGTACCAGCATTCGTGTTGACCCCATTTGGGGGCTGTTTTTACACTTGCAGGTAAGCGGCCCATGAAGTCACACCACAAGAGTAGGAGCGGGTAGCCCTAGGTGGGACTTTATTTTGAGTACGGGTTGCGCCTGTGCACCCGTCTGTTGATAGTTAAACTTGAGAAATGTTATGTGGTTTTGGAGATACTTATAACTCGGTTGGTGTATGTATTTTGGATATTCGGTTGTAAATATTTAAGAAACTGTATTTCTTGTTGATCAGACCGTGGCAAGGTCCTGGAGTTGGTTTATTTCCGCTGCGATGTTTATGTATTAGTTGTTAAGTTTATGGTAACCACGATTGGCTTAGGACGGGGTGTTACAAAAGTGGTATCAGAGCGTAGTTACGCTCTGATCAAGAAACACCGGACATAAGTGACCACCGAGTTAGGATATAAGTTAAGAAATAAGTGATGGGTTAAGGGTATGAGCTATTAGAGTGAGAAGAGTCAGATGACCACTATTTAGGGTGGACCGTCTTTCCGTCTACGGACGTTATAATTCGTTAACCGAAACAGTGGTGAATACGAATCTAATGTGAGTTGTGATTGTTCAGATGTCAGGAAGGAGAGGCCGAGGCCATGGCAGAGGCGACGATGCTTCAGATATACCGGGAGGGCAGATGATCGCAGAGATCGTAGCTGCCGCTTTGGGGCACATGGGCTATCAGCCTGGTGCACCCCCACCTCCACCGCCACAGCCCCAGGGACCAAATTGGGTGAAGAGCTTAGCAGACCTTTGACCCGTGTCATTTCAAGGGGAGACTGATCCCGCCAAGCTTGAGGCGTACATCTCCGAGCTGGAGACCGCCTTCGAGACCCTTGATGTCCCTGCTGGGATCAAGGTGCGCTTAGCTGCATTCTATCTGAAAGAGGCAGCAGGCGATTGGTGGAATCTGGTGAGGGCCGAGCATGTGGCCAATCCAGAGTTAGGCTGGGAACAGTACACCGCATTGCTACGAGCAAAGTACTACCCCGCCCATGTCCAGAAAAAGAAGCGCCTACAGTTGGATGCGCTTAAGCAGACTGACAAGATGACGGTGGACGAGTATTACTCAGAGTTCACCGCCTTGCTCCGTCTTCTGCCAGGTCTGGGATATTCAGACCAGATACTGGTGGACCGCTTCTATGGTGGGCTTAGCCATCGACTCCGCTACGGCATGGGGCCGACGAGTTATACTACCTTGCAGGTAATAAGAATAAATAAAATATGAGAAGGTGAATGAGGTTAAGATTTGAGAAATAAGGGAAACTAACATTTGGAAAGCAGGAGTGCTATCATGCCGCTGCTAAGGTTGAGATAACCGTCCAGCTAAGGGACGAGGACAATGCCAAGAGGAAGAATGCCGGGAAGAGCACCGAGCACCAAGGGCAGGGTGGGTACAAGAAACAGAAGTACTAGCCCCAAGCCCAGAAGAATCAGCACCAAAAAGGAGAGGAAGGAATGGAGAAGGCTACTGAAGAGCCACTGAAGTTGACTTATGCTTATGCTGCTAAGCCCCTACGCACTAGGGCGCCAAAGGGTAAGGCAATACATCTTGGGTAAATAAGAATGGTTGACAACGTTGAGACACAATCACTGATGCCATGTGTAATCAGGTACTAAGACTGGAAAGGAAACCGGTGGTGGCTACCAACGACACTACTATTGCCAGAGGTGCAACAAGGACCACCCCGGAGTTGACTGTAGGGGGAATAAGGTGGAGTGTAATTTCTGCGGTGTGCTCAGGCACCAGGTATATGAGTGCTACGGGAACCCAGAGAGTAAGAATTACAGACCCGGTTTCAAGGTTAAGACTAGGACCGATCAAGGAGCTGGACCAGACAGACACAAGGGGGCGCAGCAAGTGGCAAACAAGAATCCATGGGTAGCCCAAAAGTCGGGACCCACCCTACACATGGGGACCGGACGATGAGCCTGAACCCTCATCGAGGCCAGGTACCGCCATAAACCATTAAGTGATATAATTGCTTGCTTACCGCATTATCATGCATGTTTGGTGATAAATGAGTTAGATGAGAATAAGAGAAGAAAAAGGTTAGACCTTAAGTAAGATATAACCTAATACCACCTTAGGGAACTTCAACATTTGTTATCCAATACCTTCAACACTCAACTTGGAGGACACCGTCATCGAAACCCGAGACTTTTTCAACCGAACAATGTCAGGTTATCCGCCCAGGTATGATTGTATTAAGGGGATACCTGACACCAGAGGCAACAATAGCCATCATCAGGAGATGCAGTCAATTGGGAGTAGGGACCGGGGAGGTTTTTATACACCGGTAGTACCCAGGAGGAGCGAGAATGAAGTTAAAGATAAGAGTTAGGCAAGGATTTGGAATCCGTATGCTCAGGATTACCTAAACCAAGAGGGACACAAGATGGAGTATCACCACTATAATACAGATAGAGTTCCATCGGTATTACACAAGTCGTGGAGTGGAGACGCTCAGCAGTTGGAAGCTGAACCCGATTAAACTTCTAGGAAAGATGGGCGACTTGGACTACATCAGGAAAGGACGAGACAACGGAGTCTCTCAAAGGGGATGATGCTCGTAGTTCTTGGTCCATTGAGGGTGACGTGAATTTTTGACGGCGAGCAGAAGCGTGCGGACGTGCTAATAAGTAATACTTATTTCAGGGGATGTATTAATTATGTGAGGAGAATCAAGGATGTATACCATGGATAAGGGAATCAGGTGCGAACACAGCACCGTCAGCAGTAAATCAATGCGACGCATATGAGGACCAGGACGGTTAAACTAACCTTAGACAATATTAGTCATGTAATGTTTTAGTATGAGATAAGGAATGAAATGTAAGGAAGAAAGCAATGTTGTAACAGGAGGGTTATGAATAAATAACAGTGCTGTTCATATTAATTGTTATGACTCTTGTTATACCATCAATACTCATGAAGCTTGGGAATACAATTAGGTTATGGACTTGGTACGGAAGGTGCGTTAAGCATACTTACAGAGGCACAGGCCGACGCCAGCGGTACTATCCTCACCGGCACCTTTTCGATTAATGGAATTGAGGCATCAGTTCTCTTCAACTCAGGGGCCTCGCATACCTTTGTCTCGGCATCTTTCGCGAGAAGGTTGGGACTAGCCGCTGATGAGCTACCCGACTTCACGGTTACGCTCCCGTCTAAGGAGAAGGTTCGTTGCACTCGCTACTACCGAGGAGCTATTGTCAGTATTAAGGGGGAAGACTTTCCAGTCAGTTTTATTGAGTTCAGGGAGTTGGGATTTGATGTTATCTTCGGGACGAACTTGTTGGAGCGGCACAAGGGACGTATCCTCTGCGCCGAGCATAGACTGCTGCTTAGGAGTCCATCTGGGGTAACAATATCATACCGCCAGAGGCCCAGAGAGCCTTCGACTAAGGTCATCACCGCCATGGCAATGTATAAGGAGTTGAGGAGGAAGGAAGAAGTATATCTCTGCTATGTCCAGGACATAGAGAGGGACCCCGAGTTCGACCCCGACTTACCGGTAGTGTCGGAGTTCCCCGACCTCTTTCCATGGGAACTGCCCGGCATGCCACCCACTCGGGAGGTAGAGTTCACCATCGAGCTGCTACCTGGTACCAGACCGATAGCCAAGGCACCATACCGTATGGCTCTGGCAGAAATGAATGAGTTAAAGGATCAGTTGAAAGACTTGTTAGATAAGGGATTTATCAGACCAAGTGTATCACCATGGGGAGCGCTAGTTCTCTTCGTTAAGAAGAAGGATGGTAGTCTCCGCCTCTGCATCGACTACAGAGAGTTGAATGCAGTGAGAGTGAAGAATAAGTACCCACTACCCCGCATTGATGATCTGTTCGATCAGTTGAAGGGGGAATCTGTGTTTTCCATGATTGATCTCAGATCGGGGTATCATCAGATAGCCATTAAGGAGGGAGATATTGAGAAGATGACATTCTGGACACGATATGGCCACTATGAGTTCACAGTGTTGCCGTTCGGTTTGTCGAACGCACCGGCGAAATTTATGGACCTGATGAACCGCTTGTTCCGGGAGCAGCTAGACAAGTCGGTTGTGGTATTCATCGACGACATATTGATATATACGAAATCGAAGGTTGAACATGAGGAACATCTGAGGAGGGTATTAGAGATACTGAGCGAGAACCAGCTATATGCTAAGTTCTCCAAATGTGAGTTTTGGCTTGACCAGGTCTCTTTCCTAGGTCATGTCATCTCGGATGCTGGGATCTCAGTGGATCCAGCAAAGATTGATGCCGTGCGTACTTGGCCAAGACCAAAGACTGTTACCGACATTCGGAGCTTTCTCGGTCTTGCAGGTTACTACCGGAGGTTTGTTAAGGATTTCAGCAAGGTCGCGAAGCCGATGACCAGTCTGATGAAGAAAGATGCACCGTTCGTGTGGACGGCTGATTGTGAGAGTTTGTTTCAGAGTTTGAAGGACTCATTGACCACTGCACCGGTTCTGACTATTCCAGACGGTACGGATGGCTTTGAGGTTTACTGTGATTCATCCGGCAGAGGGCTGGGTTGCGGGCTCATGCAACATGGCAAGGTGGTGGCATATGCCTCACGCCAGTTGAAGAAACATGAGGAGAACTACCCCACACATGATTTAGAATTGGGAGCTGTAGTCTTCGCTTTGAAGATATGGCGCCACTACTTATACGGGATTAGTGTGACGATCTACACCGATCACAAGAGTTTGAAATATATATTCACTCAGAAGGAGTTGAATCTCAGACAGAGGAGATGGTTAGAGTTTCTGAAGGACTATGACATTGACCTCCAATACAAAGAGGGAAAGGCCAATGTTGTAGCGGACGCCCTCAGTCGTCGAGCACACTCACTCCATTCGCTAGTTTCTTTCTCCAGCTTGGTTGATGAGGTGCGAGAGGCTCAGAGGACAGATGAGTACATGAGGGAGGTCAGACAGAAGCTGATAGATGGTACCTTTGAAAGTTAGAAATATGACTTCAGACTTCATGACGATGATCTGATCAAACTTAAGGGCCGGTTATGCATACCACGGGGCAACACGGATCTGAAAGACCGTATACTTAGAGAATCTCACTATTATTCAGTCTCCATCCATCCGGGAGCCTCTAAGATGTATAAAGACATGAAGAGATACTTCTGGTGGTCGGGGATGAAGACAGATGTCACCGAGTTCGTCTTGAGGTGTCTCACATGCCAGAAGGTGAAATTTGAGCACCGACGACCGGGCGGAATGGTACAGTCGATGCTAGTTCCGAAGTGGAAGTTTCATGATATCTCCATAGACTTTGTAGTTGGACTTCCACCTGCTAGGGGAGGTCTCAACATGATATGGGTGGTGGTGGATTGCCTTACCAAAGTAGCCCGATTCATACCGATGAAGGATACTTGGAAGGTGACCAAATTAGCTGAGTTGTTTGAGAGGGAAATTATGAGACATCACGGGATACCTAAGACCATAGTGTCAGAGAGAGATACCAGATTCCTTTCGAGGTACTGGAGAGCTACCAGAGAAGCGTTGGGTATAGAACTGAAGCTGAGTACCGTGTTCCATCCTCAGACAGATGGTCAGACTGAGCGTACAATTCAGACACTCGAGGACATGCTGAGAGCATGTGCCTTAGTGTAACACCCCTACCGCTAATACTGTCATTACCGTCCAATCTCCTTATACAATCCAGACTCACGCAGCAGATACTTACATACTCAACGGCGGGTGATACAATGCCGTTAGCCAGCCACATGACTGACAAGGCTACTACCACTACCACATACAACATCGGTCTGATGGACCGGAATATCCGAGTACTACACACTTACAATACATACTCCAGTTACCAATTCAAATACTAGAACTTCCCATGCATTACAATACTCCATGCTTGTTAGCTTCATTTGTCCAAATCAACCAAATTCTTACTTACCTTCTTCCGGGATACACATACGCGATA
Source organism: Limonium bicolor (assembly GCA_023374045.1). Taxonomy (NCBI): domain Eukaryota; kingdom Viridiplantae; phylum Streptophyta; class Magnoliopsida; order Caryophyllales; family Plumbaginaceae; genus Limonium; species Limonium bicolor. The sequence goes on from CM041781.1 coordinate 38,915,449, forward strand.
CACGTTCAATACATACACAGTACACCATGCTTGTTAGCTTCATTTGTCCACCCGGGTTAATCGGGTGGAGATTCCTCTTTTACTCGTTACACAATACTTACGCATACATACTCATACTTTACTTACTTACTGATCCATACTTACTTACTTACTCTTACTCATGTTAAGTCGGTATGACCTCTGGGCAGGGACTACATTGTCCCACCACCAGGCTTTACTTGGTTCACCAATCCAGGATGCTACCCTATTAAGGGATTTGGGCGGTGGACCAGTTTAAGAACCAGGAATCGGATCCAACCTCTTGTGTCTCCTCATCCTCACGCGTGGCCGAAACTATATCGGACTTCTACTCATTCCAATTTACTCACATTTAAGTTAGGAGGTATGTAGTTAGGAATTAGTAGAAGTCATTCATTCAAGCCACATACACAACACCTTGTTCATATACACATCCATACAAGATACAATACAATATACAAATACTCTACAAGATACAATACACTTCATCATCATTCATATATATTTCATGAATTATACAAACTATTGTTCAAGAGAAATCTCAAGAACAATGTAAACAAGCACAAGTAAGTGCAATATTGTCCGATTCATGCATTTATCTTATTAGGCGATCAAATAAGCACACAAATCGGGGTAACCAGATTAGGATACAGGGCATGAAGAAATCATACCATTCACTGTTGTACTTGCATCCGACGTTCCTCTGGTGTTCACAATTCAAATCCTATGATATACATGTAGCCGGGTGATTAACCTAACTATCATTAACTCAACTCAATTACTCTTATGTTTCCTAACTCATACTTACTAAGTCTTTACAATTCTTACACTTACAAATTGTTTACTTATTTTCCATTACTTTAAGTTACTTCCTTACTTAACAAGGGTGTTCTCATATACATATGTATATATGTATATGTGGGTACACATATATATATATACATACTTATTATAGTTATAAATTTTTTATTTTTTTTTGTAAGTTATGGGTCGACCGACCCACCGACTGACCCAACCCCTAGGTTGGTCCATCCCAGTACGTTTCAGTCCCGTTGTCCAAGCTCCGACCGACCCACCGACCGACCCAACCTCTGGGTCGGTCGAAGTCAGGAACTTCGACAGCCGGGAATTTTTGTCCGACCGACCCATGACCGACTCACGGCTCCTGGGTCGGTCCGTTCCAGTGTCTTTAATTTTTGCTGCTTAAGCCCCGACTGACCCACCGACCGATCCAGCCTCTGGGTCGGTGGGTAGCAGAATGTTGCTACAGACCTTATTTTTCATTCCCTTTCTTACCCATTTATTCCCCAATCTTCCTACATACATCCTAACATGTTTTAGTACTAATTAAACACTATAAAATACCTTAATTCATCCACCAATCCCATCACTTAATCCATCAATCAACTTACACAATTCCCTCACTTTCCTTAGAACACTTACAACAGTTTTTTTCATTTCTCCAATGCTACAGATTTTTAACCCAACTTCTACCATTCAATAATTCCTCTACCAATGTAACTCCTAGCATCCCAAATACATTTCCAAGCCATTACATTACCTATACCTAAGTCCAACTCTCCTCTTACCAAATCTTGCACACTAATTCTTCCTAGTTCTACAATGCAACTTGATACCTCTTTGCTACAGATTTTTACATTCTTTCATTCTCACAGTATAGCTACCATTCCATAATTACCAAACATCTCTACAATCCCCAATACACACCTTGGTTCTCCCATCCACCAAGTCATCCATGAATGCACATTTTCTACCAAAATTTTGTCATAGTTCACCTACTTTTCTTACTTATCCACACATATCAATTCTCACCAAATTCATTCCTAATATAGCCACACCCATACAAGGGCCCTACCAGCAATCAATACAATACAAATCCATCTCAATACATCAATATTCCATTAATCATGAATACCAATACTCATACACAATATACTTGGCTCTAAGGCCTACAATTTACTTACTAGTTCCCAAATACTCAAAACTTCACAAACTTCAATACTAATACAATAGTTTAGGTTCTTTTATTTGTTTACCCATTCTCATTACTCTAATTCAATAGAATTTAACATTAGGAAGGAGCTCTTACCTTGAGCTTATTTTTCCTTCATTTCTTTTCTACTTTTTCTCCTCTCTTCCTTGTACCATTCAGTCACATGGGGAATGGAGTTGCCAAACTCCATTCCCATCACCCAAAGCACACATAAACAAGTGTACTTAAAATACTAACCCCTTAATTAATGCTAATTCATAGACATGCTTAAAACAAGATTTCTAGGGTTTACCTTTGGGGTGTTTTAGGAGGGGTTTTAGCCCTTGTTTCCACAAGGTGATTCCACCACCATTGCAAGGTTGAATCGAAGCTCATAAGAGAGAGAGAAAACAAGGCATTACAAAGGGTAAAAATTGGTTATGAAAGGAGATGGTGAAAACATGGGTTTTTCATGTAGATTTTTACCTCAATGGAGAGTGGGGACTCCAGATACACATTGATGGTATTTTCTTCACCAATGGGGTATACCCATGAAATCAACTTCCTAATTTTTGGATTTTGAAAAGAGAGAAGTGTAGAGGATGATGTGGGGATTACAAATATGTAATTATTTTTACATTTGGGGCTCAAATGAAGGAAGAGCATGGGAGAGAAGTGAGAGTTGCCATTGTTGTTGTTGGGGGAGCTCAAAATCACCCAATCCAGAAGAGAGAGGAGGGAGAAATCGATGGAAGGGAGGAAGGAGGGAGGTGAGAGAGTAGAGAAATGAGTGGGTGAGGAGAGAGAGAAGGGAAAAGTAGTTTTTACTTTATTGCTTTTGCTTTGGGCTCTCTTATTTAATTATCTAGTTACATGTGTGTGTGAGAGAGGGTTATTTAACTTAATAAAACTGCCCCCTACAGTATACTAGTTGGAGCATTTTTCGTCTTTTACAGAAAACGCTCGTTATTGTACCCGGTTTTGGTACCATTAACTAACCGGGCCCGTTTTCCGGAATTTTCTCGTTTAATTATTTTTATTGGTTATTAAGCTTCCATAAATGCTTAAAAATTATTATTTAATGATTCTTAATTTTTACGGGTCCGTTTGACCGCTTAAAGTCAAGTTTTCGGGTTTTCTCGAAAAACGTGCACTAAAGCTCTACTAGCGTTTTAATACATTATTTGGATCCGTTTTCTTCAGGAGTTGTTCCCATATATTATGTAGGTCTTATTAAGCCCTTAGAATCCATAAAATATGCTAACCGAGGTCTCATACCTCCTATGGTTATTTAACGGTTATTTAGCGTTTTTCGCTTTTTAAGCGTTTCTTTATTTCTTTGGATTTATTTTTCCTTACCAAAATTACTTAAGAATTATTGGGCTCTTAAATACCTATTAGGATAATTTTAATCGCCATATTTAAGTTCGGGGTATTTCAATCTACCCCCTTAAGAACATTGTCCTCAAAGTTGTTCGAGGTTATAGGTTTACAATGCTTACTCATTCTTACATGTCTAATACCAAAGCCATACATTCCTCCTCCTTACAATTCCCAAATTCTTTACATAAGGTTTCTACATTCCATACCATACCAACGTACCATAATTGCTCCAATCCGAATCACATCCAACCATCCGGTTTTACTCCACAAGGTTTATACAAACATACAGTGCAAAGCTATCCCCAAAGCAATGCAATACACATTACAATCCCGCAGGCACTCAGGTCTTCTCGACACAGGAATCCTCCATGTCCCGCTGCCCTTGGAATAATACAACATGCTACACTACTATCTTCTTCGATATAAGCTTCTAACTAAATCTTCATTCTCAGTCTAAGGAAAATCCTTCCAACAGCCAATTAGAAATCCTTCTAAAGCATACAACTCCAAATTTCAATTTATATTCATTACATCTATCCTATGCGTGATTCTTGTGACCACTTGAGTGGAGCTTCAAGAATCGTTCGACCCTGATGTGATCAGCACCAGTGTTGAACTATCTTTCCACCCCAATTTGTGTTCGGTTTCCCTTGATCTGATCAGGATCAAGTTCGACTTCCCACATCAGTTTCAAACAAACAAATAATTTAATTGTTTTCATTTTCTATCCTTTTTACCCTTCCTAGTGCAGAAGGTTATTTTCTGAGTGGTTAAACTGGTGTAAAATTAAAAGAAAGGAAATTAAAAACTCAAATTATAAACGTCGGGCTGCAAACAAATCCCGGTCGTAGTTAGTAAAACAAGTGTCATATCCACAGGGAGATTGTTCAATTTATCCTAGTCTTGGTAGTTACTTAAAAACTGTTAAAAGGGGTTTAGCCGGAGGCAAGCTTGATTTGTTGTTTGATCAGTGCAAATATAATAAAAACAGTAAAAAGGTGAATTAACTGATGTGAATGGAAAAATGTATCCTAGGATAGCGGGGGAATTTCCTAAATTACTTAACCATATTTATAACCATGTTTCAATTATTTATTGCCTATTAGAGTTAATAATTGTCAGTTACGAACTCTTAATAAAAGCCTTAATATTTTCCTGCTCAGTCCGGAGTGTAAATACTAAGATTAATTCCTTTGTGGTACCTAGACTATCTCAAAATCATATGTTGATAATTACCAAATAAATGCAGTCGTTTGTCGCGCAAAGCATTTAGCAATATTAGTTGAAAGGAATTAAAACAAGTTAAATGAGAGAAACAGGTGATAAATATTAATTACGTAATATTAGAAATCAAACCCCCATCCTAGGATACAAATGAAAATTACTCAGACATTAACGGAGATAAGAAGATTACACAGATAGATTTTGACATTAATTCAGAGGAAGAACTGGTCTGTTCTCGCTCTCACTGCTGCTCTTCTATTTCTTTTGTTACTGCGTGAGTACGTACGTGAGTAAATGAGGTGAAGTGGTGAAATAAATAAAAGATGGAGAATTGTGGAGTTACGGGAGGAATTTAATGGAAGAGAATGGAGTTTGGTGTTTGTGTGAATTCTTCAGCCTCTGCACGTACGTGGTGTCCTTGTTTTGCAGTTATGGAGTTGGTTTATATAGAGGATTGGAGGAGGCAAAAACAGAAGAGCTTGATTGAGCATTGATTGCTTCATTTATTGCAGGGGACAGACATGAACGCGTGATGGGAGTAGATGGATAAGTTGCAGAGACAGTGGGCGAGTTGGGCGAGTTGCAGACGACGACGGGCGAAGAAAACCGGTCGCGACTGAAAATTAGTCACGACCGCCTCTCCTGTCCGCGTGAGACTCATGCGGTTGCATGTGTCTCGACTCACGTCCGCCTGGAGAGCTCATTGTGTCCGCCTAATTACCATGCGGTTGCACACTTGTGTCCGCCTGTGGTACCACCTGCACGTCCGCCCCCTGTTCAGGCGGTTGCAATGTAAGTCGTCCGCGCCTAATATAGGCGGTTGCCCATGTGGTCACAACACCTATTTTCCTTCCAACTTTGACCGGCTCTAGATTCTTCGTTTGGACTCCGTTTTCTGAGCCGTTTGCGTCTATGCGTTCGTCTCTTTGTCTACTTTACTCCCAGCTTGGTTTTTCCTCATGTTTAAACCAATAAATTTGTGAGATAATCAATAAAACATAAACTAGAGGAAAAGCATACGATAAGTGAGAAATGAGCAGAAAAGTGCTGATATAATATATGAAATACACCCATAAATCATGCTCATTTAGACACTTATCACACCCCCACACTTACCTTTTGCTTGTCCTCAAGCAAAACCATGTACCCAAACAAGTAGGGAATGCTCAATATTAACAAATATTATTATGAAGGGTAGGATAAAAAAGTCAATAGTACATGATCTTAAACTTTTTAGAGGAGTGTGATCCATCACCTACTGGTGGCATAGGTGTACTCAGGGCAAAAATAAAAATTAGAGTTTCGGGGTATGATCCGGAGTACTTCAATGTTTCTTGGTTAAGGTGACTTTGAGAACTTTTACCATGGCCAACTTCTCTCAAGAATGGGCATTGAGGAGAAAACAAAAGGAAAAAATAGAATTAAGCATTTGTTTCACTTTTGCATAAGAGATGAGAAGATAATATGTAGGCATCAAGCCTTTTTTTTAAGAACACTCAACTCTCTTTGTTGGTTACCAATGGTGTCTCGCAAGTCCCTTATATATTATTTTTTTGTATATATATTTTTTTGACAGAGAAGCACCCCTTAGCAATCCCTAAGAAAGAAGACAGAAGGAACCCCTGAGTAATAAAAATCCATCCATTTCAGATCATTTAGTCACACCGCATAAAAATGCTCCTCAAAAGTAATCAAAATTTTAAAATTTTTGTACATTTTATACCATTTATCCCACAATTCATAACAATATTTATTCTTAAAGAGAACAACCCACATAAAAAAGGTCCATGATATTGAATTTGAACAAACGCAAGATAAGCAGAGAGATTAAGCATTTTAGCATAAAAATGTCACCGAAAAGGGCACACTCCCCCACACTTAAAAAACAAGGGAAGGTTTCAGAAGACCATTTCGGTAAGTAGATAAAATAGAGAGAACACGAAGCTCACAAATAATCATTTAAGCACATAAACTCTCCTCTGCATATTTATTTAAAGAAAAGCATAATTAAAGAAACTGGTACTCCCCTGAGATTATTTTTGCTTGCGTTAAAGGACTTCCCCCACACTTGAGCTTCAGCCTCAAGTAGCGTAGCTTGGTTGCGGTGTAGACATGAAGTTGTACCTGCATAAGACACTAGAAGCAACCATACTAAAAATGGGGTTAAGAGCATAAAAGCATATAAAAGATAAGTTCGTCCGGGTTGCCTCCCGGAAAGCTGCCCTTCTTTAACGTCTTCGGCTAGACGCTTTTTCGTTAGATCGATCCTGGGGGGTGGTTATGAGGAGTAGATCCAAAGCATGACTCGATGGTATTTTTGAGTGTCCACCTGGATGCATGTTTTCTTTTCTTATCCCGCTCTTCGTCCGGGATTGGTGGTGGTATCTCTGTGATAGACATTCCGTCTGGAAGGGTGATAAACAGAAGTGGGGATGATGGTGATTGAGTGTCCCTTACGAACTTGAGATCTTTGGATTTGCTATCTGGAGATCTTCCTGATGCAAACTCCAGCTTTTCATTATAAGCTTGAAGGGTGATTTTCCCCTGGGCTACCCAAATGTGCACATCGGCTGTGGCAAGGAATGGTCGTCCAAGAATGAGAGGTGTAGTGGAGTTTTCTTCGATGTCTAGAATGACAAAATCGCATGGGAAGTATAAGTGCTCCACTTTAATGATAACATCCTCCACCACTCCGCTTGGGTAAGCTACTGAACCATCTGCCAGTTGCAGGGTCATCTTAGTCTTTTTCATCTCTCCAATTCCCAGCTTTTTGAAAGTGGAGAGGGGCATCAAATTAATGGAGGCACCCAGATCGCATAGGGAGTATGGAAATGAGGTGCTACCAATTGTGACTGGAATGGTGAAGCTGCCCGGATCATTGCATTTTGAAGGTAGTGGTTGTTGCAGAATAGCTGAGCAAGCTACATTGAGAGGTACCGTACCGACTTCGGCCAATTTAGTTTTGTTGGATATGAGGTGTTTGAGGAATTTGGCATAGTTTGGCATTTTGGCGATGAGGTCTACAAACTGTATGTTGACGTTTAGTTGTTTCAGCATTGCCAGAAACTTACCATATTCATTATCCAATTTCTGCTTCTGGAGTCGGTGGGGAAATGGTATAGGTGGTTCTTGTGAAGGAGGTTCTGAAGCTGATGGAATAGTGAGGACGCTTGGAGGTGTCTTTTCTGTTGGAACCTCAACTTTTTCTTCACTATCCTCTTTGGATTCTTCTGACCTTGGCGGGATGTGAATTTCGTTTGTTTTCTTACCGCTTCTCAAGGTTATCGCCTTAACCTCTTCTTCTTCTTCAAAGTCGAGCTTTTCGTTTTCATAACCGGCCACCAAATGCTCAAGGTAGGTATTCTCAGATTGAATGCGATTTTTATAGACTTTGGCGGTGCTTTCAAGTTCAGCTACATTCCTTTTGGATGTTTCGATTGCTACAACCCACTCTTGGAGGGAAGGGTGTAGTTCTGGAATCGTAACTGTTTTAGCCACCTCCATCTTTTCTTCATCGTGCTCCTTCACATAGATGCACTTGGCTTGCTCTCTTGGATTTGGTTCATTTTGGCTGGGGAGAGCCCCTGGCGGTCTTCGAGCAAGATGTTCTGCAAGTTGATTGAATTTACCTTCGATTTTCTGGTTGAAGGCTTCTTGCGCAGAAAGCTGGTTCTGAGTTATGGACATGAAACCCTTCATCATCTCTTTGAGTTCTGCGTTTGGATCAACAGAGGATGAAGATGGTTGTTGTTGTTGTTGAAAACCTGGAGGGGGACCTTGTGCTCTATAACCCATATTAGAGTTTGGTTGGGGTCTGTTCCCCTGATAGGTATTGGAATTGTTGTTCTGCCCTCCTTGGTTCTGATCATTATTTTTCCATGAGAAATTCGGGTGATTTCTCCATGGATAGTTGTTGTTGATGTTATTGTTGTAGGAATTACCGGGGCGGTTTCCTATGAAATTCACATCTTCGTAGTGGTTTTTACCTTCGCACTGATGAGTTTCATGAGGACCGGCGCATATGACACATCCTTCTGTGGGTGGAACTGGTGGTGAACTTGTAGGTGGAGAAGCTATTGTTTTTACGATTTCGTTTTGAGAAGTTGTTAGATTTTCCACCATCTTTGCAAGGGACGAGATCTGAGCTGATAAATGATCTGTAGGCTCAACATGGAGTAGGCCTGCTGCTCGTGGTGTTCTTCCTTTGGATCGCGTCCACTGTCTTGTATTGCTCGTCATGGTTTCGAGAAGGTCCATTCCTTCTTTAGGAGATTTCATCATGAAACTTCCTCCTGCAGAAGAATTGACGAGTAGTCGGTTCCCATCATCCAGACCGTTGAAGAATGACAGGCAGAGGGATTGATCGTCAAGACCATGGTGGGAACACTTCATTAGCATATCTTTGAATCTGTCCCACGCGTCGTACAACGTTTCTCCCGGCTCCTGACAGAAAGTGTTGATCTCACCGATCAATTGCCTCGTTCTACTGGTTGGGTAGTATTTGGCAAGAAATTTTTGGGCCATTTGAAGCCATGTGGTGATTGATCGGGAGGGAAGGCTTCGGTACCACCGGTTTGCTGAATCCGATAATGAGTGAGGAAAAAGTTGTAGTCGGATTCTTTCTTTGACATTGCCGGTTTGGCCAAAGGAATTGCAGAAGTCTAGGAAGAGACTCAGATGATTTGGGGCTTCATCTGGGTTCGCTCCACTAAACTTGCCTAGATCCCGGACGGCGGTGATGTAGTGGGTTTTGAAAACCCAACGTCCGGCTTCTTCTGGTGTTAGTTCAGGGAGAACTATGGCTGATGCTCTTCCTTCGGTATTCGGTTGGTGGTAGTCAGAGAGAGCACGGTGTTCTGGTTGATTTGCATGGTCAATTTCATTTATAACTTCGTTATTGGCCATGGCTTGGTTTCTCAGGTTTCTTTGTGCTTGTAATAAAGTGCGCTCGGGTTCGGGGCTCGGACTGATCGGTGGAGAGCCTCGGGTTCGAGTATTTGGCATGCACAGAAGATAACTTGTGGTTTGTGAGAAACTGTGAAATTAATTAGTAAATAGAATAAGAAAGACAGAGATATGGGTTAGGCTGATAAACGTTAGTTAAACAACACTGATATATTTTTTTGTATTTTTTTTTAACAAGAGTAAAATGACAGAATATTAAATGACAAGGGAAAGAAATGACAGAAAATTATAGTTAGGAGTTAGTATACAGAAATTATAAGTTAGTAGTTAGTATACAATGGAAAGAAATGTTAAGGACAATGGAAATGAAATGTTAGTATACAATGGAAAGAAATGACAGGAAATTTTAAGTTAGTAGTTAGGGACAATGGAAAGAAAGGACAATGGAACGAAATGACAATGGAACGAAATGACAATGGAACGAAATGACAATAATATTAAGATGTTAGGAGTTAGATGTCCAAAGTCCGAAGTCAAATGTCCAAGTCAGGTCAGAAGTCCGATGTCCAATCCAGAAGTCCGAGGTTAACAATTTAATAGTATTAACAGATTATTTTAATATAGCGAGTGAACTACCGGAAACTAGGGAAATTGATGGAATCAATCTCCCCGGCAACGGCGCCAATTTGCAGAAGGTTATTTTCTGAGTGGTTAAACTGGTGTAAAATTAAAAGAAAGGAAATTAAAAACTCAAATTATAAACGTCGGGCTGCAAACAAATCCCGGTCGTAGTTAGTAAAACAAGTGTCGTATCCACAGGGAGATTGTTCAATTTATCCTAGTCTTGGTAGTTACTTAAAAACTGTAAAAAGGGGTTTAGCCGGAGGCAAGCTTGATTTGTTGTTTGATCAGTGCAAATATAATAAAAACAGTAAAAAGGTGAATTAACTGATGTGAATGGAAAAATGTATCCTAGGATAGCGGGGGAATTTCCTAAATTACTTAACCATATTTATAACCATGTTTCAATTATTTATTGCCTATTAGAGTTAATAATTGTCAGTTACGAACTCTTAATAAAAGCCTTAATATTTTCCTGCTCAGTCCGGAGTGTAAATACTAAGATTAATTCCTTTGTGGTACCTAGACTATCTCAAAATCATATGTTGATAATTACCAAATAAATGCAGTCGTTTGTCGCGCAAAGCATTTAGCAATATTAGTTGAAAGGAATTAAAACAAGTTAAATGAGAGAAACAGGTGATAAAATTAATTACGTAATATTAGAAATCAAACCCCCATCCTAGGATACAAATGAAAATTACTCAGACATTAACGGAGATAAGAAGATTACACAGATAGATTTTGACATTAATTCAGAGGAAGAACTGGTCTGTTCTCGCTCTCACTGCTGCTCTTCTATTTCTTTTGTTACTGCGTGAGTACGTACGTGAGTAAATGAGGTGAAGTGGTGAAATAAATAAAAGATGGAGAATTGTGGAGTTACGGGAGGAATTTAATGGAAGAGAATGGAGTTTGGTGTTTGTGTGAATTCTTCAGCCTCTGCACGTACGTGGTGTCCTTGTTTTGCAGTTATGGAGTTGGTTTATATAGAGGATTGGAGGAGGCAAAAACAGAAGAGCTTGTTGAGCATTGATTGCTTCATTTATTGCAGGGGACAGACATGAACGCGTGATGGGAGTAGATGGATAAGTTGCAGAGACAGTGGGCGAGTTGGGCGAGTTGCAGACGACGACGGGCGAAGAAAACCGGTCGCGACTGAAAATTAGTCACGACCGCCTCTCCTGTCCGCGTGAGACTCATGCGGTTGCATGTGTCTCGACTCACGTCCGCCTGGAGAGCTCATTGTGTCCGCCTAATTACCATGCGGTTGCACACTTGTGTCCGCCTGTGGTACCACCTGCACATCCGCCCCCTGTTCAGGCGGTTGCAATGTAAGTCGTCCGCGCCTAATATAGGCGGTTGCCCATGTGGTCACAACACCTATTTTCCTTCCAACTTTGACCGGCTCTAGATTCTTCGTTTGGACTCCGTTTTCTGAGCTGTTTACGTCTATGCGTTCGTCTCTTTGTCTACTTTACTCCCAGCTTGGTTTTTCCTCATTTTTAAACCAATAAATTTGTGAGATAATCAATAAAACATAAACTAGAGGAAAAGCATACGATAAGTGAGAAGTGAGCAGAAAAGTGCTGATATAATATATGAAATACACCCATAAATCATGCTCATTTAGACACTTATCACCTAGTCGTGATACGTCTTCATACATCTCCAATGGATGGAATCGATCCATCAATCATCCTCACACTACTTCGCAAATGCTTTACTCCGTGGTTCAATACTTAAATGCTCATTTCATAAGCCTTCACTACTTCCATCCATTACTCTCCATCATTTCAATTATTCTAACTAGGGATTACCATACTTGTAAAATTTAGTTGTCCTCAATTTACTTCCAATAATTTACCTAGGTATACACTACCCCTAGACTTCATTCATCTACTACTCTCATACATTTCGTACTACTTCTTCAAAGGCTACAATACTTGTGGAGCTCCGTCCACTACTCATTACTTTCCTTTTACTAATACTCTTACATGGTGTTACACGGTAGGTATATCCATCCTATGATATTTGCTTCTCTCATGCCTAGTTACCATAATTACAACATGAATGAATACTTGTGTTTATTTAACATAGTACCAATCATCCAATCAATTCTCATTTGTGCTATGCACATTATAGTTTATGTGTTTTATTCATAAAATTCACATTATGCAGTTTTCGCTCTACCCCCCTTGAAAGGGATTACGCCCACGTAATCTACCATATGTTATTATTAAAACATTAGTTTACTCAATTTGGGCAATCCAAAGCGTTTTAGCTTCTTTACGGTTTGTTACATAATATACCCTTGTCAAAGGGTCCTAATCATAACAATGGTTTAGTCTTTGCACCAAGGATTCCTATATGAGTTTATTTAACTCATAATTAATTCGGTTCTAGTCTATTAGGGTTCAAGGCATTAATAGCCATTCTACTATACCTACTAGGTATATTTTCTCCTACCTAGGGCCCACTAGCTTCTGCTGCGCGACCCTGATAACTTGGGTTACTCACCCTTCGTGTTATCCTTAATGTGTTATACATCACCTTTTTATCCGTTTAATATGGGAATAAGGTTTACTAAACAATTACGGTATTCTTTTACCGTGTTTGAACTCAATTAGTTTTAGATTGTAACCAGCTCTCTGGTAATCTACTGCACATGCTATTCGTGCTTCCATGATTATTCACTAAGTTCCTCCGACTTATTGTCGGGCGAGGTTGAGTCACTACTTAGTTGTAGTGCTTCCTCTGTTGCCAATAGCTTCTGAATTATACCAGTTTTTCTAGTTCAGTACAAGTGTTCTTCACTTGTTTGACCTTGCATTCTCTATGCGTTGGTCCTAGTGACTTTCTTAAGTCTCTTTTCACCCTTTATTCCAGTGGAATTCACATTTGTGATTATTAGTGTGTTGTACACTCTTCGTGCTTCTTTGGCCTTAGACCGCACGGTTTGTTGCTAAGCTTGCTTAACTGGCTTATGCCATGTTTGTTGGTGAAAAGAAGGGTTTACTACAGTTTACATTCTCCATATCCTTAGCCATCCAATTAGATCATTAGCTGCACAAGTGCAATACTAAAACACTCAGTCATACAGAGTGCAGAGGCGTAAACGCTTGACAGTAAGTCACTTATATGATAGGAAAGAATATTTCTGCCTGTCATCTCATACTTATACTCCGTGTCATTATCTGCTACTTCCTTATAGCGGTCGCTTGTTGCGCACCGTATTCATACTCATTGTACAACATTGTTTTTACTGTTTCTGGTACTGTGGTAGTTCCTCTTTACTTATTGCCATTGTCATTGGCACCATTTCCTTATGGCATGAACACTGAGGGTTTCCTCTGTTCGTGTGTATGACGGTTGTCGTAACATACCGCAATGTGATTATTTCCCAATGTGGAGATGTTTCATTTCAACTTAGGTTTCATGTGTAGGTTAGCTTACCTCACATTCCATCATCATTTATGATACAATTTACCAAGTATCTTGGTTGACCAAGGATGAGGTAATTCATCGGGTTATAAGCTCTCTTGAGCGTTGGTCATTCGTGGTGTCCAATGTGCATTTACATTGATTATTTTTGGCATTACTGCCTTCCAGTGCTGAGCATTAGTTATAGGCTCTAGCTACGTAGTTTCACTTGTATGCATATCACCGGGGCATCCCAAGAAACTTCAGGGGTTTTCTGGTCCCGTTCTCTAATTGAAGACTATTTTATCACTGATAGGTGAAAGTTCTTGTTGAGGGGTTTGTCGCCACTCATACGTCACACAGCAAGGTTACTATGTTAGTACCTGCTTATGTACTGCATATGGTATACTTACTCCTTTAAGTCGCGATGGTTTGGAATGTGTTTTCCTTGTTTCATTGCCTATTGGCAATATCTATATGCGTAGGCTCTATTGTTATAGTAGATGGAAGCCTCTTTTAAGGGTTCACATCTTCACCACCTTGGTGGTCTTTGATTAACGAGGGGTACTTTTCCTCGGGTTCCTCGTAGTGTCCAAATGTGGACTAGGCCAATGTTGGCATCATCACGATTCTTATGCCCCTGTGCTACCATTGCTACAGAAAGCATGAAGGCCATTAAAAGCTTGTCAACTGTATACTAGACTGATGCTCTAGTGACAGTGACACTGAGTTGGCCATTACTCCAAGCCACTCAGGATGTTGGGTTTGAATCGATGGTCCAGTTGTTGATTTCTTTGTCGCGCGAGGCAATATCTCTTGCAAGTCTTGTTATCAAATGGTGTGGGTTATGCAACCGTTAAGGTTTACATAACATAGTTGGTTGATGGCTTTTAAGCCTTATTGCTGCACGCTATGCTCGTTGCAAGCTGCTTATACATGTTTCCACTCCATGTATACCCCATAGGTTGGAGGTATTACTAGGCTCCATGGTAAGTCGTGACATCACGCTTCCGTTCATAGGAGACCCATTAGGCAATCTGGTGTTAATTCAGGCCTTCTGGTAATTTAGGGAATTTCTTGTTAAGTGAAAACCCTTCGGTGTCCTAACCGAATATTCGTTCTAGCTCATGTGCTCTTATCATGACGCTTGTTCAACTGTTGTTATCTCAGACACCCTTCAAGGATTGCTCCTGAGTGCTGTTAGTTATGCCGTTACATCCGGCTAATGTTCCCGATACGTTGTGTCCACTATACCGTCTTGTGGTATTGTATTTAAGCTATCCCTTTAGGGTTATAACGTCTCCCGTTCTTGGGTAGACCGTTTATACCTTCTCCTAGTGGTTTAGACTAGGTTTAATATCCTCTTTGATAATGGATTATATTTAGTGGTAATCTTATGATCGCTCTTGGGAACCCTGTCCCGTTTGTTGAGCATTGGTGTTCATGTTAGGCGGTTGCCTTACTGTGTTTAGGCTGGGTATCCTTTCCAGCTATCACGTATTTGTTTGATGTCCTCGAGACATATCCAATGTCTATACTTACTAGTTTGTGCTCTTTGCACTTCTAGTTCTTATTCTTTACTTTCAGATAGGTTCTCTGAGTTCCTTTATGCTTGATTGTCTGAGGTGTCCAGTTGTTCTGGTTTGAATTCACTCCTGATCCGTAGGACAGAGTTGACTACTTCTCATGTGTTGTACACTACATGTATACATACGTGGGGTACCATGTTGATACGTTACCACTTACCCAACTATATGTCAGGCCCGCAAGCTCCTTCGGAGTGCGGTTGTCCCACATCCCGCAATTGGGTACACTCGTAGTGCTCGTCACACGCCTAGGTGAAGTATTCTATTGTCAACTCCTCTTGTATCATTCCATGATTCCCACAGTAATTCTGTTGGATTGGTTTTAAATCCAAGGTTTAAAAGAAGGGTTGTGGTTTTGAAAGAAAAATTTGGGTTTTAAAATTATGGTTCGGTGTTAAAAGAAGTCTCTTATGGCATTGCCATGTTTGAGGTCTTGACAAAGTCTAGCTTCTCGCTGACTGGTATGTCCTAAATACAGTGGTCGGGCCGTTAGGCCTTTCCAAGGTTCCATTCTTTCGGTGTCAGGATTGTGATCCTGTAGTTGCTTCGTCGTCGTCACGGTACATTACTATGTACCTGTAGTGTGTTAGAGTTCCTTTACATATTTCTTCTGTACTGCACTTGTCGTGGCAAGTGCGTGGTACTGGTGGTTTTTGGGTAATCCTATACCGGTCTTGGTATGGTTACCGCTTGTATTTGATAGTCCTGTTGACTCTCCCCTTGATCTTATTGATTTATGATTGGGATACTCGATCCTTTGGGTGGCTTCTCAGTGATCTGGACATGGCTGTCGTAGATCCGGGTACTTCTCCAATCCTTGGAGATTGCCTTTAATTTGGTTTAGTGTTATTCCTTGTTGCTCGTCCCCACACATTTATTATGGTTATTGAGCCTTAGCTTGTTTAGGCACTACTCTGATAGTCCTATCGGATTATATCCCGCCGGTGTTCTTGTAGCTGTGCAAGCTATGTCGGCCAGGTATTGTAACCCTTGGGCGTTGTACTTTCGGAGTCAACCACTCCAGACTATGTCCTTAGTCAACTGGTATACCATTGGTGGTATTATTTAGCTACTGCTGCCCCGCAGACTTGTGTCTCGGGTTCCATTACTACTCCTTTTTCCATTTTGTTGTACGGTTAGTGCTTCCTTCCTATGGCTGGTTGGTTAGCTATGTTTCGCGACTGTTGAGCACGTCGCCCCATGCTGTTGTAAGTTGCGGCCTCCTCGTGGTTGGAGTGCTCATTCTACCACTATGAAGTGCGAGTATTGTTGTTCAACCGGGATCCATCTCCGGGGCTTCAAATTCTTGGAATCTGCCATATGTCGGTTCTTATTACTGTGTGATTGCTTCACATCTGCCAGATCGGGTTTCCCGAGTATGAGAGGACCTTCCTTCTCTCTGGCGTCCTTTCCCAAGTTATACAATGGGTTTTGCGGCGGGCGGGACTGGTGTTGTAGGTATCCAGTACTCACCGATGGTTCCTAGCTAGCATATCTCAAATGCTAACACTCAGCCCTTAGCCCTAAGCTTCTAATTCCTAACTCGGTATTCCTAAACTCGGTATTTCCAGTCATTAGAGCGATACTTCGCTCTGATACCACTTTTTGTAACACCCTACCGCTAATACTGTCATTACCGTCTAATCTCCTTATACAATCCAGAGTCACGCAGCGGATACTTACATACTCAACGGCGGGTGATACAATGTCGTTAGCCACCCACGTGACTTACAAGGCTACTACCACTACCACATACAGCATCGGTCTGATAGACCGGAGTATCCGAGTACTACACACATATAATACATACTCCAGTTACCAATTCAAATACTAGAACTTCCCATTCATTACAATACTCCATAAGTTCAATACAGTATAATACACCGAGTTTTACTAAGATCCTTATACAAGTACAATACCTTTTTCAATTCCATACACACTCATTAAGAGTCTAACCACTACCCAATCCTCACAACTACTTACTTCCTAAGTACAAGGGGTGTGTCACATAGTACACTTCTACATTCTACTTCTAACCATCCAAATGTAGCCACCGGTCTCTTACCTTGACCATATCCGCTTCGGGTACCTGCACACTAAAAATGTTCCCCCTAGGGGGTCAGCTTTCGCTAAATGATAACCGCATACCCCGCGTACTAGTGAGGGTACGCCGACCACTTGGTCGAATACATGCGATTCATTTATTCATACATACATGCATATATGCTTTCGTACATAATACTACAATTCTTTACAAGGCATACATACATACACACAGTACAATACACGCAAGGAAGATAATACAAATCAACCAAATTCTTACTTACCTTCTTCCGGGATACACATACGCGATACACGTTCAATACATACACAGTACTCCATGCTTGTTAGCTTCATTTGTCCACCCGGGTTAATCGGGTGGAGATTCCTCTTTTACTCGTTACCCAATACTTACGCATACATACTCATACCTTACTTACTTACTGATCCATACTTACTTACTTACTCTTACTCATGTTAAGTCGGTATGACCTCTGGGCAGGGACTACACCGTCCCACCACCAGGCTTTACTTGGTTCACCAATCCAGGATGCTACCAATTTAAGGGATTTGGGCCGTGGACCAGTTTAAGAACCAGGAATCGGATCCAACCTCTTGTGTCTCCTCATCCTCACGTGTGGCCGATACTATATCGGACTTCTACTCATTCCAATTTACTCAAATTTAAGTTAGGAGTTAGGTAGTTAGGAATTAGTAGAAGTCATTCATTCAAGCCACATACACAACACCTTGTTCATATACACATCCATACAAGATACAATACAATATACAAATACTCTACAAGATACAATACACTTCATCATCATTCATATATATATTTCATGAATTATACAAACTATTGTTCAAGAGAAATCTCAAGAACAATGTAAACTATTGTTCAAGTGCAATATAGTCCGATTCATGCATTTACCTATTAGGCGATCAAATAAGCACACAAATCGGGGTAACCAGATTAGGATACATGGCATGAAGAAATCATACCGTTCACCGTTGTACTTGCATCCGACGTTCCTCCGGTGTTCACAATTCAAATCCTATGATATACATGTAACCGGGTGATTAACCTAACTATCATTAACTCAACTCAATTACTCTTATGTTTCCTAACTCATACTTACTAAGTCTTTACAATTCTTACACTAACAAATTGTTTACTTATTTTCCATTACTTTAAGTTACTTCCTTACTTAACAAGGGTGTTCTCATATACATATGTATATATGTATATGTGGGTACACACACACACACACACATATATATATATACATACTTATTATAGTTATAATTTTTTTTTTGTAAGTTATGGGTCGACTGACCCACCGACCGTCCCAACCCCTAGGTCGGTCCATGCCAGTACGTTTCAGTCCCGTTGTCCAAGCTCCGACCGACCCACCGACCGACCCAACCTCTGGGTTGGTCGAAGTCAGGAACTTCGACAACCGGGAATTTTTGTACGACCAACCCACGACCGACTCACGGCTCCTGGGTCGGTCCGTTCCAGTGTCTTTAATTTTTGCTGCTTAAGCCCCGACCGACCCACCGACCGATCCAGCCTCTGGGTCAGTCGGTAGCAGAATGTTGCTACAGACCTTATTTTTCATTCCCTTTCTTACCCATTTCTTCCCCAATCTTCCTACATACATCCTAACATGTTTTAGTACTAATTAAACACTATAAAATACCTTAATTCATCCACCAATCCCAACACTTAATCCATCAATCAACTTACACAATTCCCTCACTTTCCTCAGAACACTTACAACAGTTTTTTTCATTTCTCCAATGCTACAGATTTTTAACCCAACTTCTACCATTCAATAATTCCTCTACCAATGTCACTCCTAGCATCCCAAATACATGTCCAAGCCATTACATTACCTATACCCAAGTCCAACTCTCCTCTTACCAAATCTTGCACACTAATTCTTCCTAGTTCTACAATGCAACTTGATACCTCTTTGCTACAGATTTTACATTCTTTCATTCTCACAGTATAGCTACCATTCCATAATTACCAAACATCTCTACAATCCCCAATACACACCTTGGTTCTCCCATCCACCAAGTCATCCATGAAAGCACATTTTCTACCAAAATTTTGCCATAGTTCACCTACTTTTCTTACTTATCCACACATATCAATTCTCACCAAATTCATTCCTAATCTAGCCACACCCATACAAGGGTCCTACCAGCAATCAATATAATACAAATCCATCTCAATACATCAATATTCCATCAATACCAATACTCATACACAATATACTTGGCTCTAAAGCCTACAATTTACTTACTAGTTCCCAAATACTCAAAACTTCACAAACTTCAATACTAATACAATAGTTTAGGTTCTTTTATTTGTTTACCCATTCCCATTACTGAAATACCCCAAACCTTGATATGTTGTTAAACATTTAAAATATGGTATGTAAAGGCTAAAAAGTGCCTTAGAAACATCAGTGAACAATTTAAACCATAGTAAAATGCAATAAAGCACTAAGATACAGCTTGAGCAAAAATATGCTCTAAGCTTGGAGTGAACTTGGTTAGGACCCAAAGAGCCTACCAAGACTTAATAATATTCAATTATGATTTAACAAGGCTAATTAAGTCCTTAGGAAACCTTGGTAGACAGTTAAACCAAACAAAACACAAATAAATGCCTTAAAGCCAATAAGAGCAAAAATGTGCTCTAAGCTTGGGATAAATTTGTATAAGACCTAATGGTCATACCTATACCTTATAAATATGTTAATTAACATATTAAATCAATTACCACAGAAAACCAAGCTTGAAAACAAGTTAAAACACAAAAAGTGCTTTAAGGAGTCTTAAAGCACGTTTTTGGAAAATTGTCTTGTAAATGAGTTTTGGATGGCTAAATGTCCATCATTACTCTTTAATTAACATGTGTACTATATATTATCACATTTGGAAGTATATATCAAAGGGAAATAAAAAATTTCACAACTATGTGCCTTGTTTTAGTGAATAGTAACTTTAATAAGCTAGTTTGTAACATATGTTGTTATAAGTAATTTAATTGGTCAACTAAGACTATCATACCCCTAGACTACTAATGGGGGCCGGTTTTTGTTATGGTGAGTCACCAACATGTAAAAGAAATCAATTAAGGAAAGGAAGGAAAAGTAAGTAAAGGAAGAAAGTTACTTTATAACATAAATATCTTCCAAAAGCAAACTTACCTTCTCATTCTCTTTTCCTTCTCATTTCACACGGTTCTTCCTCCCTTTATGCTCTTCTCTTCTTCAAAACCGATGGTTTATAGTAGCCTCTCTTCTCCATCTTCATTTCCTTGCCAAATCCAACTCCATGCTCCAAATCAAATTCTAAGACCATATTTGTCTTAGTTAGACCAAGCTCTACACTTCTACCTTTTCAAATCTTCAAGAACTCAATTTTGGTGCCATGGAGATTCACCATTGAAGGTGCTTGAGCTAATATTTCACACCTTGTTGTTCTCCTTTGCTTCAAGGTAAGGAAACTCAAAGAAAATCCATGTTTCCTCCATGTTTATATGATGTCCGAAAATTCACCTCACAATGGTGTTTTACCTTGCTTGTTTTAGCTCCATTCGAACCTTGCAAGGGCTAGGAGGAGTCCTCTCTTGATACTTATTCAAGCTCTCTTTCCATTCCAAGGTAAAACAATCGTTTTAATACCTTAAAACAATATATGTAACTAGGGTTTACAATGAGATGAAGCATAATGCTTGAATGCTCATTCTATTATTTGTACATTGTTTAGAAGTTGACAAACAACCAAACACCCTACCGGTTTTACAAGGAAACAAGAAAGAAGTTTGTGAGGGAGGAAAAGAGG
This sequence comes from Limonium bicolor, assembly GCA_023374045.1. Classification (NCBI taxonomy): domain Eukaryota; kingdom Viridiplantae; phylum Streptophyta; class Magnoliopsida; order Caryophyllales; family Plumbaginaceae; genus Limonium; species Limonium bicolor. The sequence goes on from CM041781.1 coordinate 38,936,506, forward strand.
TAAACAAGCTATCACAATGTAGTTTAAATGCCTTAGGAAAATGAGCTTGATTTGCTTAATAAAATACCTAAGGAGCCAAAGATGAATGACCTAGAAAATGCTCTCAAGGAAACTATTAAGGGGCATATGTGATGTTGAGTGTATTTGCAGGTTAAAGGCAATATACTATGTGGAAATTCAGTGTTTAAGTTTAATGTTATTTAAGGGCCTAAGAGCCATGTTATTTAAGGGCTAAGTGCCAAGCAATTAAGTTTATGCACTATATTGTGATGTAGTGTAAGTTGGGTGAAGTTATGTGTGTGAGAATACTCTTGATGGATTTAGGGTGTTCTTGAATGAAATAAGGTAAAAACCTAAGTGTTTGGATGTGAGTATATACAAGAGAAGCTATGGCAAAATTTGGAAAAATGTGTAAGAAGTTCTAAGTGCTTTAAATAAGTTTTGGTGAACTAGGAAGTGTTAAAGGTGAACAAGTGTTTTACTAGGGAAGAAAACATGTGCTAAGGTGATTTAGAGTGATACAAGGATTTAGGTATTATCTTGGAAGTTCTAGGAATTCAATGTGTGTTTTTGAGAATGTATTAAAGTCATGGAGAAGTTTGTTTAAGGTTTAAGAATGTTGATGTACAAGGAAGGAATGATGTTTAGGTAAGATGTCAAAAGGAGATTTAGTTATTAAGAAAAGATGTTTGAGAGATGATGTTAAGGTGTAGAGGAAACACCTTGATATAGTGGTCATTATTGGTGAAATACCACTTAGAAATCTTAAGGAAAACATCCCAAGTGCTAGGAATTTTGTAAGAAATTTGTGAATGATAAGATGGTTTTGGTGAGTGATTTAAAGAGTTTAGCACATGGCTAAAGGTGTGTTGATGTGCCAAATGATGTTAGGAAACATTATGAGGCTTTAGGAGAAGTTTGGTGAAATTGGTTAAGTGCTTAAAGGCTTAGAAAATGAGTGTTTTGCCTTGTCCGAACATCCGTCCGGACATGGACGTTCGGACAGGCCTGTTGAGTAAAAATTTTCAGAGTCTCGACTTGTGTCTGACCTTGGGAAGTCCGGACACAAGTTCGGACGTACCTGCTTCTTCATTCAATTTTCCTCGACCCATGTCCGAACTTCCGAAGTCCGGACACAAGTTCGGACAGGCGTCTGTATTCAGTTTTGAGTCTCAACTTGTGTCCGAACTTGGAAAGTCCGGACACAAGTTCGGACAGGCCACTATATGGACCAAAAACTTTGTTTTAAGGTGGGAAACGTTGCCTAAAAATGGTGATTACTAAGTAATGATGTTATAAGATTGTTAAGGACATGTTAAGTGAGTTATGATGACAATTTGGTGAGGGAAAAAGTTGTATCAAAATGTAAAAGTAAAACAAGTTAAAATGTAAGTTATGAAACTAAGTAACGGGGAAAAAATTATAGCATTAGACTGAAACAAATCATGTACCCCGATGTTAATAAAAAATACATGTAATGTTGTCAGTTGTTCGGGAATTGCTCGAGGAACATAAGTGGACATGGTAAAGGGGACTCCGGTGACAGGTATGGTTTTCTTGCAACTTGTGTCCTACCGGATTACACGGCTTGTATGCCAATGTGTTTTTCTGTGTGTTTGCCACGTTATAAGATAATCATGAAACGAGTTTACAGTCATTATTGTTGTTGTATGTTTACGTGCCGATACCGGTAACCTTGAATGCGCTTGAAGGGCTAGTTAACCACTATTTGGTCAACGTAAGAGGACGGTATCCGGTGATAACGTTCCGACCTAAGGAACGTTCTAACCGCGGCTATGCGTGAGTTAGTTATGTGATGTTTGTGTGTGATTTTTATGTGTGAAAGTATGACTCTCCCTCCCTTCCCTGTGTGTTTTCTAACAAGACTTAACCCAATGTTGTGATTGTTTAATTAAGTTCAATGTTGAACTTCTAACAAGTGCTAACGGGGGAAGTGAGGAGTCCGGTCTGTTCCGGCCACGCGTGTGAGTATGGGGATCGTTGTCATATCAGGTTCGATCCTTTCCGTATGTTATAGTTGTTTTCCAATTGGTTTCCAACCTTCCCTTAGCTTAACCAAGGCTATTACTGACTCACGTCGGGCCATAGGGGCATACTATGTTATGTTTGTTCGGAGTGCTTGGATCACTATATCCGAGACACCTTGTGCTAAGTTATCCGTTCATTTAACGAGACGGTAACGAGTTATGTAACGAGCTTATCATGAGACTGGCAACATTCTCTAGGCTCACCAGTGAATTAACTATGTTTGGGTTGGTTCCTAAGAGGACCGTTCCCGTTATGTTATGTGATGTTGTTGTAATGCAATTTCTATTGCGATGTTATTATGTGCACGTTGAAACGTGAAAGTGTTGTTATGTGTTGTTATGGGATGCATGTTATATGTTGTAAAATGTGGAGTATGTGGATCATGGATGTGAATCCTAGTTTGTGATAGGAGGCGTTTAAGGATAACCCGAATAACGGGTAAGTGTCGTCTATTAAGGAAGTAGCTCCATTAGAGGAGAAACACTCTAGGGATAATGAATACCATGAGTGACTTAGCAAATAAGGATGTACTATCCGATTGTTGAGCCCATTGAGGCGAGTTGTTACGTGTTGTGTGTTTACAGTTGCATGCATGATTTAAATATAATCAACCGCATGCTAAGACGACAATTAGTTGTGCGTGGCCCGGTAGCATGTGGGTTGCGGGATTACCATACCAGCAAAGGTGCTGAGCCCCTTGGGGGCCACCCTTTCTCTTCTTTTCCTATTTCAGGTACAAAGAGCAGGAAGCCGTTCGAGAGTAGGACGGGGTAGTTGTTGTACATGGGTAATCAGTTAAGTTGTATATATACAGTAGGTGTAGTAAGACCGAAATTGTTATCGGCATCAGTTTGTGAATACTCGGTACAGTTAGAAGGGTATGTTGTTTCTACTGTTAATGGAGGTTCAGTAATGTGTAGTCGCTCGGGAATCTAGGCCATCAGACCGGTACAATGTTTATGTAATAGCTTTGTTAGCCATGTGGGTGGTTAACGGCGTGTAACACCAACGAGTTAAGTAGTGTGAAGTAGTGTATTTTCCGCTGCAGAATGTAGTTATGTGTTGTTGTTGGATGGGGTGTTACAATTACTCTAATTCAATAGAATTTAACATTAGGAAGGAGCTCTTACCTTGAGCTTATTTTTCCTTCATTTCTTTTCTACTTCTTCTCTCTCTCTCTCTTCCTTGTACCATTCAGTCACATGGGGAATGGAGTTGCCAAACTCCATTCCCATCACCCAAAGCACACATAAACAAGTGTAATTAAAATACTAACCCCTTAATTAATGTTAATTCGTAGAAATGCTTAAAACAAGATTTCTAGGGTTTACCTTTGGGGTATTTTAGGAGGGGTTTTAGCCCTGGTTTCAACAAGGTGATTCCACCACCATTGCAAGGTTGAATCGAAGCTCAAAAGAGAGAGAGAAAACAAGGCATTACAAAGGGTAAAAATCAGTTATGAAAGGAGATGGTGAAAACATGAGTTTTTCATGTAGATTTTTACCTCAATGGAGAGAGGGGACTCCAGCTACACATTGATGGTATTTTCTTCACCAATGGGGTATACCCACGAAGATCAACTTCCTCATTTTTGGATTTTGAAAAGAGAGAAGTGTAGACGATGATGTGGGGATTACAAATATGTAATTATTTTTACATTTGGGGCTCAAATAAGGTAGAGCATGGGAGAGAAGTGAGAGTTGCCATTGTTGTTGTTGGGGGAGCTCAAAATCTCCCAATCCAGAAGAGAGAGGAGGGAGAAATCAATGGAAGGGAGGAAGGAGGGAGGTGAGAGAGTAGAGAAATGAGTGGGTGAGGAGATATAGAAGGGATAAAGTAGTTTTTACTTTATTGCTTTGCTTTGGGCTCTCTTATTTAATTAGCTAGTTACATGTGTGTGAGAGAGAGGGTTATTTACTTAATAAAACCGCCCCCTACAGTATACTAGTTGGAGCGTTTTTCATCTTTTACAGAAAACACTCATTATTGTTCCCGGTTTTTGGTACTACTCACTAACCGGGCCCGTTTTCCGGAATTTTCTTGTTTAATTATTTTTATTGGTTATTAAGCTTCCATAAATTCTTAATAATTATTATTATATGATTCTAATTTTTACGGGTCTGTTTGACCGCTTAAAGTCACGTTTTCAGGTTTTCTCGAAAAATGTGCACTAAAGCTCTACTAGCGTTTTAATACATTATTTGGATCCGTTTTCTTCGGGAGTTGTTCCATATATTATGTAGGTCTTATTAAGCCCTTAGAATCCATAAAATATGCTAACCGAGGTCTCATACCTCCTATGGTTATTTAACGCTTATTTAGCGTTTTTCGCTTTTTAAGCGTTTCTTTATTTCTTTGGATTTATTTTTCCTTACCAAAATTACTTAAGCATTATTAGGCTCTTAAATACCTATTAGGATAATTGCAATCGCCATATTTAAGTTCGGGGCATTTCACTTAAACTTACAGGGCAGTTGGATCGACAATCTACATCTGATCGAGTTTTCATACAACAACAGCTATCATGCTTCGATCAAGATGGCACCTTTCAAGCGTTGTACGGTAGACCATGTCGTACACCGCTCTGCTGGGATGAGTCGAGTGAGACGGTCATTATAGGACCAGAATACTTAGAACAAGTTAAGGCTGAAGTTCAGCAAATCAGGGAGAACATGAAAGCTGCTCAAGATAAGCAGAAGTCGTATGCTGATGTTCGACGACGAGACCTGGAGTTCGCAGTGGGCGACCGAGTATTTCTGCGAGTTTCACCGATGAAGGGTGTATTCAGATTTGGGCAGAAGGGCAAATTGAGCCCGAAGTTTGTTGGTCCTTATGAGATTACGGAGCGGGTGGGCCCAGTTGCTTACAGGTTGGATTTACCTGCTGAACTGGGTAAAGTGCATGATGTTTTTCATGTTTCACAGCTAAAGAAATACATGCACCACCCCTCCCATGTGTTAGAACCTGAGAGGTTGACGTTAGAACCGAATATGAGATCAGTGGAGATTCCTCAAAGGATCTTGGACAGTAAGACTAGGGACACTCGCCATAAGTCAGTACGACTGGTAAAGGTTCTCTGGTCTAACCAGGATGCCGAAGAGGCCACGTGGGAATTAGAGGATAAGATGAGGTCGAAGTACCCTTCTTTGTTTACCGACTAGATCGTCTGTATAGGGTACGGGGCGTACCCCTTTTAAAGGGGGTAGAGCTTCCTCGCTTTTGAGTTAGTAAACGAACATGTTTGTCATTTTGCTTGGTTGGTGTAAGATGTGGTTTGTGCAAGTTATTACACCTTGGTGGTAAGTTTGAGATATGTATAATACTTATGTATTGTATTTGTGGTAGACCTTTGAGTCTTGAGATGTGTGAATGAGAATATAAGATGTGGTATTAAGATTAAGAAATGGAGTACCGTGAATGATTTAGTACACGTGTGAACTTTGGGACAAAGTTCTTTTAAGGGGGGTAGATTGAAATACCCCAAACTTAGATATGGTTTTAAGTGATAAGATAAGATATAAGGAGGCTAAATAATGCCTTAGAAACATTAAGAAACATTTTTAATCAAAGAAACATAAGGAAACACCAAAGGAGCAGTTTAAGCAAAAACGTGCTCTAAGCTTGGAGAGACTTGGGTGAGCACCCAAATATCATTCTAAGACCTTATTAATATCCTAATGGTTATTTTAAGTCAATTACCAAGGAAAACCAAGCTTAAAAACAAGTTAAAACACAAATTTGTGTTTTAAGGACTCTTAAAGCACATTTTTGAAAAATTATCTTAGATAGGGGTTTTAAGTGGCTAAATACTCATGATTACTTCTTAATTAACTTGTGTACTAATTAGTATCACATTAGGAAGTCTTAATCAATGGAAATCAAAAATTTCACAATTATGTGCACTAGTTTGTGAATAGTAATCAAATAGTGCCTAGTTTAGTCTTTAATCAATAAGTCTAATTAATTGGTCAAACAAGGCCATGACTAGCCTATTTAATGAGGGGGCCGGTTTTATAAGGGTATTAGTCACCAAGAGTATCCAACTAATGTTAGGAGAAGAAGAGAAAAAGTAAGTGGTTTTACTATTTGCTTTTAAGGAATCAAAATATCTCATTTATACCACCTCTCTCCTCCTTTCTTCATTTCTTCTTCATCTCACCGATCTTGGCTGCTCCTCTCTTCTTCTTCTACGTGAAACTCAACCTCCATGCTAGCTCCATCTTCCTTTGACCACGACTTGCTCATTTTGGCTCCAAAACCAAAACAAAACACATATTCTTCTTAGTTAGCGCAAGCTCCTTCTTCCTATCTTTTCAAAAACTTCAAGAGCTTTGATTTGGTGCCAAGCCAAACCGCCATTAGAGGAGGAAACTCAAGCTTAGAGACTCCATTAGCTTCTCCATTCTCTTAAGGTAAAGAATATGTAAGAAAAATCAAGTTCCCACCATTTCTTCACATGTCCGAAAATTATCACTCATGGGGCTTCATGTTTATGCGTTGTTCTAGCTTGTATTCTATTCTCCAAGGGCTATAGGAGGTCCTTCTTGATTCATATCCAAGCTTATTCTAAGACTCCAAGGTAAAACAATCAATTTAATACCTTAAAGCACATTTTAACCTAGGGTTTGTTCCTTAAGGTTAATGTATTATCTAGCACTCATTAGAGTCATTGGATATTGGTTAGAACATTGGCAAGGGGAGTTTAAGTGGTGGCCGAGATTGTTAAAGGAAAAGGCTAAGGAGGAAAGTTTGTGAGCTTGTAAAAGAACAAGGTAAATTACTTACCTTAAGGTGTTTTATTGTTTAAGGGAATGGGATTTAGATAGGTGATGAGTTTAGTGTAGAGTTTTCATTGGGAAAGAGGTGTAAAAACCTAGGAGAAATAATGATTATACTTGTGAACTTGTGACTAAGGAGCAAATGAGAAAAAGGAGATAGTTTAAGAATGACAAGGTGAATTATAAAAGAATTTATATTGCAATGGGAGCCTTGTTATGTGTATTTGCAGGTCAAAGGCTATATATATTGAGGAAATTCAGTGTTTAAGATTTATGCATTTAAGGGCCTAAGAGCCAAGTCATTTAAGGGCCTAAGTGCCAAGCAATTTAAGTTTATGCACTATATTGTGATGTAGTGTAGTTTTGGTGTATGATGTGTGCTAAGGAGGTTTAATGAGAATTTGAATGTTGATAGCTATTTGATGGTGAAAAACTAAATGCTTTGGTGTAACAATATACTAGAGAACCCATGGCAAAATTTAGTGAAGAACCTATGTGTTTAAGATGTGTTAAGGAGATTTTATGACTAAGGAAGTACTAAGAAAACTTTAGGTGTTGTTTTTTGATGAAAAAGAGTGCGTATAAGGTGTTCTTATAAATTAGAATGACTTAGGCATCATCATGGAGGATTTAGGAATCAAATGAATGTCTTGGGATATACTTGTGTATTTAGGACTTAGGCAAATATTGGTAAACAAGTAGGAAGGAAATAATGTGTTGAAAGAATGAGGCATAACTTGTGAACGAACTCTAAGTAGTTGCATAAAGGAATTTTAGATGGTGAGAGATGCTTGGGAGATGATGCTATAGTGGTGAGGAAACATTTTAGCATAGTGGTTATAATAGGTATGAACCACCACTTAGAAGCCTAGTGAAAAACATTACAATGTTGGCATTATTACAAGGAAATGCATAATGACTAAGATGGATATTGATGAGTGATTTAAGGAGTTTAGTGGAGGGCTTAAGGTGTGTTTTAAGTGCCTAAATGTGGTTAGAACATACTATGATATATGGGGTGAAGTTTGGAGTCAAATGGGAATTTAGAAACGAAGGTCTGGAGCCGACCACCTTAGGGACCGGACCTGCAAGGTCGGTCGAGCTCAGTTTACACTACGGGAAAGAGTTTCTGGAATGGACCGGCCTTAGGGACCGGACTTGCAAGGTCGGTCGGGCTTGTATTTTGAGTACGAATTGAGTCTCTAGAATGGACCGACCTTGGGACCGGACTTACAAGGTCGGTCACTAAAATTTTGTACGAGAATTGGTCTCTGGAATCGACCGAACTTGGGATCGACCTTGATAGGTCGGTCGGGCCTATATTTTCCGCGGGGAAAACTCTCGGGAATGGACCAACCTTGGGGACCGGACTTGCAAGGTCGGTCGGGGTAAAAATTTTCAAACGGTAATATGTCCTGGAATGGACCGACCTTGGGTAAGGTCGGTCGGTAAGGTCGGTTGATCCAAAAACAAAAAAAAAGGAAATTTTAAATTCTAAAGATGTTAATTGGTAATAAGGTATGCCATTAGTAGGGTAATGATGATTAGGAACCTAAGAACCTATGGAATTAAGTTAAGTTAAGTATAAACCCTAATGTTTAAAGTTAAGTTTATAAGGTTAAGTGGTAAGGACTTAAGGGAGCATTGGATGGGAATTTTGGGGACTAAATGAGTTAAGTAAGGTGCAAATAACTAATGGCCTAAGAATGATTGAATGTTTAAGGTTTGTGAATTGGGACCCGTACAATCTTTCTTGTGACCTGCTTGCTAACGAGGTGTCCCTCGGCTTGTGTGCTATGTGTTTACTTGCTATGACTAAGTTAAGATAAAGCATACAACCGGATATACTTGTCTCGTTGTGATTGTGTCTTCCTACACTATCCCGCGAGGCTTGAAACTTGATACTAACTAAGCTTAGTACTTATTGAGTTAAGGAGGGGAATTGTACATTGCTGACTGTTGGTTAATACCGTCAAGGTTTAACTAACACATGACACTTAAGATTTTCATTAACCGTAACTCGGGGTGGGAGTGAGGAATCCGGAATGGTACCGGCACATGTGTATTGGGGGAGGACAGTATCTGAATCATATCCGACTTCCAAATAAGACTTGTCCTCGGACTCGTCGCCTAGGGTCAACAAACCGACCCAACCACCCGGACTACTGTTTGAGGTGGGAGGCATATTAAGGATGGCGTGGGGGGATCAAGCCTACTCCCCAATAAACTAAGAAAGGTTGCTTATTGTCGGTGAGTGCACTGCTACCAGCTAGGGTTAACCAAGCTCTGGAAAAATAAGCAACCAATTAAGGGCTAACCAGTCTAATAGTAGAACGGTTGGCAAATATAAGATTAAGGAGAATGTGGACCTAAGGAGTTAAGATCTAACTCACTTGTTAAGGGAACGCCTGAGACGTTCAATTGTGTGTGAACTATGTGTGTTCATTTGTGGTTTGTTGATGTACTACGTTCATATTATGATTGTGATTCTAATCAACTTCCATGCTGTCGACAATTAGTCGTCGTAGCCCCGTTAGCTTGGGGGCCACGAGAGGGTCGTACCAGCATTCGTGCTGACCCCTGAAGGGGAAAAGTATGAGAGTAAAGAAAGAAAGAAACATCCGGTCTCCTGAGGCTGGAAGGATAGCCTAGATATCGCTGGGCCGGAACGCGTTCCGGCCAAATAGGTAGTCAAATATCTCGTTTATGTACAAATGCCAGCCTGGCAATCAAAAGAGAGAGACAGGCTGGCAACCCCCGATCTAGCAATGTAAACATTATAAATAAGAGGGCACCCCCATAAGAGGGACAGGCTTGACACTTTGGTACAATTCATACATCCTTTCTCTCCATAAAGCTCTCTTTATTCAAATCGGTTTTGGGATCAGGTACGCAGCAAGATTTGTCGAGGAACAGGAGGGAGGGTACTTTCTTACCTTTTCATTTGGCGCCGTCTGTGGGAAAAGAACGGCTCAAGATCTTTCTTAGCAACCACGAGTCCACCGGAAGTAGTCTGATTACGAATAAAACAATGAAGCTCTGAAACTTTGAGATTGTGTCTTTTGCAGGTGCAAGCGAAGAAAGTGCGCACGCAAGAATGGCTCCAAGAACAAGGAAACAACCCCAACCTAATGGCGAGGTCAACGATGCGGGAGTGACCGAAAATAACAGAGCGGAAGCTGAAGGTGTGATCTCCAAGCAAGCATTGGAGGAGATGCTAAAAAGTTTAGTCAGAACCATTGATGAAAGGATAGTGGAGGGGAATGAGGTCTTGCAGCAAGAACTGATGCAGCGAGATGAGGAGTACCAAAAGAAATGGGAGGACATGACCGAAGCGCTCGAATCACTCAAAAACCGCGGCTCTGAAGTGAGCAACAGCCGAAGAAAGGAGCAGCCAGGGAAAACTCTGATCATCAACGAGGAGACTGAGGAGGATGATTCAATTGATATGACTCTTTATCCCTTCTCCGAGAAAATCAGGAAAGCAAAACTTCCTCCCCACTTTGTTGCACCAGCGGTGGAGAAATACGATGGAACGGGGGATCCTGCTCTTCACATCAAAAGATTTATGTTCGCAATGAACACACAAGGGATAAGTTCTCTCGCTCTTTGTAATTTGTTTCCAGGAACATTGTCCAAAAGAGCACTCAGTTGGATCTCAACAATACCCCCACAGTCGATCTCAAGCTTCAAACAATTGACTGAGGAGTTCTAGCAATATTTCGCCGCAAGCAAAAAAAAAAAAAGAAACAATAGAGCTAATGGACCTCAAGCAGCGAAAAGGAGAGACGGTGAAAGAATTCAGTGAAAGATTTCATAAACAGATAGCAGAAATCGATGACATTGACGAAAAAATTGTAATCAAAGCTTTTGGAAACGGGCTGGCACAGCCAAGGCTTGCTGGGAAGATCGCAACAAAGGCTCCAAAACCCATGGGGAGCTGGCTGAAAAGATCCACGATTTTCTAAAATCAGAGGTGGCGGAGAATAAGGCCAGAGACTTGACAAATAGCTTCAAGGCGATTGGCGATAAAAAGGGAGGACAGAATGGGAACGGCTCATCCGACAAGCATCAGGGAGTTCATCCGGGGAGGCTCAAGATACAAGCCTTATTACAAAGCCCCATCCCAAGGACCTCAGTACCAGAACGCCAGGGTTGCTGTCCAAATCGATCCGGGCAGGTATGCAGGCGGTGGTCAAAGAAGGATATCTACCCCCACCAAAGAAGCCTTATCCAGGGGAGATTCTGGTAGCTTTCTGTGAATATCATGTTGTAAGAGTCACAGAACCGCAAATTGTGCCACTCTGGCCAGGAGTTGCGAATCATCGAAGAAGAAAAGAAAGGCAAGGGAAAGCAGATGGCAGGTCAGCAGAAACAGTATGGCAAGCAAAACCAGTTCCCCTCTCGAAATCACCAGGAAGAAGAGGTCCATCCAGAGCTGAACCGGCAAGTCGGTCGGTATGATCTCAGGTCTGTAAAAAGGTGAAGAAATATTTTGTTTCTCTAAGCATTCGATAGGTCCTGTCATACCGGTAATGAGGCGAAAGCTGTGTAATTGATCCCCTTTTTTTCTCAGGAAAGACATACATTGTAAAAACAAGCCTTCCGGTAAATCCCTTCTGGAAAGAATAGAAGTCTAATAAACATTTTCTTTTAAGCAAATTCTCAGGTCTCTTTTCAGAGGTAGGACCGTTGACCCCAAACGAAAGAAAAAGACATATTCATGCAGTACATCAAGAGCTCCCAGAAAGAAAAATTGCCAAACAAGAAAGTCTTCCCCAGATTTTCTTTACCGATGAAGACGAAGAAGGGGTGTTATATCCTCACAATGATCCACTTGTCATTCGGGCGCAAGTAAATGACAGAAGGATGATGGAAGGAATTTAATAGATAAAGCAGGGCTAGGGCGAATGTCATATCAGCCAGAGGGCAGTTAAAAAAGCTGGAAATCCCAGAGAATGAAGTCAAGCCATACTCACGGTCCTCGGGGCTTTGTTGGAGGCGTCTCTACCAGGTCCTCAGGGAGCATAGACTTCACCATAACATTGGGATTAGGAGACGAGCGAAGAACGAAAGCTTACAACTTTCATCGTACCAAGACTTTCTGGATACAATATGTATCTCGGTCGACGGGGGTTAATACCTTCAAAGCATATGCATCACTCACCACCTAAAAATGAAGTATTTAACCAAGGATGGAAAAGTGGTAACCATAAAGGGGAGGCCAAAAAAATGGCTCGATCTGTGACGTCCGCATCATGGAGGGTATGTCGGAAGGAGGAATGGTCAAAACGGTGGGTTAGACAGGAGTTCAAGGAAAGCTACCTCTCCCACCAGAGCCGGATCAAAATGCAGAAGGTTGTGGAACTTCTAAAGATTCACCAAGAGAGGTACACTTAAAAACTGACCCTTCTAAATTTTTTAAAATAGGGAATGCATTCGGCAGTGGGGAGAACAAACTCACCTGATGAGATTCCTGGAAAAAAGAAGGACAACTTTCGCCTGGAGTACGGACGAAATGCCCGGAATAGACCCAAGTGTTATCCAGCATGACCTGCGGTCGATCCGAAGCACCCGGCCATCCGGAAAGAAGAAGAGTAATAGGAGAAGAAAGGACCTTGCGGTACGCGCTGAGGTGCAAAAACTGCTCAAAGCCGGATTCATCAGAGAAGTGTCTTATCCCAAGTGGCTGGCCAACGTTGTAATGGTTAAAAATCAAATGGAAAATGGAGAATGTGTGTGGATTTCACAGATCTAAACAAAGCATGTCCTAAAGACTTCTATCCATTACCATCAATAGATAGATTGGTCGTCTCAACGGCTCAAAGTTCTGTCTTAAGTTTCTTGGATGCATTCTCGGGATACAATCAAATAAGGATGAATGAAGAAGATTCGGAAAAAACATCTTTTATACCTCGGCCGGAACCTTTTGCTACAAGGTAATGCCTTTTGGATTAAAAAATGCGGGTGCAACCTTCCAAAGAATGATAGACAAAGTATTCAAACAACAATTAGCCCGAAATTGGAGGCATACGTTGATGATATTGTGGTAAGAAGCAATTCTTGGGCACAGCACATGGAAGACCTGAATGAAACTTTTGACACTCTAGACAGATACCAAATCAAGCTAAATTCGGAAAAATGTGTATTTGGAGTTACAAAGGGGAAGTTCTTAGGCTTTATCGTCGAGCAAGGGGATTGAAGTAGATCCTAAAAAACCCAGGCAATCCTCGATCTATCGCCACCAACGAACATTAAAGATGTGCAAGCATTGAATGGAAGACTCACGGCCTTAGGAAGATTCTGTTCAAAACTCCAAGAGAAGTCAATACCATTCTTTAATATTCTAAGAAAAAACAGAAGATTCCAGTGGAGTCAAGAATGATAGAGGCCTTTGAAAGGATCAAGGAAGCTCAAGAGAATTGCCAAAATTGGGTGTTGCGGCGCCTGGTCAAGACTTATACCTCTATCTATCTGCCACAGATTGGGCGGTGGCGGCTGTGCTAATAATGGAGGAGAAAAAAAGAGATACCAGTATATTACACCGAAAAATCCTAAGCCCAGCAGAAAGTCGGTACACCAACATCGAAAAATATTGTTTGCATTAGTCGTTGCGTCTCGAAAGCTTCGACCTTATTTTCAGTCACACCGGATATCATTAAACAAATTGGCCTCTAAAGCAGATAGCAAACAACCCGAATGCATCTGGACGAATGGTCAGTTGGACTGTCGAGCTCACCCAGTACGAAATCCACTTCCTCCCTCGAATAGCTATAAAAGCACAGGCTTTGGCGGACTTTATAACCGAGACAACCTTTGCCCAAAAGCAAAGAGAGCCCATAAACCCACATGTCATCCTAGTTGATGGAGCTCGATGTAAGACTGGAGCGGGAGCCGGAATAGTGGTCCAAACACCAGATGGAAGAACTCTTAACTTTTTGCGTTCCGGTTGGAATTTGAGGTAACAAATAATGAAGCGAATATGAGGATCTCATACAGGTTTGGAAATCGCCACTGCCTTAGGGGCAACAGGTTTTCTCTTATAATAAACAGTAGCTTCCATTTGTGTCCTTATAAACTTTTCATGTACCTCCAAAAGGGGGGAAATGGGCTTACCTCTTTAATTCCTTATGCAGAATTGGATATATACTCGGATTCAATGTTGGTGGCACAACAAAACGACATATTTACGAGGTCAAAGAGGAGAAACTTGGGAAATACTTGGCCAAAGTCCAAGAAACAAAAGCGAACTTTCAGAAGTGCGAGTTAAGGCATCTTCCCCGAGCAGAAAATGTAGAGGCCGATGCGTTGGCCAAATTGGCCAGTATGGCCGAAAGAATGCCTATTAAAGTCTGGATGGAAATAAAGGCAAATTCAAGTTTGGAAGAGGTCCGAGTGTGCGCCATTGAATCAGACACAGTAGCCAAGTCTTGGATGACACCCATCATTGATACATACGAGGCGGAAGTTTTCCACAAGATGAAAAGAAGCAACAAAGATAAAGCGAAGAGCCGCATCTTTCTTTATAGAGCAAGGGCAACTCTACAAAAGATCATTCGCAAGACCAGCGCTTAAGTGTGTCACCATAGAGGAGGGAGCAAGGCTCAAAGGAGCTACACGAGGGAACCTGCGGAAACCACCAAGGAAAAAGGGCAATAGTTCACAAATCTTAAGGCTAGGATACTATTGGCCAGAAATGAAGGAGCATTCTAAAGAGTATATACTGAAATGCATCAAATGTCAGGAACACGGGCACAAAATACACAATCCCCCAGCCACGCAAAAAGCTATACTATCCCCGGTCCCATTCGCCATGTGGGGGTTAGATATTGTTGGACCTTTCCCGGAGGCATCCCCCGGAAGGTTTGGAATCCCAAAGATAATAGTGATAGATAATGGAGCCCAGTTCAATTGCGGTAGCTTTCGAGCATTCTGCGAGGAATGGAAGATCGATTTGAGGTTCGCATCGGTCGCTCATCCGCAAACAAACGGCCCGGTGGAAAACGCAAATGGGCAAATCGTCAAAGCTATAAAAGGAGGTTGGACAGCAAGAAAGGGGGATGGGCGGAATTGCTGCCTCAGGTTCTTTGGTCCTACAGAATGACCAAAAAAGGACCAACTGGAGAAACTCCATATAGATTGACCTACGGTCTAGAAGCCATTGTTCCGGCTGAGATTGTAGTCCCATCAATTAGGTGGGAATCCTATGACGAGGAGAACAACGGTGAAGGAGTAAAAGACAGCCTGAATTTACTTGAAGAAACTAGGGTCATGGCTCAAGTCAAGATGGAAAGAGATAAGGCAAAGGTGGAGAAATACTTTAACCAAAGGACAAGGGAAAGAAGTTTCACTCCGGGCGAACTGGTCCTTCGGGAGGAAAAGCAGCCAAAGAAATTAGAGCCCCAATGGGAGTGACCATTTATAATACAACGGCGAACAGGCAAGCCTCATACCACCTGAAAAACAGTGAAGGATACGAATTGCCTCACTCTTGGCATGCGGAATGCCTTAAAAGTTTTATGTATAGACATTTTCACAAAATCAATAAAATGAGGTATTCTATTGAAACAAAGTTTATTCGCTTGAAATGTGCCATCCGGCCAGTGTGCCTACAGGCTATCATGCCTTGAAATGTACCATCCGGCCCATGCCTACAAGCTATCATGCCTTGAAATGTATCATCCGGCCAGCGTGCCTACAGGCTATCATGCCTTGAAATGTACCATCCGGCCACATGCCTACAGGCTATCATGCCTTGAAATGTACCATCCGGCCAGCGTGCCTACAGGCTATCATGCCTTGAAATGTACCATCCGGCCAGCGTGCCTACAGGCTATCATGCCTTGAAATGTACCATCCGGCCAGCGTGCCTATAGGCTATCATGCCTTGAAATGTGCCATCCGGCCAGCGTGCCTACAGGCTATCATGCCTTGAAATGTGTCATTCGGTCAGCGTGCCTACTGGCTATCATGCCTTGAAATGTGTCATCCGGCCAGCGTGCCTACAGGCTATCATGCCTTGAAATGTACCATCCGGCCAGCGTGCCTACAGGCTATCATGCCTTGAAATGTACCATCTGGCCAGCATGCCTGTAATGTCTAGGAATTTTCTTAAAAATAAAACTGAGCAAAGTATAAGGACCTTTGGAGTAAACAAAAGGCGCATACAAAGCATTTGGAAATCCGGTCGCTCCGGATAAAGCCAAATGAAAAATGTATAAAGCGAACCCGTAGTGAGTAGTCTGAACCAATTGAGAGTACAAAAGCAGTAGTAGAGGCGAAAATGCTAAATAATTACCAAAGTAGTAACCCAAAACACACCTATACAAGGTCCCTACACTAAGAAATCGCTCTTTCTAAAAAGCATCTATTCTTTAGCAGGCTTTTTTGCAGCAAACCCTTCAACCGGAAGGGACACGCTCTCCTGAGAATTAGATCTTCCAACAGCCTGATGAGAGCCGGCAACCCCTTGGCGCATACCATTGTCGGGAGGAAGGAAGGAAGCCTGACCAGGCCTGAAGACCGTCTCACCAGGGAGACGGCCGAACTTCTCGAAATCCTCAAGGAAGTTGCTCTTCCGAGCAACTTTGTCAAACTCCAGCTCACTATACAAATCGTCATCCAAAACTCTCTCCCTCTTTAGAAAGTACCTGGAGATGGTCTGGCGACAAACATTAGTAATCTTCCGGCTCTGAGAACCGAAAGTCTTCTTCAAGTGGCAATGATGGTTCCCTTCTTCTTCAGCTCCTCTTGGGTCCGACGGGCGTAGGCTGTATGCTTGGCAATATCTTCCTCGAGCTGTAGGACCTGAGTTCGGTAAAGATCACGGTCAGAACCCATGGCAGAAAGTTCCTCATTCAATTTGTCAACGCGGTCGCTGAGTTTCTCAACATGTCTTAGAAGATTTTCAGAGTCTGGTTGAAAAGGGAAAAAAGAATAGGATCGGTAAGAATAAAATATAAGGACAGAAGACGGCCGAAAGAGACCGATAAAACTCACCCTTGGCCGGACCTTGGCATTCTCGGATTGAACAAAGGTCGTGGCTTCCTCTAATGTTTTCACCTTTTCTTCCAGAGAGACCTTCTCGGCCGCAAGAGCAACCTTACTGGCAGAAAGAACCGTGTTTTCCTCCATCAGGGATTGCTTCTCTTGATCAAAGGAGGCCCGAGTCTGCTCGTCCAGGGCATCCTTTTCCTCGGTCAGTCCGGTAAGCTCATGAATGAGTTTGGCTTTGTCCTCCACTAAAGCCTCATTCTGCCTGGTCAAAACCTTTTTGTCCACCTCAAGGGACTCGACCTCTTTCTCAAGAGCAGCATTCAGGTCCATAAGGTAAACCTTATCTGAAGCAAGGGAATCCACCTCCCTTTTGTGTGCAGCTTGTACCTGCCGCAACAAAACTTCCAGTCAGACAAAGCATGCATTGGTATCATGACATCCTTTTCGCCGGAAGGCTTGCAGTGTACCTGTTTCAGGATACTCTCGGTTTGGAGATTCTGGTTTCTCAAAGCAACATCTCTTCCCGCAAGTTCTTTAACTTCAATTCATACTCATCTCGAAGGCGAACACACTCATGACGAGATGACCGCAACTCCTTGTTTAGAGTATCTGTCCTTTCTTTCACCTTGCGGTCAATCTCGTAATTTACGAGATCAATGTAAGTATCATGGGAGGAGCGGGTTTGCTTCAGCTCAGCTTCAATATTGTTGGCCCGACTTTTCTCGTATTGCAGGTCGGATTGGAGCTCCCGAGTTTGAACTTCAGCACTCTGGGCCATTGACATAACCTAAAAGAAACAAAACATAAAAGGTTTAAGGAGCACCAAGAAGGCATAGGAGAATGGGAGGAAGATTGCACTAACCCGAAAAATGCCTTGCCACATTAGGTTGAAGACCTCTCCCATAGGAAGGGAGTGACGCATGATAGCATCGGCTCCTCCGCTCCCGACCCTCAGTTTCTCCTTGGTAGCAGTAACGATGGACGGAGGAGCGAAGATCCCGTCCGGGTGATCAGACAGCTTTATCGCCTCCTTCCAAGCATTGGTATATCGAGCAGTATCCAAAGAGATCCTGCGCAGGGGTTGCCCAAGGTGATAAAACCATCCCTCCTTCTGGGAAGGACTGGTAAAATTCCCCTGAACAGGAGGGGGTGGAGTGGAGGAAGAGGCGGTAATGTCCTCCCTTTGCTTGCTTCGGAACACTAGGTTCTCAGGCACTGGTTGATATTCCTTCACTCTCTCGAGTACTGACTCCTTGGCCCCAGAACATCGCATGAAGTTGAGGTGCCAATAGCCTTGCTGTCCCCTTTAGATTCGGAAACCTCCGTAAGAACAGCCTTCGGTTTTGATACGGTTTTCTTCCGGAGTCTTTGAGTACCGGAAGCCGAAACAGCAGCAGTAGGGGAGGTAGGGCCGCATGCAACCTCGTTGTCAGGAACGGTTATAGGTGCGCCTTGAGAGCCTAAGAAAGGGAGGGTTAGCAAAGAGCATGCAAAAGCGGAAGACAAAAGCTTTCCTCAAATTAGAAAGAGCAATACGTAGGTCAGTCTCTTCCAAGGCAACACCATGGGCTGGATCAGAAGAAAAATATCCTGCCAAGTCAGGAAACAAGTCATAAATAGGAGTTGAATGACCAGACTCCTGCCCTGGGTGAGAGACAGACCCCAGGCCTGAACCAGAAGTAAGGGGAAGAAAGACGCGACGCCCAGACCCTGGACTCACGTGCAAGTACCTGGCAAATCTCCGCTCGATCGGGCTGGGGACTCAATAATTTTCTTTTTCTTCTGTCCGGAACAATCCTTGTCATTGTCACCCCTTTGTCTCTTCTTAGAAGAAGAAGCATCCCCAAGAAGTCTTGTGCCGCATCAACGCCGCATCAACAGACGCATAATAATCAACTTGCTCGTCACCCATTTTAAAGTTAACAAAATTCCAACTGTTGAAGGGCCCCACCTTATCTCCTCTGGAAAAGAAATCTACCAGAACGACGCGAAAAGTAAGAAGACGGTAAAAGGTAAAAGATTTAGGTAAAGCAGGCCAAATAAAGCTTACTATGATATTTTTCTTCAGTGAGTCCAGGCGCGCCGAGTTAAAAATTGGGAACCGTAGGCTGCTTGCTGCTCACCATCTTCAGGATTTTCGAGATGGGCATGTCTTGCGCTGGAGAAGGGGGGCAGCTAAATTGGCCTTTCGGGATCGAGGAGGAGTAAGGAACTCCTAAAAATCGGCCTGGTGGTGGGACAATGACAAACCATCGGGAGTTCCACCCGAAGACGCTTTCTTATAGTCGAAAAGGGAAAATCCGGCCTTCGCCTTGATGGTCAGGCTATCAGGATCGTCCCATGTGGAGAAGAATTGGGCGAACTCGGTTGCCTCCGCCCGAATTTTGTTCTCCTCACAGAGGAGAACATAGGCGTGGAGGTAAGAAATTGCCTTTGGGTGTAGGTGAGCAAGCACGCAGCAACGGCGAATTAGGAAGCCCAGAACGAATGGGTGAGGGGGCACGGTCAGGCCACGGGAAAAAAAATCCGCATAAACGGCATATCCGAGCCCAAAATCATCGTGGGGTGTGAATCAGAAGATGGAAGATGGATGCGAGTACCCTGTGGGACTTCGACATTCTTTAGGCGGAAAGAAGGGAGGAAGTGTCCAGGGAGGATGGAGAAGGCTCCCGATTGGCAGAAAAGGGCGCAGTAGATTTCAAGTAAGAAGGGCGAAAGCCCTGGGATGAAAAGGTACCTTGAATCGCCTCTTTTGCAGGAACAAAATTTGCTTCTGCCTTGTTTTTCTTTGAGCTAGAAGAGGCCATTGAGAGAGATGAGCGGAGGAAGACAGTGGAACAAGGGAAGATGGAGAAAAGATTCTGAAGCGAAGCGTAGGGGAAAAGCGACGAAGTCTGGAGTGGGTAAAGGAGAGAGAAGATATCAAAGATAAACCTGGAGTTTTGAAGAAAACGTTCCCACTCATCCAATAAAAATCAATAATAAGGACTCTGCACCTTCCTGGAAATGGGACACTGACACAAAGCGCCTCCGAAAATTCTACATCGAAAAGGCGCGAGCACGGGTAAGTTTTCTTTTCTTTTTAAAAAAAAGGAGAAGGGAAAAAGCAAGGAAACTTGTGGGACTAAGGAAAGGAGGCAGGGACGGAAGTCAGAAGAAAGTCAATCCGGAAAATCATAAAGAAACTAAAGACAGGCAAGAATTTTTCTCAAAAGCATGTCGAAGAAGAAAAAGTTCTACTTTTACATTTAGGGAATCAAAAGTAGAACTTGTGGGACTAATGAAGAGGGAAAAGTATGAGAGTAAAGAAAGAAAGACATCCGGTCTCCTGAGGCTGGAAGGGATAGCCTAGATATCGCCGGGCCGGAATGCGTTCTGGCGAAATAGGTAGTCAAATATCTAGTTTATGTACAAATGCCAGCCTGGCAATCAAAAGGGAGAGACAGGCTGGCAACCCCCGATCTAGCAAATGTAAACATTATAAATAAGAGGGCACCCCCATAAGAGGGACAGGCTTGACACTTTGGTACAATTCATACATCTTTTCTCTTCATAAAGCTCTCTTTCTTCAAATCGGTTTTGGGATCAGGTATGCAGCAAGATTTATCGAGGAACAGGAGGAGGGTACTTTCTTACCTTTTTTAACCCCCTTTGGGGGCTGTTTTTACACTTGCAGGTAAGCGGCCCATGAAGTCACACCACGAGAGTAGGAGCAGGTAGCCCTAGGTGGGACTTTATTTTGAGTACGGGTTGCGCCTGTGCACCCGTCTGTTGATAGTTAAACTTGAGAAATGTTATGTGTTTTGAAGATACTTATAACTCGGCTGGTGTATGTATTTTAGATATTCGGTTGTAAATATTTAAGAAACGGTATTTCTTGTTGATCAGACCGTGGCAAGGTCCTGGAGTTGGTTTATTTCCGCTGCGATGTTTATGTATTAGTTGTTAAGTTTACGGTAACCACGATTGGCTAAGGACAGGGTGTTACAATAACTAAATTAGTATTGATATTATGTGAAAGTACTTCAACTCCTTTAAAGTTTGAAAATAAATCTCAAGAATTACTTGGTACAAATTGTTGCCTAAAGGTAATGTTTGGATAAATCTTAAGTCTAGAAAATTATTAAGTAACAAAACCTAGTAGCATACACCCGAACCCATAAACCACACTAAAACTCTATGCTAACTTTAGAAAGAAAACACCTAAACCTAATACCCAACGGGAAGTGCCTGGTGCGACGAACTCCTAGGCTGAAAGTAGTGGGGTTGCACACCCACTTCTAGAAGTTTAGTGGCTAGACAAGCCTTGTCATCTAACCGTAAATAATCTTCTACGCAGGTGATGGGTTGTGTTGAACTTGAGGGGAAGTGGTGCTAAGACGTTACCATCATGAAATCTTGAACTAGGCTATTTCATTACTAGCCACAATGAACAATTCAAAACTTATATATTAAGATCCAGTACTAAATTCATACATGTAAAGAGTTTACCGAGTTAAATCTTTGGTGAAAAATACCTGTATATGGAGGAAGGGGATTAAGTTTGGGTACTCCAAGATACAACATCTACCCCTGGTTGAATATAAAAAAACCAATAAAAGAAGTTACTTAAAGATTGAGTGAAGAGAAGAGTAATACTAAACTAAATATCATTGATCCTTAAATACTTGAGTATTGAGCATCTTAAAAAAAAAATTTGAGAGTTACTTAAAGATTGGAAATTCTCATGTTTACTTGGATGTTTAACATTATACATGTATAAAATTTTAAAAGACGCACTAAGAGTGATATTTACCAAAAGCCACCATTATCTAAGAGAGTACTAGGTTTTAATGATCAGAGGAATACCTACATAGAACAAACCCTAAGAAAAATAATTATCAAGAGTGAGTGAGTTTTCATTGGAATAATTCATTTGACACAAAAATTTATATGTAGAGTCCCTACCTTAAAAAAAATTTAAGATAAAGAAATCAGATTTTTGGAGCTACATTATAATTAATAAGAACTTCCTAAAACTCTGCCTTGTGTGAAATTATGTAAATATATAATAGGTAAATTTTATGAAGTAGATACTTAATGGTTCGTCTAAAATACTATAGTAATTATAAAAACAATTGAAACTTGAAAGTCACAGAAAATATATTATTTTATAAAGTTTTAACATATGGTTGGCTAATAAACCCTTGAAGATAATTTTTGGAAGATTATTGAGGATTATTAAATGATCTGAAATATTATTTTAACTACTCAAGTATGTTACACCTGATTTATAGCTTGTTAATATAATTGATATGATAAAATGATCATATAATGACGTATAATTCATACCAGTCATAAAATGAAAGGATAAGGATCATGAAATAAAATTTTATAACAGTTAAGAAAATACAAATACAAAACAATCAAGAGATACAGATATATATATCGATCGCAGATAAAATCAACGGTGCAATAAAATTTACAACAAAGCTGGTTAATAAGGTGTTGAATTCTTTGAATGTGGCGTTTGAAATAAACATCAAGTAATTAAAGAAACAAAAACTAAATGTTTGGTAGTCTAATATGGTCTATGCATGTTGTTTTGATTGGTTTTTGAAACAACCTTATTGGATAGTGTGTTTTGAGTTAAGTACCCACATCTTTTCTCATGATGTTTTCCTATCCTTCTGTGGTTCTCGTTAGTAGCGGTACGAGGGCGTACCTTAGCTCTTTTAAGGGGGATATACTGGCATACTCTTCCTTCGTCACCTCATCCAGATTATGCCATGTTGCCTTATTAGCAGAATGAGAGGTTTTGTATGTGCTTGGTTTTTACATTATGACAGTATGTGACTGTTGATTTTCATCATGCTATGTCTTGGTATATCTTGGTTCGTTTTGATTTTGAGTAATCTCGAGTGGAATGTTGTTATGGAAATGGATGGAAATAAAGGATTGGATTGGTATGGAATTTCATTGGAATTATTATTGTCTCAGCACACCCGAAGCGGTGTGAGTGCCTATTAGTTGATTTTTAAACTTCGAGGCGAAGTTTCTTTTAAGGGGGATATACTGAAATACCCAATTAATTTAGGGGATTTCTTTTATTAAACCTTTAATAATTTATTAAGTATTAAATTATTATACTGAATTATGATGTGAATTAGTATAAGGAATTATAAATATTAAGTTATTGTATGGAATTATGAGTATTAATATTATATGGAATTATGGAAATTATTTTAGGGGATTCCTCCTATTTAACTCTAAAGAATACAATTAAATATTTAATTATTATATAGTATTATGAATTTAATAACAAGATTTATAAGTCAATAAATCTTGGAAGAATTCCTAGACACTCCAATTATATTATAATGATTTTAGAAATATTGGGAGCATTGATTTGGAACATAAAAGTCAATATAAAATCCTAGAAACCTTAAAGCTTATTAAGCCTTGCTAGGGTTGACTTTTTGAGAATGGTCAAACCAGCCCATGAAACCTATACCAATAAATAGGTTATGAAAAACCATGAAGTTCGATAAAAAGAACGTCAAAAACGGATCATCCTATCCAAAGTTATGATAGATTGAAGTTTAGAGCCAAAAATTTGAAATATGCCACGTGTCACACTGTCACAGGTCGCCTACACTTAGCATAAAAATCGGAACTTCCATTAGTGATTTTGCCCTAACTTTAGACGGCTATATCTCACTCATCTCTCAGTATTTTTCAATGTCGTCTTTTTCATTCTCTTCTCCAAAACGTCCTTTTTCCAACCATTTCTCACACATACCCTAATCCATTATACATCAGCCGCAAATTCGATGTAAAGTTGCCTACTTGCGAAGCCTGTACCCAGTTTTCCAGTTTTTCACCGAATTCAGGTAAATTTCGATCGATCATAAATTCTTCGTCTCTCAACCAAAATTTGATTTCTTTAGCTTGTTTTGAAGATCTCTAATCCCTCTACAATTTTCATGTTTATGCCCAAGTATGATTCGTAACCGTTTGGAGAATATAGTTGCCTAAAGTTTCTGATTCTCCAGCACATAAAATCATACAGAAACTGCAAGGTATAAACTCGTGACTTGCGACTTTAATTTCTTTCTGTGTGTTGCGAGTTAGGATGAGTTCTTGTTATCAATATGTAGAGCTAAGTTTATTCTTTCGATTAAGCCCACACACATAGCCTAACTCGATCTGTATTGCAAGTTATAGATCCTCAAAGTCGGCCTCGTGAACTGCTCGAAAGTTTGAACCTTTCCAGAATTCCGAATTCGAATTCCTCCGTTATTGCAACTCCGGTGAGTTTCCGATCAAATTGCTCCGTTATTGTCATTAGTAGTAATCACATTACCGTCAAACCCATGTTTCAATTTCATCAATTACGTGTTAGATTAGGAGAATTTGTCAAATTAAGTTTCGAATCGAACAAAAAACCCTAACTTCGAACCCAGATTCGATTTTTCAGAATACCGCATCATAAGGGGGAAATCGGTGTCATTAGAACCGGAATGGAATTTCGAAACCATAGAAACAAGAATCACTCAATTTTTTTCTGTAGATTGTGAGAAATTGCCAATTTAGTACTCGACTTCGGTTGTGGATTTGATGAAGAACTGGGCTTTCAGGGACCGTCCGATCGCGTTTTAAAAATTGGATGGTCGAGATTAGATCGTGTTTAATAAAGTATTTTTAAGTTTATAATGTTTTCAGAATTTAGCTCTAACTTGTTGAATTTAGTTAATGGCCTTCCCGAATGTGTTTTGACTTAAAATTTTAACCATAGATTCCTTATAAAATCTAGTTTATTTTGATGTATATTAATATGGGTTTTGAGTTTTTAAACGTAAGTTATAATTTTTGCAATTTATGGGTAGTATGGATTATTGGAAAATTTAAAAAAGATATTTTTATGAAATAAAAATGTTAGAATATGTCTAAAATGTTATAGTTACTATATACTTAATTTGGGAATTTTTGGACATGGGGAAATAGGTTTTAAAAATTGTATTTCTAAGGTTTTTCATAAGTTACCTTATAATATAAGGTTTTTAATGTAACCAAAAATTAAAGTATATATGATTAATAAACTTTATAGGTTGGGGAAAGTATAATAAGACTAAACTTACATTTATAAGGATTTTTATAAATATTTGAGGTATAAACTTTTAAGTGAGGTAAATATATATATATACATATATATAAAAGAAATAAAGTAGTAACTTAGGTTAATCAAGGAACTAAATTAATCTACATTTATGTTAATTATATAATATGGTAGTTAATATACTTAATTGAAACTAAGGAAAATACTTTATTTTGTAAACCATATTTTGGATGTAGATATGGGTAAAAGTAATATAAATAATTAAATGCAATAAAACTACATAAAGAATGTCTTGAATAAATCCTAGTATACATATACGATAAATAAATAAATAAAAGACATAATATACATTATAGCAAATAGAATATGAAGGAATTAATAAGTTGAACTGAACCTATACATAATACTATTAAAAGAATATTATATGAGGTAGTATTGAATTGTGGTTATGAAATTAAGCTTAAAGAGTTATCTTGGATTTCTAAGATTTATATAAACCATAATAAAATACATGTGTAATATTATTTGTCAAAGACCAGAATGTAAATCTATAATTTGGTTAGGTAATTAATAAGTTGGGACTTAGGAATATTTGTAATTAGATTTTACACAAATAGAACTAATTATATAATTAATAAATAAATGTAATACTTTTACATCTAAATGTTCTTAATATATAAACAGTAATAAAATAAATAAAATACTTTTACATCTAAATGTGAGGTGGGTTAATAAGTCTAGATTTTATCATTTCTTAACATTTATGGTATTGAAATATAACTTAATGTTTTAAGATAAAATCATTAAAAGGATTATGATGTTAAACTATATTAAACTATGATTTGGAAATTTATCTGAATAATAATCCTTAAGTTTCTTGGCATTAGATAAGCCATATGGAATACATTTATAACATTTATTACGAATACTTAGGATGTGAGTTTACAACTAAGTGAGGTATTTAGTAGTTAGAATTTATAGAAGGTTTATGAATAGGAATTTGATACTTAAAACCTTTGAACCTTTTATTAGATAAAACGAATTTACATAAGATATTATATTGATATACTTTACGGTAATGGGAAATAATGATAGGTTATTTGAAAATAAAATATGAGAATTTTCATAATAGATTATCTTATTAAATAATTAACAATTTCACTTACGAACTAGAATTTAATTCTTTGATAAATTCTACTCTATGTAGATATATTGTCCATCCTAAATACAATAAAGGAAATTAATTTATTAGGTTATTCCTTTGAAACCTTAGGTTTTGTAAAACAATTTAAAACGTACTTAAGGCTTAAGTTTAATGAAGTTTAGTGCAAAGGATTATACATAGTCTATAGAGAGAATGTGTGTAAAATAAAACATTTAGGAAATTAAATGTAAGTAAGGATACATAAAAGGTTATACTAAACACCTTATTGTATAGGTAATTATAAAACATATAATATACCTTGTGAATACTAAATGTAAGATTAATTCGTTAAAATCTAAGTTAACTATAGTATAGTTATTCAGGATGAGAAGCAATTTAACATCTTATGACAAGTTTATTAGATGGTTGTAATTAAAAGTCATTCTGAACTAAAGATGAGATAATTGAGTTTAGCAGTTCAATTAAGTTATAATAAAACGCGTCTACAACACTATGATTCCAATATACAAGATGTAGATCTTAATTAAGTTAAGGAAAGACTTAATCATAATGGGTTATCTAGTAGATATTGTTTAAATACATAATCTTTACATTGTGAGATAATAGTATAGTATTCTGAGATGAGTCCATCATAGGTCATAATACAATGTTTATTCTAAATTAAGATTAAAAGTATTGAGCTTAAGCTTATCATTGGAATTCTAAGATTGATTATATAATATTAAACACAGTTATGATATAAAGGTCTCAAAAGTCTTGAATGTGAGGATTGTGGTTAAGTATGAATTAAGTGGGTAGGGGTGGATAATTAGCAAATGTTAATAGAATACATTCGTTGATCTTACCACCTTGGGCTATACAACATTCTCAGATAACTCAAAGAATATACATAACATTTAAGCAAGGGCTTACAAGATGATTGGGATTTAGAAATAAGAGAGAGAATTTATCTAAGCTTAACCTAGGATATAAGTTATTGATGATATATTATCTTTAATGTTCCTCAGAGTGTTGTTGAGTGTTTGCACGAGTTTACTAGAACTGCTATAGCATTGACCAGGTACGATTTCTTATACTAAGATACTTTTACTAATGGGCTTTGTGGAATGCTTTGGAAAGCGCCAACTATTCTTTAATTGATTTCTAAGGAAAACTGTTTGTGTGACTAACTCAGCTTGATGTGTCTAACTGAGCCTTGAATGTGAAACTCACTTGGGTATTGGTTCCTTCTATTTGGTTGTTTCCATTAGACGTTGACTGCTTAGGGTTTACGCCTCTACACTCTGTAGGACTGAGTGTTTTGGTATCACTCTGGTGCAGTTAATGATCTGGTGGGAATTTTGGAAATGTCAATCTTGGTAATTCTTCTTTGACTCTGGATATCGTTTCATCCATGAGCTGGGTCTTGTTTGGGTGACGTGCGCGCGTCTTCATCATCGATAACAGAGAGGGGCTGTATATCCCTGAAATACCCCGAACTTAAATATAGGGATTAAAATTAATCTAATACGTATTTAAGGGCCTAATGACGCCTAAGTAATATTGGTAAGAAAAATAAATCCAAAAGAAATAAAGAAACGCTTAAAAAGCGTAAAACACTAAATAAGCGTTAAACAACCATAGGAGGTATGAGACCTCGGTTAGCGTAATATAAGGATTCAAAAGGCTTAATTAAGTCTAAATAAATATTAGGGAACAAATTCCGAAGGAACGGATCCTTAAAATGGATTAAAAACACTAACGAACATTAAAGCGCGTTTTCGAGGTAACCAGGAAAACGTGACTTTAAGCGGGTCAGATAGACTCGTAACACTTTTGGTCAACTAAATAATCATTAATAAATATTAGTGAAACTCTAGAACCAATAAAATCAATAAAACGAGGAATTAGTAAAAACTGTCAAAAACGCGAAATTGTGGGGTAGAAACTTAAATAACCAAAACTTATGTGTCCACTTTAAAAATAAAAAGTAAAGTTTGTGTGTGTGTGTTGGTCCCAGCCGATTCCACCTCCCTCTCTCACACACTCACACTCTCTTCTTAATTACTAAACAACAAAAGTAATAAAGTAGGCCACTCTCACTTTTACTCTCTCTCCTCCACTCATTCTCTTCTCTCATGTACAAGCCTCCCCCACATCCTCTCTAATTTCTTTCTTCTCCTCCTTCCCAGCGACAGCCATGGAGGTTTTAAACAACCCACAAAAATACTCTCTTCTCTCCTCTTGTTGAGCGCCCAAACTTGCTCCAAAAATTATAAAAATACCACCATTGTCTTCCTCTCATCAAGAGGAACATTTCCCTCATTTTAAAATCCGAAAAGGAGCATTTTCGTTTTCATGGGTATGGAGCATTTGGAGCTCCAAGACTACCACTAGAACCACCTTCTTCTCCTTGTCATTTTGAGGTAAAAATGTTCTTGAAAGCTTACCTTTTTCTAGCCCTTGTGGGCAAAACGAAATTTAGACTAAATTCTTGTTTGGTTCCTTTGTACTCTAGCCGATTTTGGCTCTCTTGGAGGGTGAGAAATATTGTTCTTGAGCTATTCCAAGTATTACCTACACCCTTGCAAGGTAATGAAATTTCTAAACCCTAAAACTTGCATTAAGCCTTAAAGGTTGAAAAGGGTTAGTAGTTTAATTTCACTTGTTTTGTGTGTATTGGGTGATGGGAATGGAGTTTGGCTACTCCATTCCCCACAAAACCGATTTGTGCAAGAAGGAGAGGAAGAGGAGAATTAAAAAAAAGAATTGAAGGAAATAAGATCTTTAAGGTAAGAGCTCTCTCTCAATGCTATATTTTCATGCATTAGAGTAATGGGAATGGGTAAATAAATAAAAGAATCTAAACTGTTGCATTACTAGTGTAGTTGTGGAGATTTTAGTACTTGTGAGCAAGTATGTGAATTGTAGGCCTTGAAGCCAAGTAAATTGTGTATGGTATTGGTATTGTTGTTTAATGGAGTATTGATGTATTAAGATTTCTTTGTATTGCTGGCAGGACCCTTGTACGGGTGTGGCTAGAATAGGAAAGATTTTGGTGATAATGGTATGTGTGGATAAGAGAGAATTGTAGGTGAACTATGGCAAAATTTCGGTAGGAAATGTACATTATGGGTGACTTGGTGAAAGTGTATATTGGATTGAGTAGATATGTTTAGTAGTGATGAAGAGCTAGTTGTAGTATTAGAAACAAGAAGTGTAAAAATCTGTAGCAAAGGGGTATAAGAATGCATTGGAGAAGTTAGGAAAAATTAATGTGCAAGAATTGGTAAAAAGAGTGTTGGACTTGGGTATAGATATTGTAATTGCTGGGAAATGGATTGGGATGATAGATTGGCATTAGGAGAGGGAACTAGGTATGGAGGAAATAAGGACCAAAATCTGTAGCAAACACCACTTGGAGAAATAATGTAAGTGCTGGAATGAAAATGTGGAAGATATGTGTGTGAATTGTATGAGAAGGAGTAATGAATTAGTAATGGATTTGAGCATGTTTAGAAGCTTAATTAGGTGCTTAAACATGTGAGATTAAGTGTAGGAACATTTGGGAATTAATTAGGCAAAGTATGGAATGTAACAGATTTTGAAAATGTCAAAACTGTCAAAATGGTATCAGGGTCCGGGACTTAAGTCCAGGACTAAGTCCCGGACCAGTATACAAAACACGCCGAGAGTAAAGGATAGTGGGTGGTCCGGGACATAAGTCCCATACAAGGACCCGGACCATCCCTTGAAAAATGACCGAGAGTTTGCCCATGTCCTGGTCCGGGACTTGCATTATGTATAAGGTACCGGACCAGAACAAAAACCATTCGAGACTGGACATACCTACTGGTCCGGGACTTGACCCCTGTACAAGGACCCGGACCAGGCACCAGAATGAGCCGAGTGTAGTGACCATGTGTTGGTCCGGGACTTAAGATCCGGACAAGGTCCCGGACCAACCAAAAACTGTAAAATTAAGCTTACTAAATGGCTTTTAAGGTAGGGAAGTGAATGGTAATATTAGTATAAGATAATTAGTACTTGATTAATGATGTTTAAGGGTCATTAAAGGTATAAACAAGTTGGAGAAGTAGGTAAGAAAGTTGTGAGTATATGAACATTACGTTAAACCGAAACAACGGGATAACGGGGTAAGTACAGGAGTAGTAATTATGAATGTGTCGTAATACTTAGTATTAATTGAACCATTTGGCATGTAGCCGGAGGTTCAAGAATAGGACTCGAGGAACAAGTAAAGACTGAGGAACAAGGAGATGCCCGGTAAAGTAGATTTCGGAAAAAGGTATGATTTCTTCATGCCCTGTATCCTAATCTGGTTACCCCGATTTGTGTGCTTATTTGATCACCAAATAAGATAAATGCATGAATCGGACTATATTGCACTTACTTGTGCTTGTTTACGTTGTTATTGATATTTGTCTTGAACAATTTTGTATAATTCATGAAATATATGAATGATGATGAACTGCATTCGAATCTTGTATTGTACTTGAGTATTGTATTGTATTGTATTCCGTATGATATGTATTGAGCAATGTATTTGTGTATGGGGCTTGAGTGAATGACTTCTACTAATTCCTAACCACCTAACTCCTAACAAAAGTACTATGTAAATTGGAATGAGTAGAAGTCCGATATAGCTTCGGCCACGCGTGAGGATGAGGAGACACAAGAGGTTGGATCCGATTCCTGGTTCTTAAACTGGTCCACGACCCAAATCCCTTAAATGGGTAGCATCCTGGATTGGTGAACCAAGTAAATCCCGGTGGTGGGACCGAGTAGTTCCCCGGGCCGGAGGTCCCGACGACTTGACTTGAGTAAGTAAGTATGTATGAGTATGAGTATGTATGCGTAAGTACTGTGGAACGAGTAAAAGAGTAATCTCCACCCGATTAACCCGGGTGGACCAACCTGAGCTAACAAGGATGGTGTATTCTGTATGTATTGCGTATGTAGTGTATATGTATTGTGTATTACGGACCTCGGGAAGGTAAGAATGTATCTGATGGCTTGTATGGATTACCATGTATGCATTGAAGCGCGTATATTGATGTGTATATATGAATTCCTGGCGTAATGTATCGTAATAGTATGTATAAGAGCATGTATGCATGTATATTTAAATGAAATCAACCGCATGTATTCGACCAAGTGGTCGGCGTACCCTCACTAGTACGCGGGGTATGCGGTTATCATGCTCAGCGAAAGCTGACCCCCTCGGGGGAACGTTTTTAGTGTGCAGGTACCCGAAGAGGATATGCTCAAGGCACGAGACCAGTGACTACATTTGGATAGTAGTAGTAGAATGTAGAGGTGTACTAATTAGCACACCCCTTGTACTTAGGAAGTAAGTAGTTGTGAGGAATGGGTAGTGGTTAGACTCTTAATGAGTACATATGAACTTGGAAGAAGCATTGTATTTGTATTGGAACATAGTAAACTCGGTTATGTAAATTGTATTGTATGGATTATGAAGGAGTAAGTATTGAATGGAGCCTTGTTGTATTTGTTTGATAAATGGAGTATGGATTGTAGATGTGTAATACTCGGGATTCCGGTCCATCAGACCGATGCCGTATATAGAAGTAGTAGCCTTGTTAGTCACGTGGGTGACTAACGGCATTGTATCACCCACTGTATGCAAGTATGTATCCGCTACATGACTCTGAAAGTACGAGGAGATTGGACGGTAATGTCGGTATTAGCGGTAGGGGTTTACAAAAAGTGGTATCAGAGCGAAGTATCGCTCTGATGACTGGAAATACCGAGTTAGGAATTAGAAGCTTAGGGCTAAGGGCTGAGAGTTAGCATTAGAGATATGCTAGTTAGGAACTACCAGTGAGTACCGGATACCTACAATACCAGACCCGCCCTCCGCAAACCCATTGTATAACTTGGGAAAGAACGCCAGAGAGAAGGAAAGTCCTCTCATACTCGGGAATACCCGATCTGGCAGTTGTGAAGCAATCACACAGTAAACAAGAACCGACATATGGTAGATTCCAAGGATTGGAAGTCCCGGAGATGGATCCCGGTAGAACAACAATACCCGCTGTAGACACCAAAAATTCTCACCCCATAAAGCAAAATTCAGATAAATAAATAAAATAAGAGAGTCTTTGCCTTTCTTATCAAAACTTACTAACATGCAAGTCAGTTATGTTTTATTCGCTATATATTTAACCATTTGTTTTATTTTGTTCTGAAATACCCCTAAATTAATTTAAATTAATTTAGGGGATTTCTTTTATTAAACCTTTAATAATACTATCAAGTATTAAATTATTCTATGGAATTATGAATGTTAAATTAGTATAAGGAATTATGAATATTAAATTATTGTATGGAATTATGAGTACTAATATTATATGGAATTATGGAAATTATTTTAGGGGATTCCTCCGATTTAACTCTGAAGAATACAGTTAAGTATTTAATTATTATATTATTTATATAGTATTATGAATTTAATAACAAGATTTATAAGTCAATAAATCTTGGAAAAATTCCTAGACACTCCAATTATATTAAAAGATTTTAGAAATATTGGGAGCATTGATTTGGAACATAAAAGTCAATATAAAATCCTAGAAACCTTAAAGCTTATTAAGCCTTGCTAGGGTTGACTTTTTGAGAATGGTCAAACCAGACCATGAAACCTATACCAATAAATAGGTTATGGAAAACCATGAAGATCGATAAAAAGAACGTCAAAAACGGATCATCCTAGCCAAAGTTATGCTAGATTGAAGTTTTGAATCAAAAATTTGAAAGATGCCACGTGTCACTCTGTCACGGGTCACCAACACTTAGCCGATTTTATTCCTTCAATTTCGGTAACAGATTTCGGTTTTTGCCCTAACTTTAGACGGCTATATCTTTTTCATCTCTTCATATTTTTCAATGCCGTCTTCTTTGTTGTCTTCTCCTACATTCCCTCTAAACAACTATGACTCATACAAACCCTAATTCATTCTGAATCAACCGGAAAATCGAGTCAAAGTAGCCACCCTGCAAAAACTGAAACTGCAATTCCAGATTTCTCTTCGAAACAGGTAACTTCGATCAGCCATAACTTCTTCGTTACTCATCCAAATTCCATGTTCTTTAGCTCGTTTTGAAGAGCTCTAATTCCTCTAAAATTTTCATGTTTGTGGTCTAAGCCAATTCTCAACCGATTGGAAGGGAAGGTGTCTAAAGTTTCAGTCTCGCCAGCACATAAAATAATACCGAAACAGAGAGGTAAACGCGTGATTTGCGACTTCAATTTCTTTCTGTGTGGTGCGAGTTAGGTTTAGTTCTTGCTATCCATACGTAGATCTAAGTTTGCTCTTTCCAATGAGCCCTTACTCATAGCCTAACTTGATTTGTATTGCTAGTTATAGATCTTCGAAGTTGGCACCACGAACTGCTCAAAGTTCATATTTTTTCCAGTTTTTCCGATTTCAATTTCACTCAATTCGCACAACTCCGGTAAGTTTCCGATCAATTGCTCCGTTTTTGTCAAACCTTGTCACGTTTCGACCTAATCCATGTTCCAATTTGGTCAATTACGTGTTAGATTATGAGGATTTGAAGGAATTGTTTTCGAATCGTGTTCTGTACCCGAAATAAACCCTAACTTCGAATTGAATTCGTAATCCACTGTATAATGGATTATAATTAGGGAAACTGACATCAATAGAACCGAAATTCGATTTCGAATCCATAGAAATAAGAATCACTCGATTTCGTTCTGTAGATTAGGAGATATTGATGAATTAGTACTCGGTTGGGATTTCGAACTCGCGGATGAACTAGGAGTACAGGAGCCGTCCGATCTCGTTTTTAAAAGATTGGACGGCCGAGATTAGATCGTGCTATAAAATATTTATTATAAGTTTATAAATTCCAGTAAATAGTCCTACTTTGTTGGGTTAATTTAAATATCTTCCCGAATGTATTTTGATTTGAAATTTTAGCCATAGATTCCTTATTTAATCTAGTTTATTTTGATGTAAATTATTATGGTTTTAGAGTTTTGAAACATAAGTTATGATTTTTGCAAGTTACGGGTTTTCTGGAATTATTTGGCTAAATTAAAAAGATATTTTTATGAAATAAAAATTTTATAATATGTCTAAAATGTTATAGTTACTGTATATTAAATTTGGGAATTTTTGGGCAATGGTAAAAGGTTTTAAAAATTGTGTTTATGAGTTTTTCATAAGAATAACCTATAATATAAGGTTTTTAATGTAACCAAAAATTAAGTGAAATTATTTACATATATGTATATATACTTACTTAAGTAGAAACTTATATAAATTAAGGAATTTAATTATCCTACATTTTATTTACTATATTGTATGGGAGTTAATATTTTTAATTTAAACTAAGGAAAATATATACATATATATATTTCTATACATATATATAAAAGGAATAAAATAGTAACTTAGGTTAAAGCAAGAAACTAATAAATTAACACTTATAATAACTAAATATTATAAGAGCTAGTATCCTAAGATATAGTTAAAGGAAATACTTTATAGAACATACATGGAATGCAGTTAGTAATAAGATAGTTTAAATATAATAAGTTACGTAGGGAATGTCTTAATTAAATTCTAATACAGGTATACTTATATATATTAAAGGGAAACACTTTATTTTATAAACCGTATATCTGTTGTAGTTATGCCTAAAAGTTATTAAACATAATTAAATACAATAAATTACATAAATAATGTTTTGAACAAATCCTAGTATATATAAATATATATAAATAAAATTAGTTACCTTATAGGAAATATAATACGAAGGAATTAGTAAGTAAACTAAACCTATACATAGTACTATTAAAAGAATATTATATGAGGTGGTATTAGATTATAGTTACGTATTAGGCTTAAGAGTTACCTTTGAGTTTCCAAGGTTTATATATAACCATATTAAAATGCATGTATAGTATTATTTGTCAATAACCAGGATGTAAATCTAAAATTGGGATTTAGTAATTAATATAAAACTTAGGAAAAATTGTGATTAGATTACATGAAATGTTGCACAAATAGATCTTATTCTGTTATTAATGATAAGCAAATGTAATACGTTTACATCTAGATGTTCTTAATATATAAACCATAATAAAATAAGTAAAATACTCTTATATCTAAATGTGAGGTGGATTAGTAAGTCTAGATTTAATCATTTCTTAACATTTATGGTATTGAAATATAACTTAATGTTTTAAGATAGAATCATTAAAAGGATTATGAATAATCTATATTAAACGATGGTTTGGAAATTTATCTAAATAATTATCCTTAAGTTTCTTAGAATTAGATAAGCCATATAAAATACATTTATTACCAATATTCAGGATGGGAGTTTACAATTAAGTGAGGTATTTAGTAGTTAGAATTTATAGAAGGTTTATAAATAGGAATTTGATACTTAAAACCTTTGAACCTTTTATTAGATAAAACTAGGTTACATAAGATATTATATTGATATACTTTACGGTAATGGGAAATAATGATAGGTTATTTGAATATAAAATATGAGAATTTTCATATAATTAACAATTTCGCTTACGAACCAGAATTTAATTCTTTGATAAATACTACTCTATGTAGATATATTGTCCATCCTAAATACAATAAAGGAAATTAATTTATTAAGTTATTCCTTTGAAACCTTAGGTTTTCTGAAACAATTTAAAACGTATTTAAGGCTTAAGTTTATTGAAGTTTAGTACAAAAGGATTATACATAGTCTATAGAGTGAATGGGTGTAAAAATAAATTATTTAGGAGATTAAAGGTAAGTAAGGATACATAAAAGGTTATATTTAAACACCTTATTATATAGGTAATAATTAAGCAAATAATGTACCTTGTGAATACTAAATGTAAGAGTTCGATAAGTCTAAGTTAACTATAATATAGTTGTTTCAAGATGAAAAGTAATTTAACATCTTATGTCAAGATTATTAGCTGGATGTAATAAAAAGTCTTTCTGGACTAAAGATAAGATAAATGAGTTAGTACTCAATTAGGTTATGATATAATGTAAACACATTTGTGTTATAAAGGTCTCAAAAGTCTTGAATGTGAGGATTGTGGTTAAATATGAATAAAGTGGATAGGAGTGGTCAGTTAGCAGGTGTTAATAAGATACATTCCTAGATCTTACCACCTTGGGCTATACAACGTTCTCAGATAACTCAAAGATTATACATAACACATAAGTGAGGGCTTAAAAGACAATTGAGACTTTGGAATAAGAGTAAGGAGTTTATTTAAGCTTAACTTAGGCTACAAGTGATTGATGATAGACTACCTTTAATATTCTTCAGAGTACAGTTGATTGTTTGCACAAGTTGACTAGAACTGCTACAGCGTTACCCAGGTACGATTTTCTCGTACTCAGCTTGTTGTGTTTTGGACTCTATGGAATGTTTTGTACGATTTCTCGTACTCAGCTTGTTGTGTTTTGGACTTTATGGAATGTTTTGTACGATTTCTCGTACTCCGATATTTTTGCTGATTGACTTGTGGAATGTTTTGGAAAACGCTAACTGACTTTAAGAGGAATTTCTAAAAAGGAAATGGTTATGTGACTAACTCAGCTTGTGTGACTAACTGAGCCTTGGATGTGAAACTCACTTGGGTATTGGTTCCTTCTATTTGGTGCCCCGTTAGACATTGGCTGCTTAGGGTTTACGCTTCTGCACTCTGTAGGACTGAGTGTTTTGGTATTGCTCTGGGTAGTTAGTGATCTAGTGGGAATTTGGAAAAGGTCAATCTTGAAAATTCTTCTTTGACTCTGGATATCGTTTCATCCATGAGCTGGTTCTTAAGGTTTCGACGTGCGCGCGTCTTCAATGGTAACAGTGAGGGCTGTATATCCCCTGTCCCAGAAAGGGACGTGATAGACGGTGAGGGGCTGTATATCCCCTGTCCTTAGTGGACGTGATAAACAGTGAGGGGCTGTATATCCCCTGTCCTTAGTGGACGTGATAAACAGTGAGGGGCTGTATATCCCCTGTCCTTAGTGGACGTGATTGGCGGTGGGGGCCATCTCTCCCAGTTAAAATTATTCCATTCTTGAGTTATTGGTTCTGGATATATTTAATCGTTCCTAGTCCTTTGTGACTATCTGAGTTTTTCTACTCCTAACGGGTATTGGGATTAACTAAGGAAATGGATGTTCACTAACACATGAAGTGATTTCGTTCACTAACTCTATCTTTCAGTTATTAACCTTTGTTCTTATCTTGATATCTGGATTTGGTGAATCGTGAAATTCTTGTTCCTCTGAGTGTTTTAAGTGACTGTTTTCAAGCTATTATTTATTTAAGAATTGTGTTATAAGTTGTTTTTGGAGGATCGTACCAGTTCCATTCCAGGGAACTGACCCGCCCCTTTCAGGGTGGGCTGCTTGGTTTCATCTTGCAGGTATGAATTGATTTACAGGTGGCCACGAAGAGAATGAGCATTTGGGATGGGACTAGGTTTTGTGGAGAGTTAATGTGTTTAATTTCTATTATGTTTGTGTTAAGTTTTTCTCGAGTTCAGACCGTAGCTTTTGTAGATTGTAAGTTGTAATTGGTGAGGTTTGGTGCCGGGTGTTTGGAACCCGATGGTCTGTAATCCCCTTAGAGTTTTATTTCCGCTGTATTTATGGTTAATAGGGGCGTTACAGAAAGTGGTATCAGAGCGTAGTTACGCTCTGAACCCGAGAAAACAAGACGAGTGAAATACTTAGATTATAAGTGCACTTAAAATTGGGGAACTGGGGTAGAATTGGGAAGTGAGGACTCCAGTAAGGCACGACTCCTAAACCTTTTTGGAATTGAGAACGATTCTTTTACACACTTTTCTTTTGTGAATGTCTGTTGAGTGTGATGTGTTGTTATAATATCCGTTCCAACAATAAACTACAGAAAAAATAAAAAAATAATATATATATATATTAAGTACGATAAGATTTTGGTGAGATAAACCAAATATTAAGCTATTTTCAAAAGCATGCTCATGGAGAATACATTGCTAAAAATGCAATCCTTTAAAAGCTAGTACACAAATTCCTAGAATTTTAAAGAATACTTTTGGTTGAAAACAGTATACAAATAGAACTTTACATAACTAAATTAGTATTGATATTATGTGAAAGTACTTCAACTCCTTTAAAGTTTGAAAATAAATCTCATGAACTACTTGGTATCAATTTATTACCTAAAGATAATGTTTAAGATAAATCTTTAGTCTAGAAAATTATTAAGCTAACAAAAACTAGTAGCGTATTAGAAAAGATCAACATCTGAACTTGTAGAACACATTAAAACTCTATGTTAACTTTAGAAAGAAAACACATAAACCTAACACCCTACGGGAAGTGCCTGGTGCGACGAACTCCTAGGCTGAAAGTAGTGGGGGTGCACACCCACTTCTAGAAGTTTAGGGGCTAGACAAGCCTTGTCATCTAACTGTAAATAATCTTCTACGCATGTGATGGATTGTGTTGAACTTGAGGGGAAGTGGTGGTAAGACGTTACCATCATGGAATCTTGAGCTAGGCATATTTCATTGCTAGCCACAATGAACAATTCAAAATTTATATCTTAATATCCAGTATTAAATTCATACATGTAAAGGATTTATTGAGTTAAATCTTTGGTGAAAAAAAATACCTATATATGGAGGAAGGGAATTTAAAATTTGGGTACTTCAAGGTAGAACGGCTACCCCTTGTTGAATATAAAAACCATTAAAGGAAGTTACTTAAAGATTAAGTGAAGAGAAGAGTAACACTAAACTAAATATCATTGATCCTTAAATACTCGGAATATTGAGCATCTAGTGAGAAATTGAGAGTTACTTAAAGATTTGGAAATCCTCATGTTTATTTAGAAGTTTAACCTTATACATAGATAAAATCTTAGAAGTCACACTAAGAGTGATATTTACAAAAGCCACCATTGTCTAAGGGAGTACTAAGATTTAATAATCAGGAGCATACTTACATAGAACAAACCCTAAGAAAAAAATAAATTATCAAGAGTGAGTGAGTTTTCATTGGACTAGCTCATTTGACTTAAAATTTTATATAGAGTCCCTACCTAAAAATAAAATAAAATAATATATAAATTTAAGATAAAGAAATCAGATTTTGGAGCTACATTATAGATAATAAGAACTTCCTAAACCTCTGCCTTGTGGAAATTATGTAAATATATAATAAGTAAATTTTATGAAGTAAATACCTAATGGTTCGTCTAGAATACTATAGTTAATTATAAAAACAATTGAAACTTGAAAAGTAACAGCAAATATTTATTTTATAGAGTTTTAACATATGGTTGGCTAATAAACCTTTGAAGATAATTTTCGAAGATTATTGAGGATTATTAAATGATCTGGAATATTATTTTAAACTACTCAAGTACGTTATACCTGGTTTATAGCTTGGTAATATAATTGATATGATAAATGATCATATATTGACGTATAATTCGTACCGGTCATAAAATGAAAGGATAAGGATCATAAAAAAATTTTATAACAGTTAAGCAAATACAAATGCAAAACAATCAAGAGATACAGATATGTATATCGATCGCAGATAAAATCAAAAGTGCAATAAAATTTACAACAAAGCTGGTTAATAAGGTGTTGAATTCTTTGAATGTGTCGTTAGTAGCGGTACGAGGGCGTACCTTAGCTCTTTTAAGGGGGATATACTGGCATACTCTTCCTTCGTCACCTCATCCAGATTATGCCATGTTGCCTTATTAGCAGAATGAGAGGTGTTTGTATGTGCTTGGTTATTACATTATGACTCAGTATGTGACTTTTGACTTTCATCATGCTATGTCTTGGTATATCTTGGTTCGTTTTGATTTTGAGTAATCTCGAGTGGAATGTGGTATCTTGGTTCGTTTTGATTTTGAGTAATCTCGAGTGGAATGTGGTTATGGAAATGGATGGAAATAAAGGATTGGATTGGTATGGAATTTCATTGGAATTATTATTGTCTCAGCACACCCGAAGCGGTGTGAGTGCTTATTAGTTGATTTTTAAACTTCGAGGCGAAGTTTCTTTTAAGGGGGATATACTGAAATACCCCTAAATTAATTTAAATTAATTTAGGTGATTTCTTTTATTAAACCTTTAATAATACTATCAAGTATTAAATTATTCTATGGAATTATGAATGTTAAATTAGTATAAGGAATTATGAATATTAAATTATTGTATGGAATTATAAGTACTAATATTATATGGAATTATGGAAATTATTTTAGGGGATTCCTCCTATTTAACTCTGAAGAATACAGTTAAGTATTTAATTATTATATATTATTATATAGTATTATGAATTTAATAACAAGATTTATAAGTCAATAAATCTTGGAAAAATTCCTAGACACTCCAATTATATTATAAAGATTTTAGAAATATTGGGAGCATTGATTTGGAACATAAAGTCAATATAAAATCCTAGAAACCTTAAAGCTTATTAAGCCTTGCTAGGGTTGACTTTTTGAGAATGGTCAAACCAGACCATGAAACCTATACCAATAAATAGGTTATGGAAAACCATGAAGATCGATAAAAAGAACGTCAAAAACGGATCATCGTAGCCAAAGTTATGCTAGATTGAAGTTTTGAATCAAAAATTTGAAAGATGCCATGTGTCACTCTGTCACGGGTCGCCAACACTTAGCCGATTTTATTCCTTCAATTTTGGTAACAGATTTCGGTTTTTGCCCTAACTTTAGACGGCTATATCTTTTTCATCTCTTCATATTTTTCAATGCCGTCTTCTTTGTTGTCTTCTCCTACATTCCCTCTAAACAACTATAACTCATACAAACCCTAATTCATTCTGAATCAACCGGAAAATCGAGTCAAAGTAGTCACCCTGCAAAAACTGAAACTGCAATTCCAGATTTCTCTTCAAAACAGGTAACTTCGATCAGCCATAACATCTTCGTTACTCATCCAAATTCCATGTTCTTTAGCTCGTTTTGAAGAGCTCTAATTCCTCTAAAACTTTCATGTTTGTGGTCTAAGCCAATTCTCAACCGATTGGAAGGGAAAGGTGTCTAAAGTTTCGGTCTCGCCAGCACATAAAATAATACCGAAACAGAGAGGTAAACGCGTGATTTGCGACTTCAATTTCTTTCTGTGTGGTGCGAGTTAGGTTTAGTTATTGCTATCCATACGTAGATCTAAGTTTGCTCTTTCCAATGAGCCCTTACTCATAGCCTAACTTGATTTGTATTGCTAGTTATAGATCTTCGAAGTTGGCACACCACGAACTGCTCAAAGTTCATATTTTTCCAGTTTTTCCGATTTCAATTTCACTCAATTCGCACAACTCCGGTAAGTTTCCGATCAATTGCTCCGTTTTTGTCAAACCTTGTCACGTTTTCGACCTAATCCATGTTCCAATTTGGTCAATTACGTGTTAGATTAGGAGGATTTGAAGGAATTGTTTTCGAATCGTGTTCTGTACCCGAAATAAACCCTAACTTCGAATTGAATTCGTAATCCACTGTATAATGGATTATAATTAGGGAACTGGCATCAATAGAACCGAAATTCGATTTCGAATCCATAGAAACAAGAATCACTCGATTTCGTTCTGTAGATTAGGAGATATTGATGAATTAGTACTCGGTTGGGATTTCAAACTCGCGGATGAACTAGGAGTACAGGAGCCGTCCGATCTCGTTTTAAAAGATTGGACGGCCGAGATTAGATCGTGCTATAAAATATTTATTATAAGTTTATAAATTCCAGTAAATAGTCCTAACTTGTTGGGTTAATTTAAATATCTTCCCGAATGTATTTTGACTTGAAATTTAACCATAGATTCCTTATTTAATCTAGTTTATTTTGATGTAAATTATTATGGTTTTGGAGTTTTGAAGCATAAGTTATGATTTTTGCAAGTTACGGGTTTTCTGGAATTATTTGGCTAAATTAAAAAGATATTTTTATGAAATAAAATTTTATAATATGTCTAAAATGTTATAGTTACTGTATATTAAATTTGGGAATTTTTGGGCAATGGTAAAAGGTTTTAAAAATTGTGTTTATGAGTTTTTCATAAGAATAACCTATAATATAAGGTTTTTAATGTAACCAAAAATTAAAGTATGGTTTGTTAATTAACTTTTAAGCTGGGGAAAATAAAGGAAACTAAATTAACATTTTATAACAGTAAGTTTATAAATGTTTGTTTTATTAGCTTTTAAGAGAAGTGAAATTATTTACATATATGTATATATACTTACTTAAGTAGAAACTTATATAAATTAAGGAATTTAATTATCCTACATTTTATTTACTATATTGTATGGGAGTTAATATTTTTAATTTAACTTAGGAAAATATATACATATATATATATTTTCTATACATATATATAAAAGGAATAAAATAGTAACTTAGGTTAAAGCAAGAAACTAATAAATTAACACTTATAATAACTAAATATTATAAGAGCTAGTATCCTAAGATATAGTTAAAGGAAATACTTTATAGAACATACATGGAATGCAGTTAGTATAAGATAGTTTAAATATAATAAGTTACGTAGGGAATGTCTTAATTAAATTCTAATACAGGTATACTTATATATATTAAAGGGAAACACTTTATTTTATAAACCGTATATCTGTTGTAGTTATGCCTAAAAGTTATTAAACATAATTAAATACAATAAATTACATAAATAATGTTTTGAACAAATCCTAGTATATATAAATATATATAAATAAAATTAGTTACCTTATAGGAAATATAATACGAAGGAATTAGTAAGTTAAACTAAACCTATACATAGTACTATTAAAAGAATTTATATGAGGTGGTATTAGATTATAGTTACGTATTAGGCTTAAGAGTTACCTTTGAGTTTCCAAGGTTTTATATAACCCATATTAAAATGCATGTATAGTATTATTTGTCAATAACCAGGATGTAAATCTAAAATTGGGATTTAGTAATTAATAAGTTAAAACTTAGGAAAAATTGTGATTAGATTACATGAAATGTTGCACAAATAGATCTTATTCTGTAATTGAATACCCCAAACCTTAGTATATTGTTTAAACACTTAAATGTGGTATATAAAGACTAAAAAGAGTCTTAGAAACATTAGTAAACAAATTTAAACAAAAGAAAACACAAAATGTGCTTTTAAGTCAATAAGAGCCAAAATGTGCTCTAAGCTTGGGATAAGCTTGGTTAAGACCTAATGAACTTACCAAGACCTCATTTATATACTAATGAGCAGATTAAATCAATTACTAAAGAAAACCAGCTTGAAAA
Source organism: Limonium bicolor (assembly GCA_023374045.1). NCBI lineage: Eukaryota > Viridiplantae > Streptophyta > Magnoliopsida > Caryophyllales > Plumbaginaceae > Limonium > Limonium bicolor. The sequence continues at coordinate 38,979,930 of CM041781.1, forward strand.
CAAGTTTAAATACAAAATGTGCTTTAAGGAGTCTTAAAGCACATTTTTGAAAAATTGTCTTGTAAATGAGTTTTTGAGTGGCTAAATGTCCATCATTACTTTTAAATATATATGTGTACTATATAGTATCACATTTGGGTGGCTATATTAATGGGAAATCAAAAATTTCACTTCTAAGTGTCTTGTTTTGGTGAATAGTGATTTTTATAAGCTAGTTTGTAACATATGTTGTCATAAGTAATTAAATTGACAAACAAAGACAAAAATACCCTCATTATATTATAGGGGGCCGGTTTTCTAAGTGTGGTGACTCACCACTCTCAAATTAATATGATAAGTAAATAAAGAAAACTAAGTAAGTTACCTTTTTACTTTATAAAGCATAAATATCTCCTAAAAGTAAGTTCTATCTTCATTCTCTCATTTCTCCTTCATTTCCCACAGTTCCAAACACCATCTTCAACCTCTCTTCTTCATTCTCTCACGGTTTGCAATAGTACACACACCATCTCCATCTTTGACCTCTTATAAAATCTAGCTCACTTGTCCAAATCAAAAACAAACACCACCAATCTCTTCCTCTCATCAAGCTCTTCATTACTATCTTCTCAAACTTCAAGAGCCCATTTCGGTGCCAAGGAGTTCCACCATTGAAGGAGCTTGAGCTTGTATTTCTACATATTATTACTCTCCTTGCTTCTAGGTAAGGAATCTCAGATAAAAACTACATTTCCTTCATGTTTTTGTGGTGACCGAAAATACCCATTGAAGTGCTCTTTATGTGGCTTTGTTTTAGCTTCATTCCAACCTTTCAAGGACTAGGTGGAGTCCTCTCTTCATAGATATCCAAACTCTCTTCAAAGACCAAGGTAAAACAACTACATTAATGTTTTTGAAACAATGTAAAATTAGGGTTTACAATGAGATGAAGCTTATAGCTTGAATACTCATTATAATGTTTGTATATTGTTTAGAACTTGACAAGGAATCAAATACCTGACCGGTTTTTATAAGGAAACAAGAAAGAAGTTGTTTGGAAAAGAGGTAAATCTACTAACCTAATGTTGTTTAATGCCTTAGGAGAAATGAGCTTATAATGCTTATTAAAACTACCTAAAGAGCAAATGGTGAATGACTTAGTAAAGTGTTCTCAAGAGACTAGTAAAAGGCATATGTGTGTTGAGTGTATTTGCAGGTCAAAGGCAAATATATTGTGGAAATTCAGTGTTTAAGAGTTATGCATTTTAAGGGCCTAAGAGCCATGCATTTTAAGGGCCTAAGTGCCATGCATTTAAATTATGCACTATATTGTGATGTAGTGTGATTTGGTGAAGTTGTGTATGAGAGTGTTCTTGGTGATTCTAGGTGTTCTTGTGTGTTTAATGGAGAAAACAAAGTGTTTAGGCTTAGTAATGTTCTAGGGGAAATCCATGTCAAAATTTAGGTAAGAAGCAAGAAGTTCTAAGTGTTACATAAGGTTTGGTGAATTAGAGGTGTTAGGAAATGACTAGGTGTTTTACAAGAGAAGATATAATGTCTTAAGTGTTCTAGAGTGTAACAAGGACTTAGGCATGAGCTTGAGGTTTTAGTATGTACCAAAGTCATTTTGGACTTAGGTAAAGACTTAGGCAAACTTTGGTAAAATAAGGAGAAAGAGTGAACTTGAAAAGGATTTCAAGAAAAGACATAAGGAGTTGATGGTAAGAAATGATGCTTGAAAGATGATATTAAAATGAAGAGAAAGTATTTTGAGATAGTAGTTATCATAGGTATGAAACACCACTTGGAGACTAGGAGAAAACATTGTAAGTGTTAGGAATTTTGTGAAGATATAAGTGAAGGCTTAAGGAATTAGAAATGAGTTTTATGAGTGTTTGAGGATGTCTTAAGGTGTGTTTGAAGTGCCCAAATGAGGTTAGGGGGTACTAGGTTATATGGGGTGAAGTTTGGAGTTAAATGTAAAAAGGAAAACAAGGGTCTGGGCCAGACCGAACTTGTGACCGAACTTGCAAGGTCGGTCGAGCCCAGTTTACCCTGCGAGAATTAGCCTCTGGAATGGACCGACCTTGGGGACCAGACTTGCAAGGTCGGTCGGGCTTGTATTTTGTGTACGGATTGAGTTACTGGAATCGACCGAACATAGGACCGGACTTGGCAAGTTCGGTCGGGCTAAATTTTCAAAGGGAAGAAACTCTCTGGAATGGACCGACCATGCGACCGAACTTGCAAGGCCGGTCGGAGTAGAAAATTTTGACGGGAATATGTTCTGGAATGGACCGACCTTGTACAAGGTCGGTCGGTAAGGTCGGTCGGACCAAAACTTGTAAAAAAAAAATGTGACTTATAGTTAACCCTAGGGGTATAATGAAGGTAACCTAGGGTAAGTGAGACATTAGAAACATGTCATGCAATCATGTTAAATACTTAGTAAGTTGGAAGTTAAACGAATAATTAACCGACGTTACTAATGTGTTTAGGATTCTCTCAAGGTGGGAACGAAACGAGGCAAGGACCGAGGTATGGTTTTCTTGCAGTCTGTTGTCTACCGGTTTACACCGGCTTGGGTGTTGTTTGCCTTTCTGTGTGTTACGACCTTTAAAGATTAAAGCATGAAAAGAGTTTACGGTTGTTATATATTATCATGTTGTATTATTGTGACTCCCTTCCCTTGGTATGTCTAACAAGACCTAAACACTTGCTTGTGTGTGACTTAACAATATATTGTGTGATCACTAACAAGTGCTAACCGGGGGAGTGAGGAGTCCGGTCATGTTCCGGCCACGCGTGTGAGGACGGGAGTCAATGTCATATCCGGTTTGCTCTCTTGGTGTATGTATAGGTTGTATTCCAATTTGGTTTCTACCTTCCCTTAGCTTATCCAACGCTAGTTACTGACTCACTTCGGGCCACAAGGGCATACGAGTTATTTCGGTGTGCTTGGGATTACTATATCCAAACACTTGGGTATAAGTTAACCGTTCGATATAACTGGACGGGAACGAGGTTGGTAACGAGCTTAACATGAGATTGGCAATAATCTCTAGGCTCACTATGTATACTAACTATGGTGGAAGGTTCCTTGCGAGAACCGATTTTATGGTGTTATGTATTGTTGTTGTGCTATGCAATTTCCCTTGCTATGCTATGGTATATATATGTTGGATGTTTTAAAATGAATGCCATGTTATCATGACAATTGGTTGCGCGTATCCCGGTAGCCGATGGGCTGCGCGTTAACCATACCAGCAAAGGTTGCTGATCCCCTTGGGGGCTCCATATTTTACTGCAGGATGAGGATCGAAGAAGCGGAGTGGCTCTAGATCCTAGGTCGATGATGTACTTTTGGTTGTTTTGGTTGTTGAGCCCGGGATGCGCCTGTGCTCCCGAGGCATTACATTTTGGTACCGTTTGTTAAACAGTGGTGGATGTTTACGGTTGGTAGTTGTGATGTAAATTAAATACTCGGTATTGTTGGCTATATATATATGTGGATGTTAGGATCTATGCTCGGGAGTCTGATCATCAGACCGATACACTTGTATTTATTCTGCCTAGTTAACCACGTGGGTGGTTAACGGCGTTGTAACACCGAAGCGTTAAATTATTGTTGGTTGGTTTTTCCGCTACGATTTCAGTAGTTGATAGGGGCGTTGTAGGGGTGTTACACAATCTGAGTGAGTGACTCTTCCTGATCCCTTTGGTTGGATTCAGTAAGACTCTTGATTTTGTCGAGCTCCTTTTTAAGGGAGTCAACACAACGCCGAGAGTCTCACAAATCCAATCTAAGTGAGCAGAAAATAGTCTTATGTTCCTCAGATAGCTCGATTATTTTGCTAGTGAGACTTGCTTTGAGAGAGTTAGTCTCGGAGACAATTTTAGCAATTAAAGTCATGAATCCCATAGGATAAATACGGTAAAGATCTGTTCAAGGTGAGAATGAGTTTACCTCATTGTCGGGGATCATGACTCCATCGTATCGTGTGCCATGAGACATACCAAGCTGCTAGACTCTGTCCTGATCGTCGGAGTCTGAATCACCCCAACCACAGCTGCCATCAGCGACCTCCCTTGGGATTTTCCATACTGGTTCTTGAGTAAGGGGCATTCCTTCTTGAAGTGACCGGGTTATTGTAGTTGAAACAGGTGACAGAGTTGAAGACTTGTTTGGAGGTGTTTTGAGAACGACCGACTCTGTCGATTTGGTTGGTTACGCATGAATTTCCGGAAGTTCTTGACTATGAAGACAAAGTCTTCCATAGTCTCAGCCTCACTTTCTTCAACAATAAATCCACCAGCTCAGCCTTAGCTTGTCTGATTTGAGTATCAGCGACATAGCTCCTTCTTGAGTGTACTGAGTCGAATTAACCTGCAAGGCTTGGTCATTCAAGTAGTAGTCTTACTAGGTCTTGACCGCTTCATTTGGATAAATCCTTGCATGCTTTGGTGGAGATTACCGTTTTTGCCAATTCTTCTCTGAGACTGTCCAGCAACTTGTGCAAGACACACTCTCTATCTGGTAAGATGCTAACTTCCTGCATAGTAGTAGTTAGTAAGTAGAAACGATCAAGCACTACTTCCAGAGACTCACCGGATTTTGCAGAAAAGTTTCATGTCCATTCGAAGTTCTTGAGCTTTGCATTTCGAGTTCAGTGACTCCTTCGTGAGTAGCTTAAAGGAGTGTCCACTCGTTTGCGGACTTTACAGTGGTTGACTCTCCTTAATTCTGGGATGGACAGGCAAGTGTATATGCGCGTGATGCTTGTCGATTCAGCTCGTACCTTTGCGATCTGCAAAGTCCATGTTGATCGATCTGGATTGACTGCAAGATCTCCTGCAATGACTATCTCCCAATGCTCAGAGTTGACTGACTCAATGTGTTGCTCGATCTCGTTTTTCCAATGGTCGTAGTTGGTGGAGGTGAGTCTGGGGTGCTCGAAGTGCATTTTGTTGTTTTGATTGGCAAAGAGGTCTGCCATTGCTTCGTTGATTGACCGTTAGCCTAAGCAAGGCTCTAATACCACGTGTAGGATCGGGTGGCTAACTCAAACCAACCAAAGGTGTGAGTCTAAGAGTTGGTTTGACTCAATCGGTCTTTGTGGATGAGAAACACTCTGTGATGTAGAGACACTCAATCGAATTGTTTAAACTAAGTGTGCGGAAGACTTTGAAGTAATTGAAGTGAAATGATGCTAGAAAGATAGAAGGACTATGTGGAACTCAGCAATATACACAAATAAGCTATTTCATTCCCTGGTCAAATAAAACAACTTACAAATGCCCACTAAGGAAAAGGTCTACTTAGCGGTTTTTCACTCACTCACTCACCCAATACACTTTCTGATCAGATCAATGGTAAGCGTAGTGAAACTAGGATCTTCCTAGGCAGAGTCTATCTAGATGCACTAACTAACTTGATGCGTATTCTCTCTCTCTCTGGTTGACAAAGCAATTCTTTCTCTCTCTCTTAGCTCTGAAATATTCCTCAATGAAAGCACACCAGAAACAAGCTATTACACAACCTATTTATACTAGCATTACAATCGGTAGGTCGAGGGAGTTAGTTCTGAAAATACCGGAACTAACTTAGTGGGCAACATCCAACGTCTTTGAGTGGTCTTCTTACTTGGGCCGCAAACTTCGGGTGTTAAGGGAGGACTTTATGACCGTTGTGGCATTGAGGCATTCTCGAGTTGACTCCTTATTATTCGCAACAGCACGGGAGAGTCTGTGAAGTCTCTTTAGTTGCGTGGACTCCATTGAAGTGGCTCACTCTTTGTGTCTGACTAAGGAAGATTGACTCTGTCGAGTTGATTGGCTATCTCTGCAACCTCTGATGTCCCCACAGTTTGTAAAATTATCGTTAGTAAGCAGCACACAACAACAAATCAGAAAATTGGCAACGCTTCGGGAATCTGCCCACAAACTAGGTTCCAATTGTGAATTTGGGCACACATATATGAACAGGGTTAGAACTTTTGCTATTACATTTTCAGAAATCGACATGGATACATACATTCTGCCCTTGCATATACAAATTTTCAGAAATCACATACCAAGTTAGAGATAGTCGTCGACGACGTTGACGACCAGTGGTGGCGAGTGGGCGGTAAACGGCGGCGATGGGCATTACTAAGGTGGCGGGAGCGAGGAGGCGATTTCAGCAAGGAAGTAGCACGAGAGAGAAGTGTTAGAGGTTACTGTAAGTGTGAATAGTAAACAGGAAATTTTTTAGGTTAAAAGGACTTTAGATTATGGTTTTTATAGAACCATAATCTAAAGTTCAACGAAATAAAGAATATAGTGCGAAAAAAATTGGGCTAGTGCTGGGTTTCGAAATCAAGAAATTGATGGTATTGACTCATGTACCCGTAGCCACTGGGCCATGAGTCTTATTCGATCTACGTTATGCAACATATTTATTATAAGATTTCATTTATCTTTCTGATATATTTAAGTTAAAATAAGCTAGTAAAATGACGTCGTTAACTGTCATTTAGATTACGCGCGTCTAAAGCGGCGTCGAAAAAAACAAATAGTGCGAGAAAAATTTGGTATTAGGTTAAAACGACGTCATTGATCATCAGTGGACGGGGACTTTAGATCACGGTTATAAGTAAACCGTAATCTAAAGTCCGTTGATCGTCAAAGCGTGCGTCTAGACAGGGACTTAAGATTACGGTTTACTGATAACCGTGATCTAAAGTTCGTTGTACAGAACGTGCGCCTACCTCTGACCCATTTTTTATTAAGGTTATTTCTAATAACGTAATTAATTAATTCCGGCCCTCCTATTAGTCACGGTTTGTGTTTAAGCCGTGAATAATTAACTGTCATTTACGGCTTCCGTTCCATCAGTGCTGCTTTTGCAATTTCCAATAGGTATCTGTGTTTTCTTTCCACTACACTATTTTGCTGAGGTGTATGTGGATAAAATGTTAGGTGAAGAATTCCCTTCAATTTGAAGAAAATGGAAGCTTCTCTAGATAATACTAGGTCATAAGCATTACCGGATTGAACTATTTTGACATTCTTTCCAAATTGGGTTTCCATCATATAGATGAAGTTCATCATCTTATTTGTTGCATCTGATTTCCTCTTAATCGTTTCACCCAAACAGCCATACTCTTATCTTCAAAAATGCTAAGAAAATATATGTTTCCATCACATTTTCTTCCACTGTGGACCCCAAACATCCAAGTGAATCAATTAAAACTTTTTTTAGTTTTACTAACAGAATAATGAAAAGGCAGTCTTGTTCTCTTTGCTCTGTTACATGCATCATAGACAAAACCACTTGAGATTTGTTCTTTGCAAACAAGTTTGAGAATGACTAGTTTGTTTTAAGGAACATGTCCTAAATTATTATGCCAATACAAGACTTTGTTTTGGAAGAAAAATTACACACTGTTTCTTCTTTTTTTCCTCTCAACATTCCATTCTTTGTCACATACTCCTGCAATGCCCGAATCTTCAACAGATATAGACCATCTTTGGATTCTCCAATAGTTCCCTCAATCTTCAGTCTCTGAACCTATAGAACATAGTCATTTTCATGAAAAATCAAATTGCCCTTGATCTGGCTAGGAAACTTTGTTGACTGAAATTATATTAAATCTGAAACTAGGCATCATGAAGTTTAAATTTCTTAGATATCCCTATTTCTTCTTTAATTTTAACCTTATGACTCCTCCCATCAAGTAAGCTCACATTATGAGAATGACTCAATTCATAAAAGTTCCTAAATAACTCTTTCTTGCCACTCAAATGATCAGTAGCTCCACTATTTAGGATCGATCTCTCTTGTATATTAGGTATGCGACTATCTTTAATTGTTTTTTTAAATAACACGGATCACTGGTGTAACACCCCGTCCAAAGCCAATCGTGGTTATCGCCAACTTAACACTTAATCGAATTCGTCGCAGCGGAAATAACAAACACCGGGACCTTGCCACGGTCTGATCGTTAGAATATACCGGCCTTATCAATTTACAACGCTTATCCAAAACAAACAACCGGCCAAAACATCACCAACCAAAATACCACCAACCAACTGAGTTTAAGTATCCAAGTCATAGTCATAAACTTACATCAGTTTCAATATAAATAGACGGGAGCACAAGCGCAACCCGTATTAAAAAATAAACAACCCATCCTAAGTCTAACCGCTCCTACTCTCGTGGAGTGACTTCATGGGCCTCTTACCTGCAAGTGTAAAAAACAGCCCCCAAAGGGGGTCAACACGAATGCTGGTACGGCCCTCTCATGGCCCCCAAGCTAACGGGGCTACGATGACTAATTGTCGATAGCATGGAAGTTGATTAGCATCACAATCATAATATGAAATGCAATAAAACAACAAACCACAATGAACATAAATAGCTCATATGCAAATGAACAACTCAAGCGTTCCCTTAATAAGTGAGTTAGATCTTAACTCCTTAAATCCACCATCTCCTTAACCTTATAATTGCCAACCGTTCCACTATTAGATTGGTTAGCCCTGAATTGGTTGCTTATCTTTGTAGGGCTTGGTTAACCCTAGCCGGTAGGAGTGCACTATCCAGCAATAAGCTACCTTTCTTAATTTGTTGGGGATGTAGGCTTGATCCCCCCACGCCTTCCTTAATATGCCTCCCACCTCAAACAGTAGTCCGGGTGGTCGGGTCGGTTTTTTTTACCCTAGGCGACGAGTCCAATGACAAGTCTTATTTGGAAGTCGGATCTGATTCAGACACCAACCTCCCCCAATACACATGTGCCGGTACCATTCCGGATTCCTCACTCCCACCCCAAGTTATGGTTAGTGAAAGTCTTAATTACCAAGTGTTAGTTAAACCTTGACGGGTATTAACCAACAAACACCAATACTTAGTTCTTATCCTTAACTTAGTGAGTACTAAACTTAGTTAGTAACATTCTCAAGTCTCGTGGGTTAGTGTAAAGAAAACACATTCACAACGAGACTAAGTATAACCGGTTGCATGCTTTATCTTGTCTTAGTCATAGCAAATAAACAGATAGCACACAAGCCGAGGGACACCTCGTTAGCAAGCAGGTCACAAGAAAGACTGTACCGTTCACCGTCGACGATTGTTTGGTTTATCTCCTTCCAAGTCCCAATTCACCAATCCTAAAACATTCATTCAGTTTTAGGTTATTATTCAATTCAACTCAATACAATTACTTAGCCTCCCTAGACAACAACTTTTACTCATTGTTTTTCACTAAGCCTTATGGTTTTTAACTTAACTCCTAGGTGCATCATTTCCTCATTATCTATTACACTTACTCACCCACTTAATGACCATTACACCCACCAAACATGTCTTTAATAGCCTTATAACATCAATACCTAATCATCCCCACCATTTCCTAACCTTAAACAAAGTTTTTGGCCAAAACAGCACCGCGTCCGAACTTGTGTCCGAGCTTCCCAAGTTCGGACATAGGTCGAGACTCAAAAAGGGTGCAACCAGACGTGTGTCCGAACATGTGTCCGAGCTTCCCTAAGTTCGGACATAGGTCGAGGAAAATTCAAAGGAAAAATTTCAAGTGTCCGAACATGTGTCCGAGCTTCCCTAAGTTCGGACATAGGTCGAGGGAAATTCCAAAGGAAAAATTTCAAGTGTCTGAACTTCTAAGGTCGGACTGAAGTCCGGACACTGGCCGAGACTCAGAAGGTTAAATTGCAACAGGGCATGTCCGAGCTTCCAAATTCGGACGGAAGTTCGGACAGGCCAAAATACTCATCTTCTAAATCCTTAAACACTTATCTCATTTCCTAGCATGGTCTAACCTTTTTGGGCATTTAAACACACCTTAAGCCTCCACTAAACTCCTTAATTCACTCATCAATATCCATCCTAGTCATTATTTATTTCCTTGCAATAATGTCAACACTTGTAATGTTTCTCTTTAGGTTTCTAAGTGGTGGTTCACACCTATTATAACCACTATGCCAAAATGCTTCCTCACCACTATAACATCATCTCCCAAGCATCTTTTTCCACCTAAAATTCCTTTATGCAATTACTTAAAGTTCCTACACAAATTTATGACACCATCATCCAACACATTATTTCTTTTCTACTAGTTTACCAATGTTTGCCTAAGTCCTAAATACACTAGTACATTCATTTGGTTCCTAAATCCTCCATGATCATGTTTAGGTCATTCTAACTCATTATACACCTTAAACTCACCCTTTTTCATCAAGACAACCTCTAAAACTTCCTAGGACTTCCTTAGTCATGAAATCTCCTTAGAACATCTTAAACACTTAAGTTCTCCACTAAATTTTGCCATGGGTTCTCTAGTATATTATTACACCCAAACACTTGGTTTTTCACCATCAAACAACCAAGATCACTCAAATTCTCATCACAACACCTTAACACACATTTACACCAAAACTACACCACATCATCATATAGTGTATAAACTTAAAATGCTTGGCACTTAGGCCCTTAAATGACAATAATCTTAACCACTGAATTTCCACATATATTTGCCTTTAACCTGCGTATACACACAACAAGGCTCCCATTGAAATAAAATGCTTCTTGTAATTCATCTCAACATTGTTTAACTATCTCTTTTCTCATTGGCTCCTTAGTCACAAGTTCTCAAACATAGTCATTGTTTCTCCTAGGTTATATATAGCCCTTTTTTAATGTAAACCTTAAGCTACACTCATCATATACCTAAATCCCATCCCTTAATGCATTAAACACCTTAAGGTAAGACATTACCTTGTTCTTTTTCCAAGCTCCACAACTTTTCTCCTTAGGTTTTTCTTAAACAATCTCGGTCACCAATCAAATTTTCCTTGCCAATGTTCTAACCAATATTCAATGACTCCAATGAGTACTAAATAACACACTAACCTTAAGGAATAAAAACCTAGGTTAAAATGTGTTTTAAGGTATTAAATTGATTGTTTTACCTTGGTTTCTCAAGACAAGCTTGGATATGAAGCAAGAAAGACCTCCTTTATCCTTTGAAGAGTAGAAAACAAGCTAGAAACAAAGCATAAACATGGAGTCCCATGAGTACAAATTTTGGACAAGGGAAGAAAATGATGGAAACCTAGATTTTCTTACATATTCTTTACCTTAAAAGAATGGAGAAGCTAATGGAGTCTCCAAGCTTGAGTTTCCTCCTCTAATGGCGGTTTGCCTCGTCTCCAAAATGAGGCTCTTGAATTTTTCAAAAGATAGAAAGGAAGAGCTTGAGCTAACTAAGAGATATATGTACTTGGTTCTGATTTTGGAGCTTAAATGAGCAAGATGTGGGCAAAGGAAGATGGAGCTAGCATGGAGTTGTCTCTTACGTGAAAGAGAGGAAAAGAGAGCAAGAGAATCGATGGGGAAGATGAAGAATTAAAGAAGGAGGAGAGAGGACTACTAAAGGTAAGATATTATGTTAAAAGGTGAATAATGTTTTTACTTACTTTTGCTTTATTCATTACTTAGCTAGATAAGTGTGGTGAGTCACACTTAAAAACCGGCCCCCTTAGTCAAATAAGGTAGGATGTGATCTTTGTTGACCATTTAATTGACTTACTTTGACTAATGTCTTAAACTAGCATTATTTGGTTACTATTCACTAAACAAGGCACATAATTATGAAATTTTTGATTTCCCATTTATTTAGACTTCCTAATGTGATACTAATTAGTACACATGTTAATTAATGATGGACATTTAGCCACTCAAAACTTATTTACAAGACAATTTTTCAAAAATGTGCTTTAAGACTCCTTAAAGCACATTTTGTGTTTTAACTTGTTTTCAAGCTTGGTTTTCTTTGGTAATTAACTTAAAATGACCATTAGGATATTACTAAGGTCTTAGAACACTATTTGGGTGCTCACCCAAGTCTCTCCAAGCTTAGAGCATGTTTTTGCTTAAACTGCTCTTTCGGTGTTTCCTTATGTTTTCTTTGACTAAAATGGTTCCTTAATGTTTCTAAGGCATTATTTAGCCTTCTTATATCTTAGTTTGTTACTTAAACACCATATCTAAGTTTGGGGTATTTCAACTGGTGGTAAAATAATTTCCTACAAATCTACAAGTGGTCTTCCCTTTCTCTTCCACTCTAGTCTTTTGCGGTAAATTGATTAGATATCCCAATTGCTCTGATTAATGATGAGTGTCCAAATGAGCATGTTTTAGGGTGTATTTATTATGTTTATCAACACTTTTCATGCTCATTTCCTCACTCTAGCTAGTTTTCCTCTAGTTATATGTTTTATTGGTGTTTTACACAATTATGTTGGAACAAAAGGAATAACATAGTTAGGAAGAAAGTATACGAAGAGATAAATGCGTGGGTGTTGTTATACCCAAAATTTTGACCCCCTGGTGCGGGGATTCCAAGGCTTTAGTGTTGCGAAAGACACTTTGATCAAGTAATGAGGAATCCCGGTTCGATCGGCACTTTCCTGGGTGTTAGGGACATCTTAGTCATCTTCTGGGGCATTTTTGTAATTTTCAAGGCTCCTAAACCTCCTATAGGTTTTCTCTCTCTTCCGAAAATGGCTCAAATCAGCTAGGAATAATTTGAAATTTTAACCAATGATAGAGGATGACATTTTGAGCATAATGGCCCTGGAATTTTGATTTTTGAATTTCCAGTAAATTTCTAGCCATTTCTGATTGAATCTGACGAGAAATTGAATTTGAAAATATTCCAATATCCAAAAACTCGTTCCATCTTGGAAAAATCAGAAATATCTTCCTTCACATATGGTTAAAATTTCATATTCAAATTCCTTTTGGAAGCCTTTAAGCTAAGACATCGGTAAATCTCAGTTTTTACCGGATATTTTCTATCTTTAGTGAGGCCTGCTTAAGGAACCTTAACTCTTGATCAAAAGACATCTCCAAGAACTCCCAACAGTCAGAATACCGAGCTGTCTCCTTTCTCTCACGTTTTTATAGACCCAAGCATCAAAATGATACCGAAATCCATCTAAAATCATCATCTAAATGTGTTTTTCAACTCCCACCACATCAACAATCGTCAAACCACCACCAAAATGTGCACAACAACCTCAATTCATCAGGGTCAGAAGTTGGACTCGGACCCGAACCGGAACTGTCTCCGACGAAGCACCGAAAGAGTCCCGATGTGAAGAAACCATTCAATCCCAAAGGCAAAACAGGTTGGAACCCAAATTTCTTAACTCCCACGACTTATTTGACCTTGTATTAAAATTTGGGTTTGAACCAACTCTTTTCGGCTTCTGAATTGCTGTTTGTTTTCGTTTATGTCCATTAAGTTGTTCGTTAAGTTTCATAATTAATTGGAAGCCGAATTAAAAATCTTTGATTATTAACATCTTGGAAATTCCCCAGGCTACACATCCATAAAATTTGAGCCAAAAACACCGCGGGGAACAGCCAAAACGCTGCCGTCTGAGGGCGGTCCGCACCCACGAACGCTATGTCTGGGGTCCCGGACGCCCTGTCCGTAAGCACGGATGCTCTCGAATGGTGGCGGGATTTTGAATTTTCAAAAAATTAGGGTTTTAAAAAACTTGTTCGGGCCTACGGATGTCCCGTCCGTGGCCCCGGACTTTTCAAATTTTCATTTTCTTTTCAATTCGACTTTTCAGCATAACTAGACTAACTAGGGTCCGTGGGTTCGGACATCAGGTCCGTGGCAATGGACGTAATCAACATTTGACCCTATTCTGCCTTCGAAACCCTAGTTTAGGCAATCCACTTTAATTTTATGTCAAAAAATGTTTAAAATAAAAAGAAATTAGAAGTTCACGCACTTAGGTTAAAATGACTCGTAATAAGCCATTAAATTAACTTAGTAGAAGGAAAATGACTTCGAGGGGTAATGAAAGTAATTTGAACCCTAACCAAGTTGAATACCAAGCCCCCGAACCCGAACTCTCCTTTCCTAATTTAATCTAGGTTAAAATTTGGTGGCAACTGAAATTAGGTTCTAGTAAGCTAACTTAGGACTTAGTAATTAATGTTTTAAGACATAGTTATTAAGCTTTGGTTATAAGTGGACCTAGAACCCGACCTGACCCTAATTAACTCAAATCAACAAAAGGGTAGAGGTTCAAAAATCGAGGCTCACCGAATGGTGACTCCGCTGGGGACAAACTCTTAATTTGAAACTTGTTTAATTTTAAGAAAGAGGTCTTGACTCGAAAATTGTTTACTTATGGCTTTTGTTACGGTGTCTGTTTACTTTCGTGCGTAATTTAAATCACTCTATTTTTGCATCATATGAGAGAGAGGGTCCACGCAAGCCGATTTCACCCTAGGACCCGCCATAGGGTCCCCTGTCAGAGACTAACATCTTTTAAGTGATGTGGATAAGTGGGGGAAAAGAGGAGGATGTCATCTAACCACATCCCCTTAATACCTGGGCTTTAGCCCCAAGCATTTTCGTGGCAGTGCCCATACCTAACCCAATGTTTGGTCATTCAATGACCCGATCGTAGATGCACACCTTTAGGTGATGTGAAAAGAGTGGGGAAGCCTAAAGAGAATAGCGTGCAAGCCCTATTCCTTTACGGTGACCTGGGCCCATGCCCCAAGCATCTCTCCTGATCGATCCGTACCCGTTGGTCCAAATCGTCAAGTGAGGACATTTTGAACTTGTGTGAAACCTTGTCTGCTCGCGTGATCAGCCCATTGCTCGCCTTAGAAACGATAGGAATTCACCCTACAATCGGCCCAACCCAATTCAGAATTTTGAATATTTGCGGCCCTGAGGCAAAATTGAGTGTTAGTAAAGAATCCCGTTGGCTCAGGTCGTACTTATTCGTCATGTGTGTCCTCTTAAACAGGAGATCATGGCCCACTACTTCCAATTCACTAAGTTTGTGATACTACAATGAAAGTTGTGTGTTAATTGGTCGAAGAAGGTCAAAAGCTATCTATCTTTCACCCACTTGCGTACTTATCCCAGTCACAACCGCATGAAAGTTCCTTAGGGAAGCTATTGTCATTGGGATCTGGTAGAGCACCTTTTCAAGTTGGAGATAGCAAGCTAACCCTGCTACCGAAAAATTCGACGCGCTTCTAGGAGCCAACATTTAGCTAGCCGGTAGTACCAACTTGACGCCTCACCAGTTGAGACCCATGCTCATCTACTTGGAGCAGCCCGACTCAGTTGCTAGGAATGGTAGGACCTGAGGGGTTGCTAGTCGAGACCCTTTCAGCCTTCATCACCTCTGAGACTTCCCTGGAGTAGAAGAGGAATTTTCTCGACCTCGCGCTACTAGCAACCTATTGTTCAGAACCCTGCATATGGCCATACCACGGGATGTCTTCCCTCTGCTTGAACAGGTTCGAGCCGGTCTCGCCTTAGGACTATTGATATTGCGCGAGTATCCAAAGCCTGGATTCATGGCCCGAATCTAGAGATACCCCTTATTCTTTAAGGGAAGATCCATATCCTACAGATTTGGCTCTTTGAGCGGCTCAAGCTGGTTCCCGAGTACAATCAGATGTTTACCGTCAACCACTAGTAGAAAAAAGATTTTATGCGACGCCATTTAAACCATGGTTTTAGTGGGAACCGTGGTTTAAACATTATATACCACGATTAATAATAAAACCGTCACAAAAACATCTAACCGTGAGACTTTATACGACGGTTGGTCATAGAACCGTGTTTTTAGGCACTAATAAACGACGGTTTGGAAGAAACCGTCGTTTATAGTTTCGGCGGTGAAAAAAAACCACGGTACGGGGTAATAGTCGTTATATTGCGCCTCGTATCATTTTAAACGACGGTTATTAAACAACCGTGATTTAAAACTGGTACACTGACGACTTTAAACGACGGTTTTGAGTGACCCGTCGTTTAAAACTCTTTCACTTAAAACCCGCCCCGACCTTTCTTCTTCTTCCTCGCTCGATTTTCCCTCTCTCTGCTCTGAATTTCTCCGGTGATTCTTCCAGCTTCTCAACACGCCGTCGCCCCACCACCTCACCACACCCTCGCCATCGTTAACCCGCCGTTGCCCACTCTGCTTCATCGTCCCAGCTTCTCCGTCGCCAAGTCCAGCTCGCCATCGACAAAGTCACGCCAGACGAAATCGACCACGCCTCCGACGGTCTGCGCCACCGCCCCACTTGCCGCCAGTTCCGCTAGCTCCTTCGCCACTTGCCCCACTCGCCAATCGATGAAGCGCGCTCCACCGCCCCAACCTCCCTCTCGCCTGAATCGCGTGCCCACGTCGCCTCCACCATCTCTTCGGTAATTAAACTCAAGTTTTAGCAATTTTTGATTAGTGTGGCTGATTATGCTTTTGAGAGGAATTACAAAATTTTGATCGTACGATATAATAATATGTCTGCCTTTGAAGTTTGATATCTGTGTGGATGTGTATATCTATGTACGTATCTAATCAGGAAGATATTAGAAGCTGCTAGTGCCAAAGGAAATTGAAAGAATGATCTTTCATCCACTTATATGTGTTTGACAAATATCTTTAGTTTCGTCAATTGTCAAAAGAAAAGGCACAACAGATCATGAACAAACAAGAGTACTATATAACAAACAAATAAATGATCGGAAGGTTGGAAGAATTACAGCTGTAAAATGTGAAAACTATAGTAATGAGTAGCACAAGTTAAATCCCCAAAGATAATACAGGTGGTGTGGTGCCTAGATTTGTATATGAGAATCAGCTAGACTTATGGAACAGATAAGGCTAGATAAAGCAAGACTTATGATGTAAGTTTTCTGTTGCATTAATAATATACTATTGTACTCACTGCTTAAATGACATCAAATTGTCAATACTAGTAGCTAAGCAGTTGCAATCAGCTACAGATAGTTTTACTTAACAACCAGATTCATTGCATTTGTTTGGGAACTTTTGTTATTTCTTTATTTAATTAATTAGTTTAAGTAACTTCATTGCTTAGAAAGTTACCGAGTTATTTTTTATTATTGGAAATTGCACATGCCATTTAGCTCGTTATCAATAAGATTGAAGGACACAATTATATTTACTATTTTCTTTTCTTTGGCGATTTGTAGGTTGCTTCAAAGGGAAATTGCATTGTTCTCCCGCTGCCTGAAGGTCGTCTTCATCCTCCACCATCGCGGCCCATCCACCGCCGGAGTCTCATCGCCACTCCGGTAATTAATTTGTAAAACTTTAGCATTTATTTGCAGCCCAACTCCATTATTATTGTTTGTTAATTGGTTAGTGTCTTGATCCCCACCCTTAATATATGACAAAGGTCTTATTTTTATCCCTAAGTGTGGTTTGCTGCGAATGATGCTTAAATGTCTGTGTGATTTATTGAGAATCACTTGAACCTTGATCTGATGCTGCTATTGTGTTTGTTTTTGCCAAAAAAAGTGTGGGGTATCTAAAATACGCAATGGTCATGTCAATTTTTTTCCAGAATTAAACCTTATTCTAATTTCATTGGATAGTGCGTGTTACTACGGTTGAAAAATTCCTCTTCCATGGCCATTTCCGAGTTGACCATCACTACTCACTAGGTTAGTATTTTAAGAATGATTAAAAAACATGGTTTGTTCAAAATTTATCGTTTGATCATTTGTTCAATTATTCATGTTTTTATTATAACCTTATCATAATATCATTAGGTGTTACTATCCCGTTTCTTCCTCTACCTCCCGCTAGCTGACCATCAGTACTCATCAGGTTGGTATTTAAATGTTTCAAATTTATTCTTGTTTTTCTATTAAACAATGGAAAATTAATTCAAACATAGAATTACTCACAGTTTAAATTTTTTCATCTCTTGCACAATACCATTTTTATTGTTTTTATAACTTTTAATGAACTTATCATTTCTTGATTGAAGTCGCAGTCTTGAATATCTGACGAGACCGGTTGTCGCCCTAACTGCTGCCACGCACGTCAACCTCTGCCACCGGCTTGCCTGATCTGAACCCACGGTAGTATTCTGGCATAGTGCTAGCAATTAATTTCCTTTTTCTTGTGAACTAAAACTTACTTATTTTAGATTCAATTGATTAATTATCTTGACCTAAACCAAAACATCCAATTGATTATTTTTTAATATATCTAAAGCTACATTTTTCTGTAGTTGTTACCTCCTCATTGCGCTAACTATTTTCTTGAACTGGCGATTTCCAGGTTGCTTCGAGCTCGACCAGAATACTGAAGACGCGAGGGGAGCAAACAGATCGAACTGGTATAATACTCGAATTTAATTATGATTCTGGAAGTTCTATATTTTAGTGGCATGCTTACTAATTTGAGTGACTATACTAAACTGCTGCTTGACATAAATAATATGCATGCTTCCCATTCTGATGATGTCTATTGTGTGCGTTTTGCTGAGAATGTTGTTATTGTGTTTGGATTTGCATATATAAAAAAGTGTGGAGTACCTAAAAATACGTAAAGGTCATGCCAAATTTTTTCCAGAATTTAACCTTATTAATTTCATTGAATAGGTGTATATACTACGTGCAAGAGCACTATCTCTCTTCTTCTGTGTGTCGCGCTAGCTGACCATCCAGTACTCATCAGGTTGGTATTTAAAACGTTTCAATTTATTTTTGTTTTTCTATTAAACAATGGAAAATCAATTCAAACATAGAATTACCTGTCTGAGATTTACCTGATAGAGGTATGTCTTAGATAGTCCCTGTTGGGACTGTCCAATGACCTTTGATCTCACCATCTAGGTTGTGAATGAGTTAATAATATACAGTAGTTCAGTGATAATTTCAGCAGCATTACCTAGTGTTCTTCTAGTGTACATATATATATGTGAATTGAAACGATTCATATATATATATATATATCTACACTAGGAGAACTGTAGGGTAATGCTGCCGAAATTATCACTGAACTACTGTATATTATTAACTTGTTCCTAGGTGAGATCGAAGGTGATTGGATAGGTTTAGGTTGTTAAATCTGTAAATAAAAAAAGAGGAGATCAATGGAACGAGTTCACGACATCTGGTGTGTGTTGAAAAAGGAGATGGAGCGCTCAGTGATGTACAGTGACAGATTGGACATCAAGTACCTAGAAGGGGTCAATAAATTTTGCAAAGTCCTTGTTGACAATCTTAAACCAAGGGATAAGGGATATATTCGATGTCCTTGTGTCGATTGCAAGAACGACTTCAAATACCGAGGTGTGGACAAGATTAAGGATCATCTGATTCGCAGAGGGTTTACAGATGATTATGAAGCCATAACAATACTGCATGGTCAACATTCAGTACAAGTGTTTGAATGTGCTGATAACGTCGTTGCAGAACAATCAGAAATGGATGCTTCACACGATTTTGGGGATACTCAAGATGATTCACTAGTAGTGATTCAGATGATCAGGAGGACCTTAATGCAATGATGGAAGATGTTGAACAACATTTTTCCAACAAACCCAAAACATTCGAAAATCTGATGCAAGCATCAAAGGAACCGTTGTACAGTGGATGTGAACGCAAACACAAAACAAATTGAGCGTTGTCCTAAAACTATTCAATCTGAAGGCGAGACATGGATGGAGTGATGTCAGTTTTACAGATCTTTTACAACTGCTGAAGGATGTACTACCAAAGGACAATGTGATACCCACAACAACTTATGAGCAAAGAAGTTAATGTGTCCGATGGGTATGGAATATAAAAAAATACATGCTTGTCCAAATGGGTGTATGTTGTATTGGAAGGAGAATGAGTTGGATGACCATTGCTCTGAATGTGGGGAATCACGCTATGTAAAAAAGGGTGAGAGAAACCACATAAGCACTAAAGTGGGCTCTCCTGCGAAGGTGTTGTGGTATCTACCGATAATTCCCCGATTCAAACGTTTGTTTGCAGTTCAGAAAGATGCTGAGAACCTCCGATGGCATGCTACCCATAGAAAGGATGATGGTAAATTGAGACATCCAGCCGATTCACCACAATGGAGAAACATTGACAGAATATACCCTCAATTCGGTACAGACCCAAGGAACTTAAGACTTGGTTTATGCACTGATGGGATGAACCCTTATGGCACTTTGAGCAGTATACACAGTACTTGGCCTGTTTTATTGACAATATACAATCTGCCGCCATGGTTGTGTATGAAACCCAGACATATTCTCCTCTCTCTGTTGATATCGGGTCCAAAACAACCGGGAAACAAAATTGATGTGTTTTTGCAACCACTTATTGACGATTTAAATTGTTGTGGAATGAAGGTGCGACGGTGTATGATTCATATGGTATGGAAAACTTCACGCTCCGGGCTATGTTGTTTTGTACGATCAATGATTTCCCTGCATACGGTAACCTCTCGGGATACACAATTAAAGGAGCTCTAGCGTGCCCTATATGTGGAGATAGAACTTGCAGTATACGGTTAAAACACAGTGGAAAAAATGTGTACATGGGCCATCGGAAATTCCTCCCTAAAGGCACAAATACCGTAAGATGACAAAAGAGTTTGATGGAAAAACGGATCATGCAGTCGCACGACCACCACTATCTGCTGCTGAGACTTACAATCAGTTGAAGAATGTTGTGAACAACTTCGGTCCACCAATTAAAGCCACTGAAAAGAGCATCTGGAAGAAAAAATCAATATTTTGGGAACTTGAATATTGGCAACATTTAGAGGTGAGACATTGCATTGATGCTATGCACGTGGAGAAAAACATTGGTGAAAGTGTATCTGCGACACTACTAAACGTGAAAGGAAAGACAAAAGACCATTTAAAGGGTAGAAAAGATCTGGTTGAATTGGGTATACGAGAAGAACTCGCGCCACAACAAAGAGGGAAAAGAACATTCTTGCCTCCCGCTTGTCATACATTATCCAAAGAAGAGAAAATAAGTTTTTGTAGTTCTCTTCGTCATATTAAAGTGCCATCCGGTTACTCATCGAACATATCAAGTTTGGTATCAATGTCTGATCTTAAATTGGTAGGGATGAAGTCTCACGACTATCATGTGCTGATGCAGCACTTACTTCCGGTTGCTCCGTGGAATCCTTCCAGCTGATGTCAGGAAAACTATTACAAATTTATGTGTTTTCTTCAAAGGAATTTCGTGTAAAGTGCTTGATGTGGAGACGCTGGATAAACTACAGAATGACCTTGTGATCACCATGTGTCAGTTGGAAATGTATTTCCTCCTTCGTTTTTTGATATTATGGTGCATCTACTTGTTCATCTTGTTAGAGAGATCAAACATTGTGGTCCGTTATACCTTCGATACATGTATCCGTTTGAGAGATATATGGGTATACTGAAAAAGAAAATGAAAAACCGTCGGCGTCCAGAGGGAAGCATAATTGAAGGGACAGTAACAGAGGAGGTAGTTGACTTCTGCACTCACTACTTACACGGTGTTGATGTTATTGGATTACCGAAAGCAAGACATGATGGCAGGCTTAAAGGGGTTGGTACCTGTGGGAAAAAATTATGCAGAGTTGATATTGATACATTGAACAAGGCACATCTGGTTGTGTTGAATCATTCTGAAGTTGTTGAACCGTATTTCGATGCACACCTAGCCTACCTCAAAACAAAACACCCAACGATGAGTAATGCCAAATTAAAAAAAGAGCAGAATGCAACATTTGTTAAGTGGTTCAGACAGAAGGTGTTGTATGAAGATTCAAGGAACGTGGATGAAATGATGCAGTTGTTGGCCCTTGGTCCAAATCTCGATGTGTTGTCTTATGAAGGATATGATGTAAATGGATTTTCTTTTTACACTGAACGTCAAGATTGTAAATCGACAAACCAGAACAGTGGTGTGCATCTTATCGCTTCACAAGACATTTTCACAGGAACAAGTCGTAATACACTGAAGAACGAATATTATGGTGTTATTGAGGATATTGGGTCTTGAATTACACTAGTTATGAAACTTGCGT
This sequence comes from Limonium bicolor, assembly GCA_023374045.1. Taxonomy (NCBI): domain Eukaryota; kingdom Viridiplantae; phylum Streptophyta; class Magnoliopsida; order Caryophyllales; family Plumbaginaceae; genus Limonium; species Limonium bicolor. Next base: position 39,001,812 of record CM041781.1, read on the forward strand.
ATTTCGTTGCAAATGGGTGGACAACAAACAGGGATATCGTGAGGAGGATCATGGTATGAAGCTAGTTGATTTAACGACAGCGGCTCCTACTGATGAACCCTTTATTGTTGCATCAAAGGCAAAACAAGTATTCTACTGTCGTGATCAGTCTAATCTCAGATGGTCTATTGTAATGCAGAGTAAAAGATCGATAGTTGGGATTGATAATATTGTTGATGAGGATGAATACGATTGTGAAGATGAAACAGATGTACCTATTCGGTTGCCGATGGAGGTAGATAATGTAACTAATTTTGAATATCGAAGGTCCGACCACAATGAAGGATTGTGGATTGAACGATGAAATGTTATTTTGTAAGTTGTTGACAATATTATATTATTTCATTTTTGTCATGTTTCAATATTTGATTCAGTAGATGTTCGTATTAACCTTGTTAATTGTTGATTATTTTTCAGATTATGGATCCTGACGATAGAGTCGAAGAGGACTTACTGTTGGGGTTGGATGATATTGACGATGACGTCCCTACTGAAGAACCACCAGCTGCATCTACTTCGCAGAACCCTCGGAAGGGACGTGGACCGACCCGTGGGTTGAAGGAGAAGAAAGATTCTCCCATCGATTTGTCTGGGACAAGTACCTCCGAATCGTGGTGGGTCGAAGCAGCAGTTTGCTTCCTACTTGGGATTGATGGTAAAATCCCATTGCTCGATTAATAAGGATTGGAAAGATCAAGAAAAGGCAGACAAAGACATCATGTGGCAGATGGTGCAGAAGAAGTACAAAGTCACGGATGAACTTCGGACGAAGATTGAATCACTTCTAGCGACATCGCTGCGACAGTTCAAGCATCGGTTGGTAGATGGCTGGATTACCAAACCGGGCTCCAAGAGGTCACCGCCGTGGGTAGTGTATGATGGTATGATCACGGAGGAGGACTGGAAGATATTCTACGACCATCGCCAGACTGAAGAGTTTAAGGTACTTTTACAATTATTCTTTCTTAATTATTTAAGGAATAAAATTTAACAATATTTTTTTTTATGTATAACTTACAAATATACAAATTTTGTAACAGTTACGTCAAGAACAAGCGAGACGTAACCGGGCGAAGAATATATATAAGCACTTCATGGGCGAGCTGGATATACGGGGCGGTTGGAGAAGTGGAAGAGCGAGGGCTTACTGACGAAAACTAATGAAGACGGCACTCAGTCAGTTATTGATGATGTTGACGATGCAAGTAGGGTGCAGACATTTATGCTGGGTCGCATGAAGAAAAATGACGAGGGAGTATATGTGTTCCCGCAGAGCGAGACTGCTGAGTTGGCTTCAAAGATTGTAAGTATATATTTAAAAGTTGTTGTTTACTAATTAGTAAGTTCATTTCTATATTTTTGTTAATTTAAATAGTCTGGATCTACTGAGCGATGGGAGATGGTTCCGGCCCCTCCGTCTCAGGATGATCCACTGAATAAGGCCCTTGGGCAAAAGGATCATCCAGGGCGAGTGCGGGGGCTTGAGGGGAAGTTCGCCAAAAAGACGTGTTTCCTACGTCTCGATCGAGAGTACCACAGGCTGAATGATAGAGAGAATGGTGGATGAACGGTGCATGACCGGGAGGTCGGAAAGACGTCATGACCGGTTGGAGGAGTCGGAAAGACGTCACGCTGACCGGTTGGAGGAGTCGGAAAGACGTCACGCTGAGGAGCGTCAAGCCTATGAGGAGCGCCTGCAAAGACTTGAGGCTTTAGTATTGGGCCAGGTGCATCCTCCTACACCGACACCTACTCCTACACCGGTGTCTGCTCCTACCACACCGGATACATCGATAGTGGCCGCGCCTCCTACACCGGCACCTACTGCTAGACCGACGTCTGCTCCTACCATGACGGCGGATACTGTCGATGATCCTACACCGACGTCTGCTCCTACCACGACGGCGGATACTCCGATGGTCGATCATCCTGCACCTTCTTCACCTACCAGAGACACATTTCCTTATCAAAACCTTTCGGTTTGTTCTTTTTTCCTCCTTAGTTATTTTAACATTACTTTTAAAACAATATAATTTTATTAGCTTGCTTACTGTTGTGAGTTGATGTAGGGCGGCTAAATCATGTCATCTGTTTCAAGTGTTGGATGGTGGGACTGTGCATGTTGCATTCGGTCGGGTTTTACAGACCGGACCGAACACTGTAGTACATTTCAAGCTCATCCCACCTCTCCACGCTCGTGTGATGGTAGACGACATTGTGCGAGGTCATGAGGACTCTCCACTTTTGTTGGAGTGGAATCAGTGGAGTAAAATAGGTCAAGCACAATCTTCAGTTGTTCCATGGCCATATTCTCTCATTGATGTCAGTGACAAGGTAAACTATTTACATGCTTACTGTTTAGTTTTTAACTTGACTGTTGACTGATATGTTTATTATTTAAATTTTGTATACTATTAGATTGATAAGGAATTAAGACCGGTTAAGAAGAGGAAAGTGGATAAGGGGAAGGAAGTTGTGAAATCAAATGAGGAGAGTCAGAGTGTGAGAAAGGAAGTGGTGAAACCTTTCGATATGACTCCTAGGAGATCCCCCATTCTGACACCCAAGTATCTGAAGAAGTTGACAGTCAAACAAAAAATGTTGTATGACTTTTTCATGACGAGGCCGCAGTCTGTCACCACTTCAACATGAAAGTGTCTAAGCATGTTTTCCACTCCCCTGAGCCCGAGATCTGATGATTACCGTGAGCGATCTAAGAGAATTTTTGATGGGAGACCTGCTTAACATCTCTGTGATTCAGGCCTATTGTGTGTAAGTATCTTTTAAATTATTACATTATCTTTCATTTTTTTAAGCTATTTAACATATCTTATGAAAAAATGTTGTTTAGGTGTTTGACTAGTAGACTGCTAGCGAGCAAGAGATTATTTGCCCTCTCTTTCTTGTGTCCGCAATTGATGTCAGCAAGTCAGGCCGCATTGGATGAGCAAGATGTGCAGAGCACGTGAGGCAGGGATTTTGTACTGCGGTGCGAAGAAGAAGCAAATATTTGCTGATCCCATATCATCAGATGTAAGTACACAATAACTGGAATTTTTTGCTTCCTAATTGTGATATTAAAAATTTGTTCTACAAAACATTCTTTGTTTTATCTGTGGCAGCAATCATTGGATGTTGATGTGTTGTATCGACACCTCATGCTTGTTGATACTAGACCCATTGGGCGGCCCTGATGACCTTCGAGAGATCGCTGTAGAGAAATATTTGAAGGAGTGAGTATTCAAAATTTTAATGCATTCTGTATTTATTTTAAGCTTGTCCTAGATTATTGACAATAAATGGCTTCATTTTAAAATGTGTATTTATGCAGGGGCCATAAGCTTGGTTTAAGTGATGAAAAAAACCATTCTCCATCTTGGACTTCCAATACATACGTGTAAGTAATCATTTAATTTATGCATTTTTGTATTAAAGTTAAACGTTTAATTTTTTGATGTCTAAAGTTGGTAATCCATGGATGGTGTGATGACAGTGTCCTCAACAGCTGATTCACGAAGTGTGGCTATTATGTGATGCGTACATGTTCGAGATTGTACAAAATATTGACACGCTTAATGATGATGACACGGTAACCCATACCAATCAAAGTTTTAGCTAAAGTTATTGCATTTTAAATAAAATTGTGTACTAATGATGATCAGTTTCTTTTTATGGACAGATCGTTTCTTATTTCACAAAAGCAGGGAGCACGTATTCCAAAGGGGATCTCGACTTTGTAAGAGATCATTTATCGCAGTTTTGGTGTAAAAATTACTTGAGCATTTCTTAGATCTTATCCTAGTGTAGTTAGACTTAGACTTTTGTTTTTGCTGAAGCAACGTAGACTCTCAAAGTTTGTAAAGTTCAACTCTCTCTTATTTTTGAAAGTTTGAATGGGTTTGTTTGCAATTCGTTTTCAATGTTGCAATTCAAACTGGCAACTTGGTTTATGGTCATATAGTGTGGTTGTCTTATCAAAGGGCAATACCAGTTGGATGCCCTGTACAGGTTGTATATGCGATTGTAAATTGGGTTGTGTTGGAAAACATATGTGGTAGAGGCTAAAAAAACTAAAAAAAAGAAAGGAAAAAAAAAAACCACGGTTCACTTAAAACCGTGGTTTAAAAATCAATGGAACGACGAGTATAAACCACGGTTTAGTAGAAAACCGTCGTATAAAGTACATTTTATACCACGGTTTTTGTCCCAACCGTCGTATAAAACTCAATGGAACGAAATTATATACCACAATTTTTGTCGCAACCGTCGTATAAAGTCGTCTGATTCCCGCGACACAATGGGCTTTAAACGACGGTTTTAGCGGAACCGTGGTTTATAATCCGTCTTTTAAACGACGATTTCAAACCGTGGTTTATTGCAATTTTCCGATATACCACGCGAGTATAAACCACGGTTCCTAACTGTGGTATATAGGCAAAATAACCGTGGTAAAAAACATTTTCTGCACTAGTGAACCTGTCCCAAGAAGAAGAGCTCAGGAGGAACCAACCAATGGTTGGTCGGCTTTCCTCAACTCCATTCAGCAAGGTCACCAGATTCGGTGGACAGTTTGGCTTGGAAGATTGAAGGAGTTCAGATGTGTGGAGACTACTATGGAGGGATTTCGTTACCTGACTTTGAGAATTTTCATGTCATTCACCCATGGCGTTCCAGCCGTCAGATTGGAGGAGCCCAAGATCGGCCCAAGGGCCCACTATATGAGGCACCGAAGAAGGCGTACGACCATGATGCTTTATGTACGATCCTGATGGATTGTTTGGAAGGGGAAGTTCAGGCTGTAAAAATCTCTAGCACCTGAAGATTTGGAGCTTTTAGCCGGTTGTTGAAAATGGTTGCAGGGTCGAAAAGAGGGGTTAGATGTGTTCAAGTTAAAGTGGCAGGGGGCAGTAGAGCCGAGATCTGTCGAAAGAAAGCTTGCATTGTAATTGTTTCTTATTTGGTTCCAGTTGTTTTTCGTTTTTAGAGTTTTTTGTAGGATTGTATTCCCTTCAATTTCATGATGAATAAAAGATGTATTTCATTTAAAAGTTTTATATTGTTAAAATCACAACCAATTAATCACAAAATAAAAACAAAAAAGGGGGGGTCCGTGGCCCTGCACGCTCTGTCTGTGGCCCTGGACGTTGACTCGGACGAGTCCGTTTGACCGTCAAATGGCACCATTTTGTTTGGTGGCCTTCCTCACCCGATTCAAATCAGGATTTCTCCCCAAATTTGACTTTTTTGTTCCAGCACTCCCCATTTCCAATTCCCTAACTTCTCTCATCCATATCTCACTTGTTTCTTGACTAAATCACTCCATTCCACCGCCAATTTGCTCACAAAACATTACTATTTCAATTATGATCATTTCCATACCAAGATCTTTTCATTTCAAGCACGAACGAAGGAGAAAACTTACGTCCGAAGCAAGGTCCGGGGTGGACTATTTTTGCACTATTTCGGCACTTTTCCGACTTCCAATCAAAAGTCTTCTTTTACCATTGCATTTGGATAAGTTTTCTCTACATTTTTACTACTCGTTCATCCATCTTGGTGAAGAAATGAAGAAAAACAAAATTTGGAGCTAAGAATAGGACGACAATGGTGTTTTTTGGGTCAAATTTTTGCAGTATGATTTTTTATGATCTAAGCGGTCAATTAGCCTTAGTTGACATTAGAAAACGTGAAAAGCAGATTCGGAAAGTTAGAACTGATTGTTGTTGCCGAAATTGCTCATTTCGGTTTAGTGCGCTTTAGGTGCAAAATGGGGTTTCTTGCGTTTGTAATTCATGGAATGTTGAAAGTTTGCGTGAATGATAGACCCTAGGACTGATTCTATGATGTGAAGTGCATTTGAAAGCAAGGAATTCATAAGAAATTTTGAGGAAACTCTGCCAAAATTCCTGTAAAATTATATGTCTTTTGCCATGTTGAATCCATGGGCATATTATGGAGGGTCGTAGGAGTTCCCGTAGACTTGCTGAGGCTGGGGCATTAGGCTGTCAGCCATGACGTAGGCATCATAGGGAGGCATCTTCGGCTTACGATCACACCCGTTTTAGGGGGTCGCAGCAGGAGCGTTGGTTCCACGAGAACCAAGATGTCTCCATCCAGCAGGAGCGCCACTTCAGTGACGAGGTGATCGCAACCTTCGACCTTGATCACCTCTTCCAGCACCTCCATTGGGGAGAGATCCTTATGTGTCCTAGGAGCTTCGTTAGAGAGTTAGTCATAGAGTTCTATGCTAACATAGATTAGGACGAGCATGGAGCAGTGACATCATATGTGCGTGGTCGGCTGATCGCAGTGATTTTGGAGGATTTTGTACGTTTCAACGGCTTCCATCCTAGCGACCCTCTGCACATGGGACTAGAGACGATTGCAGCATTGGAGAGTGAGGCACACCAGTTTTACCTGAAGCGCTCTACCCTATCAGAGCGTGTTCGCTCTTCCACGAGGGATCAGCCAAGGAAGCAGGTGATCCTCCCCTTTGCCATACCCACTGCTCTTGATAGAGTGTTATTGGAGGTCTTGTACCGTAACGTGCTACCAAAAGCACGTAACGACGTCTCTGCTCGCTACTGTTTCCTTATGAGGTACATCCAGCATTCGCCCAACTCCATGGATGGCCTGGTTCCACTATCGGTCTTAATGAGAGACCATCTCTTGATAGCATCCCGAGCTGGTCGCCACGCGCTAGTATACCTGAGATTTATTTAGTGGCTGTGTGAGTGCGCGAGGGTCCCGATGGAGGATGATGACTAGGAGCCTCTCTATCCCACCTACACCATGGAGATGCTGAGGTCCCTTGGTTACTCAGCTGATCAGGGGTGGGCCTTCCCATAGTAGGCCAGCGTCTTTTCTCAGAGACCGGTCCGGCCCAGACAGAGGCAGCAGGTACCAGAGCCCGAGAACGTCCTGTACCATGAGGACCCGTAAGGAGGATACACTTACCAGGATAAGGGATCGAGCTACATGGACACTGAGTACCCTGTACCGCTCTCCTCCTACTATGCCTTACCAGCTACGCCTAAGAGCCTACAGAGGGACATCCGGTCTCTCCACATCACCCAGGGTCTCATGGAGCGTAGGCAGATGCACATGGAGAGCCGTATGAATGATTTCGTAACTCATATGTATTCAGTCTTCCCACGTCCACCTCCTCCAGAGCAGTGGTCCTAGGATTTCATGTTTTCTTTATGTACTTCATAGTCGGACTTCCATCCTTTTTCATTTGTATTATCATACTTGAGTTTTCTTTTGATATTATTATGCTTTGACGTTTATTGCATGTTCCATTTAGTGTCATTCAAGAAGTTTCTTGCATATAGAAAATCATTGCCCGTTATCTCGAGTTGAGTGTGCATCTTTGTCATCCAAAAAAAACCAAAACACCAAAAAATGAATGGGTCATCACATCACTTCACCCACACTCACCACCTTCATCACATGTATCAGACGTATCTCACCACTCCACCCTTCCACCACTTCACCAAAACACTAACCAGAAAACCCTAAAAAAGTGCCATTCAGTCACAGCATCACTTCCTCACACACAAGCACCACTCCACGGAAAATTCCACAAACAAAAGGGCATTCAAAAGGTTTGTTAAATAAACCCCAAAACAATAATGGGGGCAATAGTTTAAGACCAATAATGTTTATTTCTTTTGTTTAAACGTGTAAACAAGTCTCTGAGCAAAAAATTGCGTGAGAGTGTCTGGAGTGGTAAAACCAAGAGAGAATGAGCAAGTCATTTTTACACGACTCTAGTGAGACCGCACTCAAAAGTGATGCAAACGGCATAACTCCGATCGAAGGAGATTATTTGTAAATTTACTCTCAGACCTGTGAAAAGTAACAAAGAACGGATACACAACTATTAGGGATGACGAAACACCTAGGTTCAGTACCACATAGTCAAAAGCTTGTGAACCCTGACATTAAACCCTATGTACCTCGCTGAACTTTTCATATATTTCCCTTTTTAATACACTTTAAAGCTCCACAAAACGAGCCAATCAATGATGAATAATCGATCCGGTGATCAAAGGAAGCAAGGAGTCCGACTTCCGGATAGTAACTTTACCAATCCAACGAAGTAAGACAACCACCGGCATGGCGAAATGATTCATAAACGGTCCCAAAGTGACACAGGATCCAAAGAGCTCACATCAAAAACATCTTAGAGCATTCAAGACGGGAACCACAAGAACCCCGAAAAGGAAAAGGACACAAGGCAAATCTGAAATGCCTGAAAGAAGTCCAAACACAAAACAAAAAAAAGAGAGAATGATGTAGAGAACAACTCCAAAGTACTAAATTCTAAGCTCACCAGCAAAGTCATCATGAAGTGACCAAACAACTTCAAGACAAGAAGAGGCGAATCTAAAGAAAGGAGAAAGTTGCAGCTTTGGTCACCCTTATAGCTCCACATATTCCAAACATTCCTCCATGGTCCCATTGTCATTCATCACACCTCATAGCCACGTTATAATCTTCAAAGACTTCCGACTTGATAGTTGTGTATCCAAGCAAGTGAAAGTAACAGATATGAGGCGTAAGTCAAACAAATATCGAATTCAATGATCAATACGTTATGACTGAAAGGAAATGATTAGTGCGAATGCTAAACACGTCGAGTGTAGAATAGAAAGAACTATAACGAATAAATCCTGACCCCGTGAGAGTGAGATTTGTTTCACGCAATTAATCAAAGAAAATACTAGGGGTAATTGATCGTTCCAATCGATTGCCACAAACTCTAAAAAGCTCGGATTGGCTTAAGAAAAAATACTGGGGGTAATTTTTGGTTCCAACAATTGCAATAACAGCACCGATTGGATTCCCAAGAGCTCAAAGCCCGAGAGCGTAAAGCCAAAAGTTCAAACCCTCTCATGAACTTCAAAAACCTACACATCAAACATCCCCAGGCTCATCCTAAGCCCAACCTCCACATCAAACATCCTCAGGCTCGTCCTAATCCCAACCTCCACATCAAACATCCTCAGGCTCGTCCTAAGCCCAACCTCCACATCAAACATCCTCAGGCTCGTCCTAAGCCCAACCTCTACATTAAACATCCTCGGGCTCGTCCTATGCCCTACCTCCACATCAAACATCTTCAGGCTCGTCCTAAGCCTTACCTCCACATCATATAACCTCCAGGCCCGTCATAAGCCCTAACCATTCTCTACATTCATTTAGGCCCATGACAAGACCTAACTCATATCCACATCGTACACTTAACTCACCTTCACATAGTAACCATCTTTAGGCTCGTCATAAGACCTAGAACCATCCTTAGGCTCGTCATAAGACCTAGAACCATCCTTAGGCTCATCATAAGACCTAGAACCACCCTTAGGCTCGTCATAAGACCTAAACCATCCTTAGGCTCTTAATAAGACCTAGAACCATCTTCAGGCCCGTCATAAGACCTAGAATCACCTTTAGGCTCGTAGTAAGACCTAGCATCATTCTTATTAGATTCATCATACAACTTACCTACTTTCATCAAACACACTGCATCATGAAGCATTCATCTCATTCACATGGGCGCGTCATAAGACCTATCTGAATTATCCAGGCGCGTCACAAGACCTGGCAACAGAAAAGTTGGCGAGGTGATGGCAATAAATCCTCATATGTTATGTCAACTTATTTTGGGATCAACGAATGGTGGGCGATGGCAATAAGTCCCCGGGTTTTTACCAAGAGTTATCCCTACACACCGGTTTGAGGGGCAATGACAATAAGTCCCCAATGGGTCCAGCTAGGAGCAACGGCACGAGTTTTGGTCCCCAGAAGCATTCGATCATCATCAATATATCATCATCAATATATCATCATCATGTCATCTTCATCTGTATATCATTGGCGTGTCATCTACATTTGCACTACAGGCTCCCGATACCTTAGATTGCTCGGCGTACTTCATTTCACTTTCAGGTAGTCAACACCTTAGAATAGTTTTGACATCATTTCATCACTTTAGGTAGTCAACGCCTTAGAAAAGCTTGACATCATTTCATTCATTACAGGTAGTCAACGCCTTAGAATAGTTTGACATCATTTCATCCTTCTAGGTAGTCGACGCCTTGGAATAGCTCGACATCACTTCATTCTTTACCTTTAGGTAGTCGACGCCTTAGAATAGCTTGACATCATTTCATCCTTCCAGGTAGTCGACACCTTAGAATAGCTCGACATCACTTCATTCTTTACCTTTAGGTAGTTGACGCCTTAGAATAGCTCAACATCACTTCATTTTTTACCTTTAGGTAGTCGACGCCTTAGAATAGCTCGACGTCTTTTCACTTCACTCTTAGGTAGTCAGCACCTTAGAATAGCTCGACATCATTTTCTTTTTACGGAATAGGTAGTCAGCGCCTTATAATAGCTCGACACGATTCATCAATTCCAATAGCATGCAGGGTCTTTTAAGATTCAAAATTTTGGGGTATCACTTAAGCATCAACTAGACTCTTCATATCTATTACGAAGTCTAGTTGACGGTGGGGCAATCTGTTATACCCAAAATGTTTACCCCCTGGTGCGGGGCATCCAAGGCTTTAGTGTTAAGAGAGACACTTTGATCAAGTAATGAGGAATCCCGGTTCGATTGATGCGTTTCGGGGTGTTAGGGATAGCTTAGTCATCTTCAGGGGCATTTTTGTAATTTTCGAGGCTCCTAAGACCGCCTATAGGCTTTCTCTCTCCTACAAAAAATGCTCAAATCGGCTTGGAATGCTTTGAAATCTTAACCCATGATATAGGATGAAATTTTGAGCATAATGACTTTAGAATTTTAATTTTTAGAATTTCCAATAATTTTTTAGCAATTTCTGATTGAATCTGACGAGAAATTAAATTTTAAAATATTCCAATATCCAAAAAAAATTCGATTCCACCTTGGAAAAATCAGAAATATCTTCCTTTACAAATGGTTAAAATTTCATATTCAAATTCCTTTTGGAAGACTTTAAGCTAAGACATCGGTAAATCTTGGTTTTTACCAGATTTTTTCTATCTTTAGTGAGGCCTACTTAAGGAACCTTAACTCTTGATCAAAATACATCTCCAAGAACTCCCAGCATTCAGAATACCTAGCCATCACCTTTCTCCCACGTTTTTACAGACCCAAGCATCAAAATCATACCGAAATTCTTCCAAAATCATCATCTAAACACATTTTTCAACTCCCACCACATCCAAAATCATCAAACCACCACCAAAATGTGAGGAACAACCTCAATTCACCAGGGTCAGAAGTTGGACTCAGACCCGAACCGGAACTGTCTCCGACGAAGCACCGAAAGAGTCCCGACGTGAAGAAACCATTCAATCCCGAAGGCAAAATAGGTTGGAACAAAAATTTATTAACTCCCCACGACTTGTTTGACCTTGTATTATAATTTGAGTTCAAACCGACTCTTTTCGGCTTCTGAATTGTTGTTTGTTTTTGTTTTTGTCCATTAACTTATTCGTTAAGTTTCGCAATTAATTTGAAGCCAAATTGAAAATCTTTGAATACTTACATCTTGGAAATTCCCCAGGCTACGCATCCATAAATTTTGAGCCAAAACTCCTGTTATACCCAAAATTTTGACCCCCTGGGTTAGGGTCTACGGGGTGCTGGTGTTGTGAGAGGCATTTTAATCAAGTAGTGAGGGATTCCGGCTTGATCGGCGCATTCCATGGCATGGGGAGCAGCTTCGTCATTTCCAGGGGCGTTTTGGTAATCTTTATAGGCTCCTGAGACCTCCTATAAGCTTTCTCTCTCCTCCAAAGGATGCCCAAATCAGCTTGAAATGCTTTGATATTTTAACCCATGATAGAGGACGACATTCTAAGCATAATGGCGTTGGAATTTTGATTTTTCGAGTTTCCAATAATTTTCTAGCAATTTCTGACTGAATCTGACAGGAAATTCAATTTAAAAATATTCCAACATTTAAAAAATTCGGTTCCACCTCAGAAAATTCATAATATCCATCCTTGACATGTGGTAAAAATTTCACAGCAAAATTCCTTTGGGAAGTCTTTTAATTAAAATACCAAAAAATCTTACTTTTACTAGATTTTCTTTATCTTTAAGAAAGTCTATATAAGGGGATAGGTTTTTGGATAAAATGAGAACCTCATATGCTCAAGAACCCTAGAGAGTCAGAAAACACAGCCTCCTCTCTCTCTCTCTCACGTTTTCCAACACCCGGCCACCCAAATCATACCGAAAATCCCCCGAAATCACCATCTAAACACGTTTTCCCATCCCCAAAGCACCAATAATCATCAAAACCCCACAAAAACACCACCCAAACGTGAAGAACAGCAAGAACAACCAACAACCAGAAGCTTGGTTCGAAAGCCTTTCGGGTCTGCCATCAACGGAGCACTCGACGAATCCCGGTGTGAAGAATCGTTGTGAATCCGAAGGTAAAACAGGTAGACACTCCACTTCCCTAGTTCTCTACGGTATTATCTGTCTTGCCTCAAAATTTGGGCTTAAACTAACCCTTCTACGCTTCTGTATTGCTATTTGTTTAAGCTTTTGTCTAATAACTTGTTAACTAAGTTTCGTATTAATTTTGACTTCAAATTGAATTCTTTCAATCACTAACGTCTTTACATCTTTCAAGCTACACACCCATAAATTTTGAGCCAAAAACACCTTCGGGAAACAGCCTCAACGCCGCGTCCGAGGGCGGTCCGCACCCACGGACGTCATGTCTGGGGTCCCGGACTCCCTGTTCGTAAGGCGCCCGGCGGCGGGATTTTAAAAAATTCAAAATTTAGGTTTTCCAATAATGTCCGGGCCCATGGACAGCCTGTCCGTGGCCCCGGACTTTGCAAATTTTTGTTTCCTTTAATTTCGACTCTTCTGTATAATTAGGTTAACTGGGGTCCGTGGTCTCGGACATGGGGTCCGTGGCTACGGACGTAAGCAAATTCGACCTAATTCTGCCTCCGAAACCCTAGTTAGGTAGCTTTTAAGTTCACTTTAATTTCTGTCACAAAACTGGTAAAAAAACACAAAAAAAACAGAAGCTCGCGCACTTAGGTTAAAACGACTCGTAATAAGCCGTAATTAAACTAAGTAGAGGAAAAACGACTTCTAGGGGTAATGAAAGTAATTTGAACCCTAAATAAGTCGAATATCAAGCCCCCGAACCTGAACTATCCTTTCCTAATTTAATCTAGGTCAAAATTAGGTGGTGACTCATAACAGGTTCCAGTGAGCTAGCTTAGGTTTTAATAATTATTGTTATATGACATAGTTATTAATCTTAGGTTATAAGTGGACCTAAAACCCGTTTAGATCATAATCAACTTTAATCAACATAGGATAGGGTTTAAAATCAAGGCTCACAGACTGGCGACTCTGCTGGGGATAAATTCTTAATTTTAACTTGTTTAATTTTAAGAAAGAGGGCTTAACTCGAAAAATTATTTATTTATGGCTTTATTACTTTGTTTGTTTACTTTCATGTGCACTTTAAATTTTTGCACCCCTGCATCATATGAGAGCGAGGGTCCACACAAACCAGTTTCACCCCGGGACCCATCTAGGGTCCCCTGTCAGGGACTCACACCTTTTAGGTGATGTGAATAAGCGGGGGAAAAGAGGAGGATGTCGTCTAACCACATCCCTTAATACCTGGGCCTTAGCCCCAAGCGTTTTCCTGGCAGTGTCCTTACCAAGCCCATTGTTTGGTCAGTCAAAGACCCGGCCGTAGACGCACACCTTCAGGTGATGTGAAAAAAGTGGGGAAGCCCAAAGAGAATAGCGTGCAAGCCCTATTCCTTTGTGGTGACCTGGGCCCATGCCCCAAGCACCTCTCCGGATCGATCCATACCCGGTTGAATTTAAACATCTAGTGAGGACATGTTGAATTTGTGTGAGCTTGTTTGCTTGTATGATCGGTCCATTACCCAGCCTAGAGATTGATAGGAACTTCTCCTACATCAACCTAGCCCAACCCGAATTGGCAGCTCTACTTGTTTGTGGCCCAGAGGTCCGTTTGGTTTAATATGTGAGTCATTCGGGCTTCGGCCCAAAAGCTTAGACTTATGTGATTTCTCTTCTGGCCCAATTTGAATTATCCAATTAGTTCTAGGCCCAAAAAAAAGGAAATCCACCTGAACTTGAAATAACCCACAAGTTCTGAAAATAAAACCTTTTTGCTTAGCAACCATCTTCTCTGGCCCAAAGAAAGTTAGGCCCATTTGTGATTTAGGGACCATTCCAGCCCATGTGCTTTACTCCAGGCCCAAACACATTCCGGCCCAAGGGCTCATTCTAGACTAGGTAGACTTCTTATTCGGGCCCTAGCCCCAAACCCTAGATCTAGGTGTCACCTCTCAGGCCCAATCAAAGCCATCTGTTTAGATTTCAGTCCAAATTCCAGTTCATAGTCTGAAAGATACTTCAGCCCAAACACCTCATTTTCTGGGTATCCTGGCCCACTTGCTTTCAGCCTAAGCCTGTTTCAATCTACCTTGTAAAGTGTCATTCTCACCTTAGTGTCTTTCAACCCATTTCCTCTTGTTAGCTAACAATGGACTTCTTGGAAACAGGTAAGCCCGAATCTAGATATGGCAGAAGAAGGAAATCCGTTCAACACGGATGCCCAGTTGGCCGCTGTGCAGCAAAGGTGCAAGGTCTTGGAGTCCATTGTCGAGGAATTAAGGAGTAAGGCTAATCTCTAGGAGACAAATCAGCACACTTTGAAAAAGCTTGTGGATGAAAATCTTAACCGTAGTTACATCGAGATTGACTCCGTTAGGGCCCAAGATCCTCAAACACGTGTGGGGAAGGATGTTCCTGACAACCAACTAGCCGTAGAGGTTAAAAGGGTTTTTAAAAGGATGGAGCGCATAGAGAAAGCCAACAAACCAGCTGGCTTCGATTATTCTCCACGGCGTCGATCCTGAAGTTGATCTTCCCCCAAAGCTGAAGCTGCCTACACTCGCTTTGTACAAGGGTTCCTCGGATCCACAGATTCATTTGGCTATGTTTGACCGGGAATGTCCATCTTAGGGCTCAACGACATGCAAAAAGCCAAAGTTTTCGCACGCTATCTAGACGAGACCCCTCAGCGTTGGTATCTCACTCAGAAGATGAATACCAAAACCTACGAGGAGGTTTGCGAGGGTGTCCTAAATCATTTCGAGTATGCTAAGAACCTCGAGGTCACCAGAATCGATCTGGCAGGAGCTCGACAGAAAGACGGTGAGTCCATGTCTGACTTCATCAAGTGTTGGAGAAGAAAGGCAGCAGCCATGCCTACCAAATGGACGAGCAAGAGCAAATCCGCATGATAATTGAGAACATGCGAAAACAACACAACCATGAGCTGAAATTTATGTACTTTCCAAGTTTGGACATGTTGATGGGACAAGTCGGTATTCTAGAGGAAAGGATTCATAAGGAAGGGTTGGAGCTCGAGTGTTTAAGAAACTCCGGCAGTGGCTCCAAATTATCTAAGCCAGGACCAGAAAAGGCTTATCTTCAGCCAGTAGCTTGCGCTCAAAGTAGTTTCCCAGAAGTGAATGTGGTTCAACGACCTAGAGCTCCGCATCAAAATCTTAGAGCAGTACCCTTACCACGCCGAGATTCATCGCAAAGGGAATTCACCAACATTGGCCGAGCACCAAGTCAGGCGTTCGAAGAGCTTCAGAAGAGAAACCTGCTACAGCCCCTGGCCCCTCGGCCGGGAACCACTCATTTGGGGAGGCATCTTAATCAATTCTGCCACTACCATCAGTTGCCTGGCCATTATGCTGACAATTGCCATTGAAGCACAAGATTCAAGACCTCCTTGAGCAGGGAGTCCAATTTTTCTAAGTATGCAGATCGTTTTATTTATGTTTTCCTGCATCTTCAAATTTTCCTAGTAGCTTATTTTCTTAGTAAGTTTTCAGTCACCTCAGATTGTAATCTTTATGTTTCTTTCATGATTCATAAATAAAATCGTAGTTCCATTTTCACAATTTCTGTAAAACAATTTTCATCATTCATTGAAAAGGAAAAAACAAAAATGTTTCTCAAGGAAAGGGATCACAGAGTAATCATTTCTCGACTATGGAATAGAACGATTTGTCTCTTGTTTCTAAAAGGTGAACATGCCACGTTAAACACCACAGCTCACCCCTAAACAAACCACATTGCGGTTCAGGGTCCACATTTGTCAAATTGTCATCATAAACCCTGGATTAATACTGGGGGCAATCTAAGTTTAAGTTTGTCATCTTTTATCTTTTGTTTAAATGTGCGACGAGTATCCGAGTGAAAATCTCACGAGAGTGTCTTGAGTGGAAAAACCATGAGTAAGCGAGCGTGTCATTTTTACACGACTCCGGTGAGACCACATTCAAGGGTAAGGTAAATGGCATAACTCCGACCGAAGGAGATAATTTGTAAATTTATCTTAGACCTGCGAAAAGTAACAAAGAACGGATACACAACTATCAGGGATGATGAAGCACCTAGGTACAGCACCACATAGCCAAAAGCTTGTAAACCCTGTCATTAAACCCTAGGCACCCCCGCTGAGCCTTTCATATATCCCTTTTCGATATTATGAGTTCCACAAAATAACCCAGCCAATGATGAATGTCCGTCCCGGTGACCAAAGGAGGCGAGGAGCCCGACTCTCAGATAACATTCTCATCAGTCAAAGAAGCAATGCCGCTATCAGCATGACGAAGCGATCCGCAAATGGTCCAGAGTGACACAGGATCAAAAGAGCTCACATCAAAATAGCTCTCGAAGCCCAAAATTGGGAAACACAAGAACCCCAAAGGCAAAGTCAAGAAGGGATAAAACAAAAAGGCAAACCCGAATGCCTCGAAGAAATCCAAATGACGAAAAGAGAAATGGTGTAGAGGACAACTTCAAAAGTCCAAGTCCAGAAGCTCGAAAACAACGTCAACATGAAGCAGTTAGACGACTTCAAGGCAAGGAAGATGAATCTGAGAGAAGATGCAAGTTGCAGCTTTGGTCACCCATTTAAGCTCCACATACTCCAAATATCCCTCCATGATCCCGTCATCTTTCATCACACCCTATGGCCACGTTATAAGCTTTAAGACTTTCGACTTGGTAGTTGTGTATCTAATCACGTGAAAGTAACAGATCGAATGCGTAAATCCACCAAATGTCAAATTCAATGGTCCAGAAGTTGTGACCGTGAGCAGAAAACAAGTACAAGCATCAAACACGCTGAGTGTAGGTTAGGAAGCACACATCGAAACGTAAGCCGTGACCCTGTGAGGACGAGACTCGTTCGCGCGCTTAATCAAAGAAAATACCGGGGGCAATTGATCGTTTCGATCGATTGCCATGAACTTTAGCTCAGATTGTCCTAAGGAAAGATACTGGGGGCAATTGTTGGTTCCAACAATTGCCATGTCAACACCAATTAAAACCCAAAGCTTGAGCACCATCATCCCACCACAGGCACACATAAGCCCTTACCACCACACACACACTCTCAAGCCTGTTATTAGCCTTACCTCCACAAAAACATCAGACCCGTCATAACCCTGACCACCATCCAAAATCACAGCCTAATCCCAGATCTATCACAAATCCTGAACACCGGAAAAAGCCTTTAACACCACAACAAATATCACACACTTCCACCAATGACATGTTCATTTTTCAAGAAACAAATTGCAGATATGAAATTTTTAGTCAGGAAATGATCATTTCACTTCCCTTTTTCAGCAGAGTCTTTCTCGAGCATTGCCAGTTTGGCACATTTTTCAACAGTTCCTTGTTTGGGGCAAGCTTCCAACAAACACTCTAGTTGCATTTTACATAACACCTCAACATTGCCATGTTTGGCACCTTTCCAACAATTTCCTGTTTTGAACGAGTGTCTTTCATATATTTTGATTGCATACATCTTATCATCATTGTCATGTTTGGCACTCCAGTAATCAGTTTTCATCATTGCACGAGACCATTATCCTCCTAACTTATTTTTAGTTCGAGACCCAAAATCGGTTGCAAGGCCCTGCAGATTCCTCATTCAGTACGAGACCTAGCATCTTCATTTAGTACGAGACCTAGAATCAGTGTGAGTTCCAGCTTTTTCTTCATCCATTTAGAACGAGACTTCAGTGCGAGA
The DNA here is from genome assembly GCA_023374045.1 of Limonium bicolor. Lineage (NCBI taxonomy): Eukaryota > Viridiplantae > Streptophyta > Magnoliopsida > Caryophyllales > Plumbaginaceae > Limonium > Limonium bicolor. The sequence continues at coordinate 39,019,994 of CM041781.1, forward strand.
GACCCATCTTATTTATCAGTGCGAGACCCACCATCTTCATTAGTACGAGGCCCATCATTTTCTTCAGTGCGAGACCAGCATCTCCATCAGTGTGAGACCAAGCGTCAATCATCACAGTGCAACTGCAGAGAGACCAGTACGAGACCTAGTATCATCTTCAGTGCGAGACAAGTACGAGACGGAGCGTGATCTAAGTTGGCGGGGCAAAGGCAATAAGTCCCCATCTTAATGTCAACTTCTCGGAGAGAAACAACTAGTGGGCAGTGGCAATAAGTCCCCTTGGTAATCTAGAAGTTATCCCAGCACCCCAGTTGGTGGGCAGAGGCAATAAGTCCCCATAGTATACCAACTAGGAGCATTGGAACGGGTTTTGGTCCCCAGAAGCATTCGAGCATCATCAGCATCACTAGCATTCAGCTTCTGCATTTGCATACCACCCAATTTTCACTTGTTAGGTTGTCAACGTTGGAATCGCTTGACATTATCTCATTTTCACATTTTAGGTAGTCAACGCCTTGGAATGGCTTGACATCATTTCATTCATTATAGGTAGTCAACGCCTTAGAATAGCTGACATCGTATCATCCTTGTAGGTAGTCGGCGCCTTAGAATAGTCTGACGTTACTTCATTTTTACCTTTAGGTGGTCAACGCCTTAGAATCGCTCGACATCCTTCCACTTTACTCATAGGTAGTCAGCGCCTTAGAACAGCTCGACACAATTATCGGATTTCAATTGCATGTGGGGTCTTTTAAGATCAAAAATTTTGGGGGTATCACTCAAGCATCAACTAGCCTTTTCATTTCCACTATAAAGTCTAGTTGACGGGGGGCAATCTGTTATACCCAAAATTTTGACCCCCTGGGTTAGGGTCTATGGGGTGCTGGTGTTGTGAGAGGCATTTTAATCAAGTAGTGAGGGATTCCGGCTCGATCGGCGTGTTCCATGGCATGGGGAGCAGCTTCGTCATTTCCATGGGCGTTTGGTAATCTTTAAAGGCTCCTGAGACCTCCTAAAGCTTTCTCTCTCTCCAAAGGATGCCCAAATAAGCTTGAAATGCTTTGATATTTTAACCCATGATAGAGGACGACATTCTAAGCATAATGGCGTTGGAATTTTGATTTTTTGACTTTCCAATAATTTTCAAGCAATTTCTGACTGAATCTGACAGGAAATTCAATTTAAAAATATTCCAACATTTAAAAAATTCGGTTCCACCTCAGAAAATTTAATATCCATCCTTGACATGTGGTAAAAATTCACAGCAAAATTCCTTTGGGAAGTCTTTTAATTAAAATACCAAAAAATCTACTTTTACTAGATTTTCTTTACCTTTAAGAAAGTCTATATAAGAGGATAGGTTTTTGGATAAAATGAGAATCTCATATGCTCAAGAACCCTAGAGAGTCAGAAAACACAGCCTCCTCTCTCTCTATCACGTTTTCCAACACCCGGCCACCCAAATCATACCGAAAATCCCCCGAAATCACCATCTAAACACGTTTTTCCCATCCCCAAAGCACCAATAATCATCAAAACCCCACAAAAACACCACCCAAACGTGAAGAACAGCAAGAACAACCAACAACCAGAAGCTTGGTTCGAAAGCCTTTCGGGTCTGCCATCAACGGAGCACTCGACGAATCCCGGTGTGAAGAATCGTTGTGAATCCGAAGGTAAAACAGGTAGACACTCCACTTCCCTAGTTCTCTACGGTATTATCTGTCTTGCCTCAAAATTTGGGCTTAAACTAACCCTTCTACGCTTCTGTATTGCTATTTGTTTAAGCTTCTGTCTAATAACTTGTTAACTAAGTTTCGTATTAATTTTGACTTCAAATTGAATTCTTTCAATCACTAACGTCTTGTACATCTTCAGGCTACACACCCATAAAATTTGAGCCAAAAAACACCTTCGGGAACAGCCTCAATGCCGTCGTCCGAGGGTGGTCCACACCCACGGACGTCATGTCCGGGGTCCCGGACTCCCTCTCCGTAAGCCCGGACGCCCACGGACGGCGGCGGGATTTTAAAAAAATTCAAAATTTAGGTTTTCTAATAATGTCCGGGCCCACGGACAGCCTGTCCGTGGCCCCGGACTTTGCAAAATTTTGTTTTCCTTTAATTTTGACTCTTCTGTATAATTAGGTTAACTGGGGTCCGTGGTCTCGGACATGGGGTCCGTGGCTACGGACGTAAGCAAAATTCGACCTAATTCTGCCTCCGAAACCCTAGTTTAGGTAGCTTTTAAGTTCACTTTAATTTTCTGTCAAAAAATGCTAAAAACACAAAAAAACAGAAGCTCGCGCACTTAGGTTAAAACGACTCGTAATAAGCCGTAATTAAACTAAGTAGAGGAAAAACGTCTTCTAGGGGTAATGAAAGTAATTTGAACCCTAAATGAGTCGAATATCAAGCCCCCGAACCCGAACTCTCCTTTCCTAATTTAATCTAGGTCAAAATTAGGTGGCGACTCATAACAGGTTCCAGTGAGCTAGCTTAGGTTTTAATAATTATTGTTATATGACATAGTTATTAATCTTAGGTTATAAGTGGACCTAAAACCCGTTTAGATCATAATCAACTTTAATCAACATAGGATAGGGTTTAAAATCGAGGCTCACAACTCCGCTGTCCGAGGGCGGTCCGCACCCACGGACACTATTTGTGGGGTCCCAGACGCCCTGTCTGTAAGCACGGACGCTCTCGGGCGACGGCGGGATTTTAAATTTTCAAAAATTTAGGGTTTTACAATACTTGTCAGGGCCTACGGACGTCCCGTCCGTGGCCCTGAACTTTTCAAAATTTTGTTTTCTTTTTTATTCGACTTTTCTGTATAACTAGACTAACTAGGGTCCATGGGTTCGGACATCAGGTCAGTGGCCACAGACGGAATCAAAATTTGACCTAATTCTGCCTCCAAAACCCTAGTTTAGGCAATTTCAATTTCCACTTTAATTTTCAGTCAAAATGTTTAAAAAGTAAAAGAAATCAGAAGTGCCGCACTTAGGTTAAAACGACTCGTAATAAACTGTTAAATAAACTAAGTAGAGGAAAACGACTTCGAGGGGTAATGAAAGTAATTTGGACCCTAAATAAGTTGAATACCTAGCCCCCAACCCGAACTCTCATTTCCTAATTTAATATAGGTTAAAATTCAGTGGCAACCCAATTAGGTTCCAGTGAGCTAACTTAGGACTTAATAACTAATGTTCTATTACATAGTTATTTAGCTTAGGTTATAAGTGGACCTAGAACCCGACCAGACCCTAATCACTCAAATCAACAAAACGTTTGAGGTTCAAAAATCAAGGCTCACAGGCGTAAACAAATCCAAATCGGAGCTAAAACGAAGAAGATACAGTGTTTTGAAGACTAGCCTGCCCACTGGACCGACCTAAAGTGGGTCGGTCGGACTTTTTCCGGAATTATTGGGCCTGATCGACCCAGATGACCTCCCCAGATTGGGTCAGTCGTAACCTACTTGAACCGATCGACCCAGGGACCGACCTAGTGGGTTGGTCGGGCAAAAATAATTCGCTCAAGTATTTTCTATTCTGGTCTGGACCGGCTCAGGCCGATTGCCCCTATGGGTGGTCGGAACAAAAATCTGCCAAGAGAAGCGTTCTAAAAGTGGAAAAAAGAGAGATAGGGGGTGGAGCCTGGAGAAAAGCAACAACGTGGAAAGAAGAAGAAGGGGAGAAAATAAGAAAGAAGAGGAAGAAGAGGAGAAGAAGCTCACCTCCATTGAAGCCCTTCTTCAACCCCTAGGCTATCTCTTCTCCCTTTTCCATGATTTTTGTTTTAATGCTTGAGTAGTCTCCTTGTATCTAGGGATTTAGATTTTGGCCCATATCCCCCAAACTCCAATGTTGAATCTTGGATAGATGTTTATTCTATATTTTAGTTCTTGTTCTTAATTGAAGATGATTATTGAGTGATTATGGCCTTTAAACTTGTCTTTATCAATTTAGGGATTTGCTTAGGGTTTGCTCTAATTAATTGTCATTATGTTAAATTGGTTGGTTTGATATCACCGATTAGTTTAGTATTAGTGTGAATTTCTATGGACGGGTTTCTAGAAGTAGAAATCTATACCGTTGGGACTAAATCAATTACATCCGATTTTCAATGAATTTTGGGATGAGGTTCTTATTACAACGTAGGATAGATTTGTGCTTAATGCTTCCGATTGAATTGGAGATTCGAACTAACATTCGATTCCCGTTTACATTGGTTAGGATTAATAGACCTAAATTTGGCTATTAATTACATTCCCGTTGTTTAGCTATTAATCGAAGATTCGACAATTGGTAGTAAGGGTTGCAGGAGCAATTTTCCATCTGGAGCTACACCTATCCTAGATTTGTTAGTTTAGTTTATTGCTTTTCTTTATCTCTTTGATTATCCAAACCAAAATCTGAAAACCCCCTAATTTACATTTATGCACTTTTATTTATATCTTTGCACAAACACTAAACTTATAATTGATTAGATAGTTATGAAGTCCCGTTGGATACGACCTTGTTGGACTACAATGACTGGGTTCATTGCCCATAGTTAGCAAGATAGTTCCATAATTATCTTGAGCAACAAGTTTTTGGCGCCGTTTCCTGGAACTTCTGTCCAACTATCTGGTTTATATCTGTTTAGTTTTTGTGCATACCTTTCATTTCTTTTATTCGCTCCCTTTGTGTATAAATTTTTGCTTCTTTTATTTTTAGGTATTTAATTCTGATGAATGGTCACTATGATCAAGCTGAAGGTTGGTATGGTTACTCCTATGGCGTAGAGTACTACAATCAGTGGAATATGTGTCAGAGGTGTGGAGAATGCCATCAGAGCCCCCAATGTCCAACAACAATGGCAGAATTGAGAGCTCTCATGGAAGACTTCAAATCTTCTGCCACTCCCCCAGTGGGTGGTTGGCCTATCGACTACACGAAGCAGAACATCAATCATTGGAGTGTATGTCAAAGGTGCAAAGGGTACCATGAGAGCCCTTAATGTCCTATTTCAATGGCAGAATTGAGAGGTATCTAGGAGGATTTCAAGTCATCTTCCAAGCCTAATCCCATCTTTGTTTGTCAAGAGTGTGGAGGAGACCATGAGAGTTCTCATTGTCTGAGCTCATAGTAGAGCAACTCCACCAATTTGATGGATATGATGGCAGGGTATATCTCAGTGACCAATGCAAGTGCTGCCAGAATCATCTACAACATGAACCTGCTTGCTCAGCTTGATCGAGATATGCAACAACTACAGAGTGAAGAAGTTCCTGAGGAAGAGCAACCTACTGAGGACTTGAGCCACTCTCTCTCTCCCCCTTTGTGTGAGCCAGAGAGTACATCACCACCCAACCACCAGCTTGATTTTGAAGACGAGTCATTAGAGGAGAGTGCCACCATCGACTTTAAGGAGTACCCTCCCTCTGAAGTTGATGTCCATCAAGGCTCTTCCTACGAGCCTCACCAAGAAGATGAGGATATCTACATCCTTAAATTTGAGGAGGATGAGCCATCAAACTTTGATCTTCCCCTAGAGGATCAAGGCCTTTCCAGCCTGTACACAAATGAAGTAGCGTGGAAGCTCCAAGTTCACCCTCTAAGTGTGGAGGCCTCCTTTCCATTTGATCCTGGACCGGAAATAGAAGACAAAGTCCGCCTCAGAGTTCTCCCTGCACCCCTCAATGAAGATAAGGATGTCTTCATCCATAAATTTGAAGAGCATGCCCCACCACAATTTGAACCTCACACCAAGGATCAGCAACCTCAACACCCCCACCTTTAGAAAGATCGATGGAGTTTATATTATCAAATCTTCAGTGTTGAGGTAACTTTCCCTTTTGATCTGGGTCGTCCTTCAAAGAATTATGATGCCAACCATAACCACCCGTTGAAATCAACTTCAACGTTTATATTTGATCCCGATTGACTTCAAGGTGGTATGGTCTAGCCAAAGACCTTAAAGAAGGGCAGCTTCCCGAGAGACAACCAGGATGAATTTCTTTCATTTTTTTGTTATTTTAATTGCCAAGTTCTTCTTTGATTTGTTTTTGCTAACCCTTAACCCCAATTGTAGTTTGGTTACTTTTAGTGTTTTAGGCAGGTGCAAGCATGCGCACAGGCAGGCAAGAGCAAGCAGTCGCTTGCTCTCCACTATCACGTACAAATTCAGCTGCATGCACATAAGTGCACTTGTGCACGCAACAGCTTGAATAATTTTGCAGCCCAAGCACGTAAGAGTGTGCAGCCATGCACGTTTGCAGACCCTCATTCACATGCCAGCATCATGAGTCATGTACACAATGCAGTAAATTCTTCACGAGATGCACGTAAGGCAAGCTAGCGTGCAAGTAATTCACGTACAACATGCACGTATGGCAGCAGCATGCAGGGGAGATATTTTCTTCAGCCAGCAACTTACGTGAGTCAGTGCAAGTCAATTCACGCATGCACGCAAATGCGGGGCAGCGGGCATATAATTGTGAAGCAGCATGTAGTCATGTAGCTGCTGCTTGCCATGCATGTAAATCCCAAATCATGCACGTATGCAAGGAATTTATCTTCAAGTAATTCGTGAGCAGCATGCACCCTTCAGACTTACTGCACGGGAAGAGGTGAGTGCATACGCTCACGCACTTAAGTGTGTGTGAGCCTCGATTTTAAACCCTATCCTATGTTGATTAAAGTTGATTAGGATCTAACCGGGTTTTAGGTCCACTTATAGTCTAAGATTAATAACTATGTCATATAACAATAATTATTAAAACCTAAGCTAGCTCACTGGAACCTATTATGAGTCGCCACCTAATTTTAACCTAGATGAAATTAGGAAAGGAGAGTTCGGGTTCGGGGGCTCGATATTCGACTTAATTAGGGTTCAATTACTTTCATTACCCCTCCTAGGTCGTTTTTCCTCTACTTGGTTTACTTACGGCTTTTTACAAAGTTGCTTTTTAACCTAAGTGCGCGCTTCTGTTTTTTTGTGTTTTTTAGCATTTTTTGACAGAAAATTAAAGTGGAAGTTAAAATTACCTAAACTAGGGTTTCGGAGGCAGAATTAGGTCAAATTTTGTTTCCGTCCGTGGCCACGGACCTAATGTCCGAGACCACGGACCCTAGTTAACCTATATGAAAAATAAAAGTCGAATTAAATAGAAAACAGAAAATTGTAAAGTCCGGGGCCACGGACAGGCCGTCCGTGGGCCCGGACATTATTAGAAAAACCTAAATTTTTTAAAATTTAAAAAACTCGCCGCCGTCCGTGGGCGTCCGGGCTTACGGACAAGGAGTCCGACCCCGGACATGACGTCCGTGGGTGCGGACCGCCCTCGGACGGCGGCGTTAAGGCTGTTCCCGAAGGTGTTTTTGGCTCAAATTTTATGGGTGCGTAGCCTGAAAGATGTACAATGCGTTAGTGATCGAAAGTTCTCAATTTGAATTCGAATTATGCACGAAACTTGGTAAACAAGTTATTGGACAGAAGCTTGAATAAACAGCAATACAGAAGCGTACGAAGGTTAGTTTGAGCCCAAATTTTGAGGCAGGACAGATAATACCGTGGAGAATTAGGGAAGTGGAGTTTCTACCTATTTTACCTTCGGATTCACAACGTTTCTTCACACCGGGATTCGTCGAGTGCTCCGTTGATGGCAGACCCGAGAGGATTTCGACCCAAGCTTCTGGTTTTTGGTTGTCCTTTCTGTTCTTCACGTTTTGGTGGTGTTTTTGTGGGGTTTTGATGACTATTGATGCTTTGGGGATTGGAAAACGTGTTTAGATGGTGATTTCGGGGGATTTTCGGTATGATTTGGGTGGCCGGGTGTTGGAAAACGTGAGAGAGAGTGAGGAGGCTGTGTTTTCTGACTCTCTAGGGTTCTTGAGCATATGAGGTTCTCCCCTTATCCAAAAACCTATCCCCTTATATAGACTTTCTTAAAGATAAAGAAAATCTAGTAAAAGTAAGATTTTTTGATATTTTAATTAAGTGACTTCCCCAATGAATTTTGCTGTGAGATTTTAACCACATGTCAAGGATGGATATTATGAATTTTTTGAGGTGGAACCGAATTTTTTGAATATCGGATTATTTTTAAATTGAATTTCTCGTCAGATTCAGTCAGAAATTGCTAGAAAATTATTGGAAATTCGAAAAATCAAAATTCCAACGCCATCATGCTTAAAATGTCATCCTCTATCATGGGTTAAAATATCAAAGCGTTTCAAGCTGATTTGGGCATCCTTTGGAGGAGAGAGAAAGCTTACAAGAGGTCTTAGGAGCCTTTAAAGATTACCAAAACGCCCCTGAAAGTGACGAAGCTGCTCCCCATGCCATGAAACGTGCCGATCGGGCCGGGATCCCTCACTGCTTTATTAAAATGCCTCTCACAACACCAGTACCTCGTAGACCCTAACCAGGGGGTCAAAATTTTGGGTATAACAGATTGCCCCCCGTCAACTAGACTTTGTAATGAAAGTGAGAAGGCTAGTTGATGCCTGAGTGATACCCCAAAATTTCAAATGTTTCCAAGACCCTGCATGTTATCAGAAAACTGATAAGTTGTGTCGAGCTATTCTAAGGCGCTGACTACCTATAATGAATGAGATGATGTCAAGCGATTCTAAGGCGTTGACTACCTATAATGAATGTGATGATGTCAAGCGATTCTAAGGCGTTGACTACCTATAATGAATGTGATGATGTCAAGCGATTCTAAGGCGTTGACTACCTATAATGAATGTGATGATGTCAAGCGATTCTAAGGCGTTGACTACCTATAATGAATGTGATGATGTCAAGCGATTCTAAGGCGTTGACTACCTATAATGAATGTGATGATGTCAAGCGATTCTAAGGTGTTGACTACCTATAATGAATGTGATGATGTCAAGCGATTCTAAGGCATTGACTACCTATAATGAATGTGATGATGTCAAGCGATTCTAAGGCGTTGACTACCTATAATGAATGTGATGATGTCAAGCGATTCTAAGGCGTTGACTACCTATAATGAATGTGATGATGTCAAGCGATTCTAAGGCGTTGACTACCTATAATGATGATAGCTGTGCGGCATGCAAATGCAAAAATGCTGGAATGGTAATGATGCTAATGATGCTGATGATGTTGATGATGCTGATGATAATGCTGATGATAATGCTGATGATGCTCGGATGCTTCTGGGGACCGAAACCCGTGCCAATGCTCCTGGCTGGACCCAATGTGGACTTATTGCCATCGCCCCCCAAGCCGGTGTGCAGGGATAACTCCTGGTAAAAACCTTGGGGACTTATTGCCATCGCCCACCATTCGTTGATCCCGAAAATAAGTTGACATCGCAAAAGGAGGATTTATTGCCATCACCTCGCCAACTTTTCTGTCGCCAGGTCTTGTGACGCGCCTGGATGATGCAACTAGGTCTTACGACGATCCTATATGAATGAGATGAATGCAATGTGTTTGATAAGAGTGGGTAAGCTAAAGGGTAACGCTAGGTCTTACTACGAGCCTAAGGGAATGCAGCTAGGTCTTATGGCGAGCCTAAAAATGGTTCTAGGTCTTATGGCGAGCCTAAAAATGGTTCTAGGTCTTATGACGAGCCTAAGGGTTGGAACTAGGTCTTACTACGAGCCTAAGGATGGATCTAGGTCTTATGACGAGCCTAAAGGTTGGAACTAGGTCTTACTACGAGCCTAAGGATGGATCTAGGTCTTATGACGAGCCTAAGGGTTGGAACTAGGTCTTACTACGAGCCTAAGGATGGATCTATGTCTTATGACGAGCCTAAGGATGGATCTAGGTCTTATGACGAGCCTAAAGGTTGTTCTACGTGAAAGTGAGCAAAATGTATGATGGGTCTAAATGGATGTAGAAGGATTAGGGTTTATGTCAAATCTGGAGATGGTGGGGCTCATGATGGGTCTATGAATGTTTGAGTGTGAAGATAGGGCTTAGGACGGGCCTGAGGAATTTCGATGTGGAGAAAGGGCTTAGGACGGGCCTGAAGGTGTTTGAATGTGGAGATAGGGCCTAGGTCGGGCCTGCGGGTATTTGATGTGGAGGAAGGGTTTATGCCTGTGGTGGGATGGTGGTGCTCAAGCTTTAGGTTTCAATTGGTGTTGTCATGGCAATTGTTGGAACCAACAATTGCCCCCAGTATTTTTTCCTTAGGACGATCTGAGTTAGAGCTCATGGCAATTGATCGGAACGATCAATTGCCCCCAGTATTTTCTTTGATTAAACGCGCGAACAAGTCTCATCCTCACAGGGTCGAGGCTTATGCTTTGATGTGGTGCTTCCTAACCTACACTCGGCGTGTTTGGTGTTTGCACTCGTTTCTCACTTACAGTCACAACTTCTCAACCATTGAATTTGACATTTGTTAGATTTACGTGTTCAACCTGTTACTTTCACATGATCGGATACACAACTACTAAGTCGGAAGTCTTTTGGGCTTATAACGTGGCTATGGAGGGTGATGAATGACAACAGGATAATGGAGGAATGTTTAGGATATGTGGAGCTTTAAAGATGACCAAAGCTGCAACTTGCACCGTCCCTTGGACTTGTCTTCTTTGCCTTGAAGTCGTTTGGCTATTTCATGATGACTTAGCTTATGAACTTGGGACTTGGAACTTTTGGGTTGTTTCTTGCACCTTTCCTCTTTCTTCCAATTTTGGATTTCTTTGAGGCTTTTCAGGTTCGCCTTTCTTTGAATCTCCTTTCCTTCGGGGTTCTTGTGTTTCCCGGTTTTGAACTTTGAGAGCTGTTTTTTGATGTTAGCTCATTTTGGATCCTGTGTCACTTTGGGACCATTTGCGGATCGCTTCGTCATGCTGGTAGCGGTTCTGCTTCTTTGGACTTGTGAAGTTGTTGCTCAAAAGTCGGGCTCCTTGCTTCCTTTGGTCACCGGGTTGGTTATTCATCATTGGCTGGCTTGTTTGTGGAGCTTGTAACATTGTGAAAGAGGTCATATATGAAAAGCTCAGCGGGGGTGCCTAGGGTTTAATGTCTGGGTTCACAGGCTTTTGGCTGTGTGGTGCTGTACCTAGGTGCTTCGTCATCCCTGGTAGTTGTGTATCTGTTCTTTGTTACTTTTCATAGGTTTAAGCGTAAATTTACAAATTATCTCCTTCAGTCGGAGTCATGCCGTTTACCTTACCTTTGAATGTGACCTCTCTGGAGTCGTGTAAAAATGACACGCTCTTTCGCTCTTGGTTTTACCGCTCAAGGCACTCTCGCGAAGTGTACACTCGGTTGCTTGCACATTTAAACAAAAGAAATAAACATTATCGCTCCTTAACTCAGATTGCCCCCAGTATTGCTGTGGGGTGTATCTGACGAACCTTAGAATGCCCAAGTTATTTATGGGGGGTGATTGCATGTGTGGTGGTAAACAATGATGGTGAGTGGTGACGGGGTGATTGCTGAGTGATTTCTTTTTTTTTGCTTTGCTTTTTTTTCGCAGCAGCAGCTTTGTTTTTGATGAAATGACGGAATGCTGTGACATGTGGGATGGCTGTGGGGAAGGTGGTGAGTGTGCAGATGGGAAGGCGGTTTTGCACAGGAGGTTTCGTGAAAAACAAAGGTCCTTATTCTTATATGTTTGCAGACATGCCTTATGAGAGAGTTTTCCCTTCCTTTCTTTTCCTTTTCCTTTTAGCACATGAACGGAAGTATAAACGTTGAAACATGAACAAAGAAGAAATTTTATTGATGACCCAAGGGAACAACAATGGTACCGAGTACCAACTAAACAGCTGAACTAATTAAAACAACCTAAAAAAAAGAAAAAGGACAAGGACAAAAGCTACGCAAAACAACTTAAAAGGAGAAAAACAACAAAGATTCCTAGTGGTGATCTGGCATAGGGTTCCCGAAGATATTCCCGCGCTCTGAGAACTGAAGTCCCTGGTCAATCAGGTCTTGGATCTTATGCTGTAGGGCCCTGCAATGATCGGTGTCGTGACCTGGTAACTGATGGTAGTGACAAAACCTGATTTGGACTCCTGCCCAAACGGGTGACTCCTGGTCGGGGCGGAAGAGGCTGTAAGATGTTCTGCTCCTGGAGCTTTTTCAGAGCATGACTCAAAGGCCGACCGATATCTGTGAATCCTCACTGACTGAAATCCGGTCTGGGAGGCGGTACCGCTCGATAGTTCCTCCCTTGCTCCCTTGGCGGCTGGACTGCATTCACCTCGTACTGTCCCGCGTACCTCTGCGGTGCGCTCTGTGCATAAGCTGTGGTTGGGTAGGAAGCTTTCGCCGGTTCAGATTTTGAGAACTTTGAGTTACTTCCGGCTCCTCGAGAATATCCAAGCTTTAGGTCTCCCCTGTGGATCTTCTCCTCCAAAACTCCTACCTGGCCCATGAGCATATCAAAGCTTGGAAAGTACATATACTTTAATTCATCATTGTACTGCTTTTGCATGTTCTCAACAATCATGCGAATTTGTTCCTGCTCATCCATCCTTGTTGGCATGCCCGCAGCTTTCCTCCTCCACCGCTTTATAAAGTCAGACATGGACTCACTTCCTGTTTGGCGCGTGCTGGCAAGGTCAGACCGGGTGATTTCCAAGTTTTTAGCATACTCAAAGTGAGTCAGGAAGGCTTCACATATCTCCTCATACGTCTTGGTGTTCATTCTCTGAGTTAGGTACCATCGTTGAGGAATCTCATCTAGGTACCGAGCGAAAACCTTGGCCTTCTGCATATCATTGAGCCTCAGGATAGACATCTCTCGACCAAACATCGCCAAATGAATTTGGGGATCGGTCGAGCCCTTGTAGAGAGCCAAAGTGGGGAGCTTCAGCTTTGCAGGTAGCTCAACGTCTGGATAGGATCCCATGGAGAGGTAGTCAAAACCAGCAGGTTTTCCAGCCTTTTCCATGCGCTCAATGCGCCTCAGAGCCCTCTGAACCTCAGCGGCTAACTGATTCCCGGGAGCACCACCACCATATCCGACATGGGTGTCATGTCCCTCCAAGGAGATATTGTCCATGCCGTATAAAGGGTTGACAAATCCTTGCAGTGGTCCTTCTCGTCTTGCTGCCTCCAAGGATCCTATTTTCTCATGGAGCTCAACTGTTGCCGCTGCATGCCGTGCCTCCAGGGCTTCAATGGCAGCTTGATGTTTCTGTACCAGGCTGGCCATTTGATCCTGCTCCCCCATTGGACCCCCAGCGGTCCTGCTTTGGGCGGCCGTTTCCAATGCGGCCAACTTATCTTCTAGCTTGGCGATTGTGTCCACATACTTATTCTCGAGTGCCTGGATTGCCTCCTGGTGTTTCAAATCAAAGTTTTTCATGAGTTCTTCAACAGAAGCGTTCTGGTTTTCACCCCCTGCTGGCTGATCCTCCTGAGAGATACCGTCATGCACCTGCAACATGTCAGATGAGCTAGAATCTACCCTGGGCTGAAATAACGGAGGTGGGGGGGTAGGCAGTCGGGTCAAACGTCCAGAACTTCTGTCCCAGCGCCTTTCTGAAATCTTGCTTCTTTCTGTTTCAGGACATAAAAAAGAAAAACACTAGGGCATGGGCTTTCAACAACGTGGAAGGGCTTTCCCCTGAGGGCCCTTGGTTCTAGTTACAGGACTCTTTTGCTTTTTCGGACTATTTGGGCCGTTGAACATTCAAGCATTCCATTTGGACTAGGGAAACTGTTGGGCCGATACAGACATTGGGCCCGAGGCCCAGGAGAAAGATAACATATGCACAGAAATCTTACACAAGGTGATGATGCAAATGGCCTCACAAGATGACTCAATCCAACGGGTACAGGTCAATCCGGAGAGGTGCTCGGGGCGCGGGCCCAGGTCACCACAAAGGAATAGGGCTTGCACGTATTCTTTGGGCTACCCCACTTTTTCCACACCTGAAGGTGCGTCTACGGTCGGGTCTTTGACTGACCAAACAATGGGCTAGGTAAGGGTACTGCCAGGAAAATGTTTGGGGCTAAGGCCCAGGTATTAAGGGGGTGTGGTTAGACGACACCCTCCTCTTTTCCCCCATTTATTCGCATCACCTAAAAGGTGTGAGTCCCAGACAGGGGACCCTCAAACGGGTCCCGGGGTGAAATTGGCTTGCGTGGACCCTCGCTCTCATATGATGCAAAAGTATAGAAATTTAAATTGCGCACAAAAGTAAACAAACAATGTAATAAAGCCATAAATAAACATTTTCAAGTTAAGCCCTCTTTCTTAAAATTAAACAAGTTAATATTAAGAATCTTGTCCCCAGCAGAGTCGCCAGTCTGTGAGCCTCGATTTTAAACCCTATCCTATGTTGATTAAAGTTGATTAGGATCTAACCGGGTTTTAGGTCCACTTATAGTCTAAGATTAATAACTATGTCATATAACAATAATTATTAAAACCTAAGCTAGCTCACTGGAACCTATTATGAGTCGCCACCTAATTTTAAGTTAAGCCCTCTTTCTTAAAATTAAACAAGTTAATATTAAGATCTTGTCCCAGCAGAGTCGCCAGTCTGTGAGCCTCGATTTTAAACCCTATCCTATGTGATTAAAGTTGATTAGGATCTAACCGGGTTTAGGTCCACTTATAGTCTAAGATTAATAACTATGTCATATAACAATAATTATTAAAACCTAAGCTAGCTCACTGGAACCTATTATGAGTCGCCACCTAATTTTAACCTAGATCAAATTAGGAAAGGAGAGTTCGGGTTCGGGGGCTCGATATTCGACTTAATTAGGGTTCAATTACTTTCATTACCCCTCCTAGGTCGTTTTTCCTACTTGGTTTAATTACGGCTTTTTACAAAGTTGCTTTTTAACCTAAGTGTGCGCTTCTGTTTTTTTGTGTTTTTTAGCATTTTTTGACAGAAAATTAAAGTGGAAGTTAAAATTACCTAAACTAGGGTTTCGGAGGCAGAATTAGGTCAAATTTTGTTTCCGTCCGTGGCCACGGACCTAATGTCCGAGACCACGGGCCCTAGTTAACCTATATGAAAAATAAAAGTCGAATTAAATAGAAAACAGAAAATTGTAAAGTCCGGGGCCACGGACAGGCCGTCCGTGGGCCCGGACATTATTAAAAAACCTAAATTTTTTTAAAATTTAAAAAACTCGCCGCCGTCCGTGGGCGTCCGGGCTTACGGACAAGGAGTCCGGGACCCCGGACATGACGTCCGTGGGTGCGGACCGCCCTCGGACGGCGGCGTTAAGGCTGTTCCCGAAGGTGTTTTTGGCTCAAATTTATGGGTGCGTAGCCTGAAAGATGTACAATGCGTTAGTGATCGAAAGTTCTCAATTTGAATTCGAATTATGCACGAAACTTGGTAAACAAGTTATTGGACAGAAGCTTGAATAAACAGCAATACAGAAGCGTACGAAAGTTAGTTTGAGCCCAAATTTTGAGGCAGGACAGATAATACCGTGGAGAATTAGGGAAGTGGAGTTTCTACCTGTTTTACCTTCGAATTCACAATGTTTCTTCACACCGGGATTCGTCGAGTGCTCCGTTGATGGCAGACCCGAGAGGATTTCGACCCAAGCTTCTGGTTGTTGGTTGTCCTTGCTATTCTTCACGTTTTGGTGGTGTTTTTGTGGGGTTTTGATGACTGTTGATGCTTTGGGGATTGGAAAACGTGTTTAGATGGTGATTTCGGGGGATTTTCGGTATGATTTGGGTGGCCGGGTGTTGGAAAACGTGAGAGAGAGTGAGGAGGCTGTGTTTTCTGACTCTCTAGGGTTCTTGAGCATATGAGGTTCTCCCCTTATCCAAAAACCTATCCCCTTATATAGACTTTCTTAAAGATAAAGAAATCTAGTAAAAGTAAGATTTTTGATATTTTAATTAAGTGACTTCCCCAATGAATTTTGCTGTGAGATTTTAACCACATGTCAAGGATGGATATTATGAATTTTCTGAGGTGGAACCGAATTTTTTGAATATCGGAATATTTTTAAATTGAATTTCTCGTCAGATTCAGTCAGAAATTGCTAGAAAATTATTGGAAATTTGAAAAATCAAAATTCCAACGCCATCATGCTTAAAATGTCATCCTCTATCATGGGTTAAAATATCAAAGCGTTTCAAGCTGATTTGGGCATCCTTTGGAGGAGAGAGAAAGCTTACAAGAGGTCTTAGGAGCCTTTAAAGATTACCAAAACGCCCCTGAAAGTGACGAAGCTGCTCCCATGCCATGGAACGTGCCGATCGGGCGGGATCCCTCACCGCTTGATTAAAATGCCTCTCACAACACCAGTACCTCGTAGACCCTAAACAGGGGGTCAAAATTTTGGGTATAACAGGTGTGCAGCCATGTGCACATAATTTTACCGCTACACTCACGTAGCCATGCACTATGCACCTAATTTTTCAACTTAACATCCACACCGCAACCAAGCTACGCTGATTGAGGCAAAAGCTCAAGTGTAGGAGAGTTCCTTCAATGCAAGCGGCAACAATCTCAGGGGAGTACTCGTTTTTTTTTTATTTTGACACTTTCATTTCTCCTCTTTCATTTTGATTTTGCTTAATTTTGTCAGAGGGAATAGCTTCTATGCTATAATTTTGTTTGTGTCCTGTGTGTTTCCTCTTCTGCCTACTTCCCGAAAAGGTCTTCTAAAACCTTCCCCGGTTTGTTTGTGAACAATGAGGACACTGTTCAATTTAAGTGTGGGGGGTGATCTTTTCTGTGAATTTTATGCTTAAATGTTTAATCCCTTTTACTTATCTTGCGTTTGTCCAAAATAAAAAACTTGGACCCTTTTGTTGTGAGTTGTTCTCATTAAGAACAAATACTATTATGAATTGTGGGATAAATGCTCAAATTTTTCTTTTTGATTGCTTTTGAGGAGCGTTTTACATGCGGTGTGACCAAGTGATTGAATGGTTGGATTTATATTGCTTAAGGGTTCCTTTTGTCTTCTCTTTTAGGGATTGCTAAAGAGTGTTTCTTTGTGAAAATCTCTAAGGAACTTGTGAGATGCCATTGGTAACAAACAATGAGAGTTGAGCGTTCTTAAATGCAAAGGCCTCACGTCCAATTTTTGTCTTCTCATCTCTTATGCAAAAGTGAAACAAATGCATAAATATTTTTTTTCTTTTGTTTTCTTCTCAATGCCCATTCTTGAGAGAAGTTGGCCATGGTAAAAGTTTTCCAAGTTCTCTAATATCTAAAGCTTTGAAGCACCCCGGATCATACCTTGAAACACTAGATTTTGTTTTGCCCTAAGCACACCCATGCCAGCACCAAGAGATGGTTCACACTCCTCAAAGGTTTTAATCACTTTTTGCTTCTTCTCATTTCCTACAATTCATGTTAGTATTTGATAGTCTTGAGCATTCCTTACTTGCTTGGGAGCTTGGTTTTGCGTGAGGAAAAGCAAAAAATGTAAGTGTGGGGGTTTGATGAGTGTCCAAATGAGCATGTGTTAGGGGTGTATTTAGTATGTTTTATCAACATTTTTCATGCTCATTTCCCCACTCTAGCTAATTTTCCTCTAGTTTTGTGTTTATTGGTTTTTTACACAATTATTGTTGGAACAAGAGGAATAACATAGCTAGGAATAAATTATATGAAGAGACGAATGTGTGGGCACAAATGGATTCAAAATCAGAGATAAAACGAAGAAGATACAACATTTAGAAGACTAGCCTGCCCACAGGACCGACCCAATGGACCGACCCAGAGTGTTGGACATTATCCAGAATTAACTGGGTTCGACCAACCTAGACGACCTCTGTAGGTGGGGTCGGTTGTAACCTAGTGCAACCAACCGACCTAGTGGGTCGGTCGGGCAAAAAAATTCGCTCAGGTATTCTCTTCTGGTCTGGACCGCCCCGGGCCGACCGCCCCTATGGGGCGGTCAGAACGGAAACAAACCTAGAGAAGCGTTTTAAAACGTGAAAAAAGAACAAGAGGGAGGGGGTGGAGCCTGGAGAAAAGCAGTAGTGTGGAAAAGAAAAGAAGAAGGAGAGAAAAGAAGAAAGAAGAGGAAGAAGAGGAGGAGAAGAAGCTCACCTCCATTGAAGCCCTTCTTCAACCCCCATGACTATCTCTTCTCCCTTTTCTCTGATTTTTGCTTTAATGCTTAGTAGTCTCCTTGTAGCTAGGGATTTAGATTTTGCCCCAAATCCCCCAAACTCCATTGTTGAATCTTAGATTGATGTCTATGCTATATTTTAGTCCTTGTTCTTAATTGAAGATGATTATTTAATGCTTATGGCCTTTAAGCTTGTCTTTGTCAATTTGGGGATTTGCTAGGGCTTTGCTCTAATTAATTGTCATTATGTTAAATTGGTTGGTTTGATATCACCGATTAGTTTCGCATTTGTGTGGATTTCTATGGACGGGTTTCCGGAAGTAGAAATCTACACCGTTCAGACTAAATCAATGTTAGCCGATTTTCAATGGATTTTGGGATGAGGTTCTCATTGCAACATAGGATAGATTTATGCTTAATGCTTCCGATTGAATTGGAGATTCGAACTAACATTCGATTCCCGTTTATATTGGTTAGGATTAATAGACCTAGATTTGGCTATTAATTACAATCCCGTTGTTTAGCTATTAATCAAAGATTCGACAATTGATAGTAAGGGGTTACGCCGCTAGTACAAAAAAGGCCTATTTCAGCGCCCCTTTAACAACCGTTGAAATAAAGTGTTTCGAAAACTGTTACTAACCTATTTCGGCGGTTGTTACAAATAACCGCCGAAATAGAGTATTTTATTAAAAAAAATATTCGAAAAATCTATTTTGACGGTTCTTAGTAACAACCGCCGAAATAGGTTGTTTTCTGAAAAAAATTAAAATAGAAAACTCAATTTCGGTGGTTCTTAGTAACAACCGCCGAAATAGATTTTTTGATAAAAAAATTTAAAATAAAATACTCTATTTCGGCGGTTATTAGTAACAGCCGCCGAAATATAGTTTTCCGAAAAAATATTAAAATAAAAAACTTTATATCGGTGGTTATTAGTAACAACCGCCGAAATAGAGTCCCACATATCAGCCCCTTCACCGTGACGAGCATATTTCACCGCTGCTTCATCTCCCTGAACCCTCCCGGCAAAGAACAACCTTGCAAATCGTTACGCCTTCGCCGCCCCTTTCTCTTCGTCGCCACCGACAGGCGCCGCCGCCCTCACTATCGAACGCCGGTTCCACCTTCACCAGAAGCTACTGCTACAGCAATAACAATCAAGGTAAAAAAAACCCTAAATGTGTTGTTAAAATTGATAGATTTGTATCACATTGTGATTGTGGATGTTGATATTTATTGTGTGTGTCAAATGTTTGCAAGATTTTGTTGTTGAATTAATATAATTATGTATGCACGCACGGTGTTTGACGAAATATATGAGTGAAAATGTATGTTGTTTTTTGCCCTTCTTTTAAGTATAGTTAGAGTAGCTTATTTGTGCTAGATTTGTTATGCTTATATATGGGGTGGAACAATGTTTGATCATTGTTTGTGCTCATAGTTATAAGCAAACTATAAACATTATAAGCAATATAGTTTTGTGCCCTCAATTCATACTTATTTTACGCCTACATTTGCCTCTGTAGAGATTGGTACTGCTACACGTCTCGCACGCCAGATTGAGAAGAGGGGCTGAAAATAATTCATTTAGGAACCGGTAATATAATTTAACTTATCTCTTCATTTTCTTCACTCACTGTAATTTTGCAACCTAGCTAGCTGCGAATAAGGAACATACATGTTGTCAATGATTGAAAATTTTGATAGAATTCTTATCTTGATTGACAGATGCCCATTGTTGAAATATTTTTCTGTTGTATATGACTTTGGTGTACGCATAATAATAAGCATGGGATGGATTAAATTATGCAAAGGTCATGCCGATTCTTTTACAAATATCTTAGTAATGTTGTATTTTGTCTTAGTATAACAATTTTTTTATCTGGTCTCACTCTATATTAGTCTACAACTTCCAGTAAATTCAAACCACTACTGTCGCTCCCCGTCTACCAACTAGCCTCCTTCTCCCTTTATACATCGTAAAAACAAGTATTTAACTTATGTTTCTGTATTAAAAATGCAATTATTTGTTGAAATTAAAATGCTAATTTATTTGGGTGTGAACCTTTATATTTTTGAAATTAAAATGCTAGTATCTTTGAATTTGAACCTTAGATTTTTGAAACTAAAATGCTAGTTTCTTTGGGTTTGAACCATAGAGTTATGATAGATTTTTGAAACAGAAATGCTAGTTTATTTGAGTTTGAGCCAGTCACGCTCCATTAAGATATAAACACGTGCTAACAAATGCAATCCATACTATAGAAATAATATTGATCTTGGTAGTGTAATTCACATACTTGCTGTGCGTTTCACATATCGTATGGAGCGTGACTGGATGTATGGTGATCGAGGGGATCACTTTGACAAGATGTTGAAAGAGTTCTGCAAAGTGACAGTTGAAAGAGTTCTGCAAAGTGACAGTGCAACACAAGGACAAGACAAAGGCGAAGAAAATTCCATATGTCCTTGTGTTTAACTGTGGTGTGATAAGACAATATTCAAACATTGGGGAAATAGAATTTCATCTGAAGATCCGTGGATTCATGGCACATTATAGAAGATGGACTTTCCATGATGAGTCTATTGACGATAACAACGTCTCCTTGTGCATTCATGATCGGAAGAGAATGAGAGCCGATCACATCTTTGATACTGTCAATAATTCGGAACTCCCACGTAATTTAGGAGTCAACGAGAGTGAGATGACTCACCATGATGAGCAAATATACGAGATTTTTGACAATGACGAGGATAATTTTGCTGATAGGCCAGATGAGTATCAAAGGTTATTGGACGCATCCAAAACAGCCTTGTACCCGATGTGCATTAAGTACAGTAAATTGACGGCTGTATTGAATTTGTTCAATCTGAAAGGGAGATATGGATGGAGTGACAAGAGTTTCACGACAATTCTTGAGTTGCTTCATGATATGTGTCCTGATGGGAACGGTCTCCCTACCACCACCTACGACGCAAAGAAATGGATGTGTCCAATGGGAATTGAGTACAAAAAGATTCATACATGCACAAACAACTGTGTGTTGTATAGGGGGGATTACAAACAACTAGACAAGTGTCCAAAATGTTTGTTGTCCCGATACAAGCACAAGGATGGTGACACATCCGTTTATAAAAAAAGTCCTCTAGCTAAACTGTTGTGGTATTTGCCGAACATACCTAGATTCAAACGGTTGTTTGCCAATCCGATAGATGCAAAAAAACATAAAATGGTACGCAGAGGGTAGAAAAAGTGATGAGAAGTTAAGACATCCAGCAGATGGACCTCAGTGGAGAAACATCAACATACGGTACAAAAAACATTTCGGTGATGAAGACAGGAATCTGAAGCTTGGATTATGTACTGATGGGATGAACCAATATGGTACGTTGAGCAGTCGACATAGCACTTGGCCAGTTTTGCTAGTGATATACAATTTTCCCTAATGGCTATGTATGAAATGAAAGTACATAATGTTATCACTCCTGATATCTGGTCCCAAGCAACCAGGTCATAACATTGATGTATATCTCGCCCCACTGATTGATGATTTGAAGCTATTATGGAATGAGGGCACCATGGTGTATGATGCCTATGCAAGAGAAAATTTCACTCTTAAGGCGTTGTTGTTTTGTACTGTCAACGACTTCCCTGCATATGGTAACTTGTCTGGGTACACGGTGAAAGAAACATTTGCATGTCCGGTATGCGAGGATGACACATGTTCATATAATTTAAAACACTGTGGTAAAAAATGTTTACATGTGCCATAGAAGGTCTCTACCTGAAGATCATCTTTTTCGAAAGAAAAAACCGTTCAACGGTAAGGCCGAGACTCGTGCAACTCGTCTACCATTGACCTCTGAGGAATTTTATTCAAAGGTTAAAGATATCATAAATGTTTTTGGAAACACGTCGAAACCACCAAAAACATTTGGAAAAGGTTTTCTATCTTTTGGGAGTTGTCGTATTGGTGTCATTCGCCTGTCAGACACTGTTTGGATATCATGCATATCGTGAAAAACATCGGTAAGGCAGTGAACGGACGTTGCTCAACATACCGGGTAAAACAAAATATGGTTTAAAAGTAAGGAAAGACATGCAAGCCATGGGTATACAACCAGAGTTACACCCACAGGAGAACGGGAAACGAATTTATCTACCTCCTGCATGCTACACTCTTTCAAAAAATGAAAAATCAGCTTCTGTAAATGTTTGCATTCAGTAAAAGTCCCCTCTGGGTACTCTTCATCCTGGAAGAACATATTATCGACAAAGGATTTGAAGTTGATAGGCATGAAGTCTCACAATTATCATGTATTAATGTTACATCTTCTTCCAGTACCAATCCGAGGGATATTACCAGATTATGTCAAAAATGCTTTAACCCGATTATGTTTCCACTTCAATGTCGTATGCTGCATGGTAATTGACTTGAACTCCCTCAATGATCTACAAAATTAAATTGTAGTCACATTATGTCAACTTGAGATGTGCTTTCCACCATCTTTTTTTGACATAATGATGCACTTAATTGTCCACATCGTTCGAGAGATACAATTTTGTGGTTTGGTCCACTTACGATACATATGTACCCTTTTGAACGATACATGGGAATCCTGAAGTAGAATGAAGAATAGATATCGACCGGAAGGGAGCATAGTTGAAGCGACGGTGACTGAGGAAGTCACAGAATTTGTGACTGATAATTTGAAAGTAGCCGGGGCATTTGGTATTCCAAAACCGTGAAACTTCAATAGGTATAACGGTAAAGGTGTCATCGGTAGAAAGATTGAGCATTTTCCACATGATCTTATTCACAAAGCACATTTTTTCGTATTACAACACGTTTATGTGGTTGAACCTTTCTTCGCCACCCATATGGTTTAGTTAAGGCAACGCAATCCCACTAAATGCCATCTTTGGCTAACAAAAGAACAAAACCTAGTGTTTATACCATGGTTTAAAGATCATGTGTTTGAACTAGCTTTATCAAATCCAGAAGATGTCAGTGAAGAGATCAGATGTTTAGCAGTTAGACCTAAAACTAATGTTATATCGTTAGAAGGGTATGCCATTAATGGATATACGTACTATATTTTGCACGCCAAGATGCCAAGTCAACAAACCATAAAAGTGGGGTAAAAATAGAAGCTTTAGTCACTGAATACCAAATCGGTAACCAATCTCAACCATCACTAGTGGAACGCGAGCCTTTAATGACGGTGGTTTAATCACGGCTTTAACAGACACCGTGATTAATAGGAAGGCCGGAATTAATTAGCGACGATGATTGAATTAACCATAATCAATAATCGATCGGAGGTAGGCGCGCCTTTTTTAGGACGGACTTTAGATGACGGTTATTAGTGAAACCGTAATCTAAAGTCCCGTGTTGACGCGCGCTTTACGGTCAACGGACTTTAGATTACGGTTTCACTAATAACCGTCATCTAAAGTCCGTCCTAAAAAAGGCGCGCCTACCTCCGACTGATGGTCAACGACGTCGTTTTGACCTGACGCCAAATATTTCCCGTATTATTTGATTTTTTTGACTCCGCGCGTAATCTAAATTACAGTTAACGACGTCGTTTTACCAGTGTATTTTAGATTAATAAAAACTTTATATTAATGTGTTACCTATGTTTGAAACCCAACATATGCCAAATAATTATCGCGCTATTTTTTTAATTTCGTTACACTTTAGATTACGGTTAACGACGTCGTTTTACCAGTGTATTTTAGATTAATAAAAACTTTATATTAATGTGTTACCTATTTGAAACCCAACATATGCCAAATAATTATCGCGCTTTTTTTTTAATTTCGTTACACTTTAGATTACTTTTTTTTGGGAACCGTCATGTAAAGTGTGACTTTAGTTTACGGTTTACATGTAAACCGTAATCTAAAGTCCATTTAAAACATTTTCCTACACTCTGCACACTCTACTCACAGTAACTCTTCTTCTCTTTCGCGCTATCTTCCTCACTGAAATCGCCTCCTCTCTCCCGTCACCTTGCTAACGGCCATCGCCGCCGTCGCTCCCACCACCTTTGTCACTCCCATCGCCGCCAGTCACCACCCATCTACCACTGGTCTCACCGTCGACGTCTCTATCGTGTATTGGGTATGCGATCGATTGATTGTCGTTTTTTTCTAACTTTGTTCATATACATGCATTTCGATTGCAAGTTCTAACCTCGTTTGTATCGAATCCTGAGAGTGTAATGGCAAATGTTCTAACCTTGTTCATATATTTGTGCCCAGATTCACAGTTAATTGCGACCTAGTTCGTGGGCTGATTTCTACACTACTTGCCCACTTCGGTGCTTAGTTACGGTAACTTTGCAAACCAATCTGTAAACTGTTGTATTTATTTATTCTTAGCATTTAGTATTACAATTAATACATAATAGTGTAGTTTTAAAAATGCTACTACTTAAAACTGCCACAGGAAAGAAAGTAAGTTCAAGTATATTACCGATTCCTGAAAAATGAATGGAATAGAATTATAGCATATCTCAGTTTCATGAATGGAACAGAACTGTAACAAGTTGTTTGAGTTTTGGTCTGGATTTTAAAGCTTAATGGAATATTTAAGTAACTGGGTAAGGAGTTAGGAGAAGTATAATCAGTTGAAAGAAAAAAAAACAGACAGGGAAGAAAGCAAGAACACAACTCAGTTTCTGTTTTGATTTCAGTTTGGATTTCAGCTTCAGTTTCCTATCAGATCAGGTTCTGACTAATTCTGCATCTGTAACAAATTTACCTTGGGTTTAGTTGAGTTAGAAACTTTATAACACACCAAATTGACAGGATCGACAGTTTAGAAAGGTTTGAGAATTCAAACACGTGAACAAACAGAGAGGAGTCATACACCATCTCTATCTGTCTGTTTCTTTTCTTTCAGTTTCTATTTCTGTTTGAGTTCTGTGTGAATCTGTTCAATAGAGGCAACAGAAAGATGTCGGGGCTGTTTAGAGAAGTGAAAACTATTGAACCTAATAGCTTAGACATAAACACATTGAGAAGGGCTAGCCAATATAACAGATTGAATTAAATAACAGAAGGAAGGAACATCGACCTCAGTTTCAGTTTTAAAACTTAGACTTCTGTTTCTGTAAACTAAATACATCAGTGAAGATAAGTTTATGTATGTTACCAGTTCTAGATGGTGCGTGCGAATTTGACTTTGATAAAACTGATTTGGAGACGTTAGAAATATAGGGGAGATGCTGTCGATTTTTTTCCGCGGTTTAGCTAGCATTTAACCTTGATTTTTTGATGAATTCTAATGTTGTCGTTTTTCATTTATGCATCAGGACTATGACTTTATTTAGGCTTCCGACCTCAACCGTTAGCATCGGCTAATCATTAGCGAGGTATATCTTCGGCAGTCCCTGTCGGGACTGTCCATGATTGTTAAATCACACACCTAGGGTGTGAATGTGCTTTTAATATGTACTTTATTGATTATTTCAGCAGTATCTCTTTATTGTTCTTCGAATGCATATATTATTGATTAATATCATAATATCGTGCATTTGAAGAACTGTAGGGAGATGCTGCCGAAATTTTCAATAAATTACATATTAAAAACACGTTCACCGGTGGGATTTAATACTCATGGATGGATTTAGGTTGATAAGATACAAAAGTGTAAAGACTCTGCCACGGGTGACGGTATGAAATGGCTGCCTTCATATAAATAGCTAGAAGGAGATGGAACGTTCGTGGATTTACAGCGGAAATTTGGACGACAAGTTTTTAGAAGGAGTTGATAAGTTATGCACGGTGTTGGCGAACAATCTGAAACCTACAGACAAGGGATACATATTTTGTCCGTGTATCGACTGCCAAAACAATCTGAGATATCGCGGCGTTGAAACAATTAAGGAACATCTGATCCGCCGCGGTTTTACAAAAGATTTCCAAGACATAATCCGATGGCATGGTCAGAGTGCGTTCGATGTTATTAAGCCTGACGAAGGGGATAATGGTCAGGCAAACACAGAAACAGAACTTGGAGATGATACAGTTGCTGGTGATCCAGAAGACGTTACAGCGAACGTTGAGCCAGATTTCTGGGATGATGACATTGAGACTATGCTGAAGATGTGGAACGACATTACTCTAACACGCCAGACAAGCATGAAAATTTGTTGGATTCATCCAAAACACCGTTGTACCCCGGGTGTGACCCTACAAAGTTAAGCAAGTTGAGTGTCGTCCTCAAGCTATTCAACTTGAAAGCGAAACATGGCTGGAGCGACGTAAGTTTCACTGACCTCCTGGAACTATTGAAATACGTTCTTCCGGTGGACAACGTTTTACCAACGACTACGTACTCAGCCAAAAAAATGATGTGCCCAATGGGTATGGGGTACCAGAAAATTCATGCTTGTCCAAATGGTTGCATGCTGTTTTGGAAATCGGATGAATTTGCTGAAAGCTGTTCAGCATGTGGAGCGTCACGGTATAAGAAACAACAAACTCACATCAGCGGTAGTAAGAAAGGTTCACCAGCTAAGGTACTGTGGTACCTGCCCATCATTCCAAGGTTCAGACGTTTGTTCTCCATTGAGAAAGACGCAGAGAATCTTCGGTGGCATTCAGTTCACAGGAAAAAGGATGGCAGATTGAGACATCCCGCTGATGCACCACAGTGGAGAAACATAGACGTAAAATTTCCTGAGTTTGGTAACGAACCGAGAAACCTAAGGCTAGGCTTGTGCACGGATGGGATGAACCCTTACGGTACTTTGAGTAGCATACACAGTACCTGGCCTGTGCTTTTGGTTATTTACAATCTACCGCCGTGGTTATGCATGAAACCAAGACACATCTTGTTGTCTTTGTTAATATCTGGTCCAAAGCAACCGGGCAACAAAATTGACGTATTCCTACAACCTTTGATAGAGGATCTACAACTCTTGTGGAATGAAGGGGCTACGGTTTACGACTCATTCAGTAAAGAGGACTTCAATTTGCGTGCTATGTTGTACTGCACAATCAATGATTTCCCCGCCTATGGTAATCTTTCAGGCTATTCAATCAAGGGGGCGTTGGCGTGTCCGATTTGTGGTGAAAACACTTGTAGCATTCGCTTGAAACATAGTGGGAAAACCGTGTATATGGGCCACCGAAAAATGCTTCCAAAAGGACATAAGTATCGAAAGATGGCGAAAGAGTTCGATGGGAAAACTGATCACAGCATGGCGCGCCAGCCTTTGACAGGTACAGAGATTTACAAAAAGTTGGATAATATTGTGAACAACTTCGGGCCGCCAACCAAAAGTGGTGAAAAAAGTGTCTGGAAAAAGAAATCAATATTTTGGGAACTACAGTACTGGCAGCATCTGGAGGTTAGACATTGTATCGATGGGATGCATGTCGAGAAGAACGTGGGTGAAAGTATCACTAGCACCCTTTTGAACATAAAAGGAAAGACAAAGGATCATTTGAAAGGAAGAAAAGATTTAATTGAGTTGGGCATACGCACAGAGCTTGGCCCGCAAGAACGTGGAAAACGCACATTCTTGCCTCCTGCCTGTCACACTCTGTCTAAAGAAGAGAAACATAGTCTATGCAGTACCCTTTACAACATCAAGGTGCCATCAGGTTACTCCTCAAACATAAGAAACCTAGTGTCCATGACAGATTTCAAATTAGTAGGAATGAAATCTCACGATTATCATGTCCTACTTCAAGAATTTTTGCCAATTGCACTACGTGGGATCTTGCCGGATGCTGTCAGACACACAATCACAAACGTCAGTGTCTTCCTCAAATCCATTTCGTCTAAGGTTCTTGATGTGGACACTCTGTCTAAATTACAAAAGGATCTTATTGTGACAATGTGCCAGCTGGAGATGTATTTTCCTCCATCGTTCTTCGACATAATGATACATCTCCTCGTGCATCTTGTAAGAGAGATTCTGATGTGTGGTCCTTTGTACCTTCGCTACATGTATCCGTTCGAAAGGTACATGGGTGTCCTGAAGAAGAAAATGAAGAACCGTCGTCACCCAGAGGGTAGTATTATAGAGGGCACTATCACAGAGGAAGTTGTAGACTTCTGCACCAATTACCTAGAAGGTGTCGATACCATTGGACTTCCACGTTCTAGACACGAGGGCAGATTGAAGGGTGTTGGCACGGTTGGAAGGAAACTGAAAAGAATTGACATAGACACTCTTAACAAAGCTCATTTAGTTGTGCTAAGTCATCTTGAAGATGTTGAACCATACTTTGATGAACACTTGTGTGTTTTAAGAGCACAATATCCAAACATGAGTGACGTTAGACTACAAAATGAGCAGAATAGGACATTTGTCCGATGGTTCAAAGAGAGAGTGTTGTCCGATCAGTCCACGAATGTGCCTGAACTGATTAAAGTAGTTGCATTTGGACCAAATCTGGATGTAATTTCTTATGAGGGGTACGATGTCAACGGATTCACCTTTTTCACAGAACGTCAGGATCAGAAGTCAACGAATCAAAACAGTGGTGTAGAGCTTGAAGCTTATCAAAACTTATATGACATCGGTGTCGTGGGTCATAGTCCTGTCTCAGTACAACAATCATATTTCGGTGTTATACAAGACATCTGGGTATTGGACTACAACAGCTACGAAATGTGTGTTTTCCGCTGTAACTGGGTTAACAACAATCATGGCTACCGTGAGGAGGAGCATGGTATGAAACTGGTTGATCTGTCTAGAGCTACTCCCACGGTTGAGCCATTCGTTGTTGGGACGAAGGTTAAGCAGATATTTTATGTAACTGATCCCTGTAATCCTAGATGGTCTGTTGTGCTTAAAGGGAGAAGAGGAATAGTTGGTGTGGATGGTGTGGTTGATGAGGATGAGTATGATGCAGAAGATGAACCTCCAACTGTTCCTATTTCATTGGAAGAGGCTGAGGTCACAGGTCATCGTGAGTATATACGATCAGACCATAACGAGGGAATGTGGGTTGAGAGATAATGGTGTATGTAAGTTATTACTATAAAAATTTATATGAAATTAACACTCTTTTATTTATTGCTTGTTTATGACCATTATGAAATGCTTAATTTAATTCAAATTGTATTTCAATCCTTGCAGGCATGGCTGATCGGACATGGCTGATGAAGAGTTCGATTTATTTTGTCGTCAGGAGGAAAATGAGCAGCAAATGGTACCGGTCCCATCTACATCTGCCGCTGCTGCTGTTGCCCCATCACATCTGCCGCTGCTGCTGTTGGCCCTTCCATGAGTGCACCTTCTACGAGTGCTACTCAGAGACCCAGAGGTAGAGGTCCGACCCGTGGGTTGAAACTGAGAAACCGGATCAGATTAGTCTTCTGTGGGACCAGTATGGGAGGTATGGTGGGGGCAGCAGGTCAGAGTTCGCTAGTATGCTAGGGACTCTGGCCAGATCACATTGCTGCATCAACCACACATGGAAACAAGTCCCGAAGAAGTAAGGAGACCATCTGGAAGAAGGTGCAAGAACGTACAAGATCCCAGAAGAAGTGAAGAAGACCGTTCTTTCTTTGGTGTCCGGCAAAGCTAAATCATTCCGCCACTACTTGGTTGAGCATTGGATCAACAGGGTGCCCCCACGTGAGCCTCCGCCGTATGTTGTGTACAATGGCATGATCACTGAAGAGGAGTGGAAGGAGTTCGTTGAGCGGCACGCCACCCCCGAGTTCAGGGTATGTTTGTGTGTACTCTTTTCTTAATTAATGCTCATAATGCTTTATCCCTGATTTTCTAATTAATTTCCTGTTGTACTTTCTTAACAGCAAGTACAAGAACAAGCACGGCAAAACCGTGAAGCTAATCTCTACCCCCACACCATGGGACGAAGGGGATATGTGGGCAGCCTCGAGGGATGGAAAGAAGCTGGTTTGCTGACACGGAGGAACGAGGATGGAAGTGAATGCCCGATCGAGGATGTCTCTGAGGCGAGGAGGGTGCAGATGTACATACTGCGATGGAACAACTGGCTAACCAAATTGTAAGTATTTGAAAGTAGCTGTTAAATATTTACTTATATACTCAAGTGTTTGTTGATCTTAAATTTAGTGTTAACTTCTTTGAAAATTGGACAGTACGAAGCGGCACAGAGAGGAGAAGTAGACTTACAGGCTCCTCCTTCTCAAGACGACGCTCAATCAAATGCTTGGGAAGAAGGATCACCCGGGGCGTGTTAGAGGATTTGGGGGAGAAGTACGTCAGAAGAACGTATTCCCGCCATCTGCTAGGAAGGGTCAGATGAGTGCTGTTGAAGTCGAGGCGATGGTAGAGCGTAAGTTCACTGCTGAGCGCCAAGCTAATGACGAGAAACAGGCTGCTGAGCGTCGGGCTATCGAGGAGAGGCTGCAGGAAGCGTTGAATGCGATTGCACATGCGACTACTCAGCAGCAGCAGCTAGATCCTCCTCGACTGTCTTCCTCGTCTAGTTGTGCTCCGGCCGCTGACCCGTACCCTTTTGCCAACATCCAGGTTATCTTTGTTTAACTATTTTTCTCCTAAAATAAAGTTATTTAAATAGTATTAGATTGGACTCACTTATTTTTTCACGTATTATCTCTGTTTATTAAAGGAGCAAAAAAATGTCATCTCCAAATACCATTAGAAGGGCACCCTGTAGATGGCCTACGGGACGGTGTTGCCATCAGGTCCACTCACGCTCATCAGTTTCGTACGTCTAACCCCATTCTACGCGCGTGTGACCTTGGACCTGATAGTTGATGGATTTGAGCATGCATACCTTCCGATGGTGTTGACAACAAATGCACTGATCGAACGAAGGGAGACATATTGCCCTGGCCAGCATGTTATATTGTTGTCACCGATGAGGTAAGACTGTTTGACAACCATTTAGTATCTAATAAAATGCATTATTTAGCATTAAGTGTCTAATCTAATCTATTATAGATCCCTGAGCTTCCTCGCCGCGTAACCCGGCCCAGACTAGAAGAGACCAGCGCGCCGGCGAATCCTGAGATCCCTGAGCTTCCTCGCCGCGTATCCCGGCCCAGAGAAAAGAGATCTGCGCGCCGGCGAATCCTGTCAGAAGTACAAGGGTATGTTCTAGATAAATGTTTAATGTTACTATAATAATCAATTAGTAATTATCTTTACATTTATGCTTTACTGTTTGTGTGTGAAGGGTAAGAATCCAGTGAGTCGGGGTGCGAAAGGTAAGAATCCAGCGCCCGTCCGGGGTCGCACCAGGACTTCTGAGGCGCCTAAAATAAGCTCGCACTGCCACAAAAACTTGTTAATGTTTTGGGGGCCAAGCAGATGAATCTCTACGACAAGATCATGTTGAAGTCATCTCAAACTAACAACTTCATGATGACGCTTCCAAAGTCGATGTTTCACTACGAAGAAGATATGATCACGGCAATCAACTTTGAGGACATCAGAGAGATGATGTGTGGAGATTATCTGAACATTAACATTATTCAAGCTTGTCTAAAGTAAGTGTTCTTTCCTCATACTGTAAAAACATATAGAATAAGTATCTATGAAGTTGCATTGGCTAACTTTTTATAGTACATGTGATATAATAGATGTCTGCTTGAGAGATGTGCTGAGAAGGACATGACCTCCATTACTGCGGTGTGCCCCGAGCGTTTATCGTACGACTCAGTCACTAGGGACCCGGGGAGGTTTTGTGAATACATGATTCATTGCTTCAATGTTGTTGATCAACAGAATAAATTATTCATTCTAATGCCGTATCACCAAACGTGAGTTCTAATATAAATTACATACTAATTAGCTAATTTTTTACCTTCATTTCTCATTTCATTTTGTATTTGACATTGTAGCCACCACTGGGCTTTGTTTATATTCTACGCTGCCACCGCTACTCTGCTCGTTCTAGATCCACTAGGGCAGTGGACAAATTCAACACTGAAGACTTAATCAAAGAGTAAGTTTTTATTACTATTTAATTGTTTGTAAGTTTTTTGAACCAAAATAATGTACTTGTTCATTTTGCTAAACGCTTTTGTTAATATATGTAACAGTTGTTACAAAAAAACCCCTCAGGGAGAGTTTGGTGATTTGACCGTCGATTACATCCAGGTTTGGTAATTCATGTATTTCATTCGTGCTGCTATTATCTTTGTACAATTGTTTTACATTTGTGAATTTTTGTGATTTAGTGCCCTACCCAAAAGGATTCTAAGAGTTGCGGGTACTACGTGATGCGGTATATGTACGAGTTCTGCGGGTACTTCCCAGGTTTTAAGAATGATATAGACAAGGTAATACGAACGCTGTCTTGTATTTAATTCTTTCGGCAGATTTTTTGTGTCTTTATCTTAATCTCATTATGTGTTCCATTCCTTTTCTTGTTGCAGATTAAAGAGCATTATGCCAGATTCAAGACTTATGCTCCTACCGACTTGTTGCATGTCAGAGAGAGCATGGCAGCCATGTTTATGAGAATGGAGTGGTAGACTAGCTAGCTCTGATGCTGCTATCATGGATTTTGTTTTTTTACAGTTTTCTGCACCGTTTTTGTACTGTTTTACGCTTCTGTTTTATGCTATTTCTTGCTGGGAGTCATCCTAGCTGTATCTACCATGTATAGGTTACACTGCTACCTTTGTAGCCCTCTGATTCTGTTAGTTGCTGCTGCTGTAACAGATTATATTTTTTGTAATGAATTGCTAGCTGCTGCTGCTGTAACAGATTCTAGCTGTTGTATTGAATATTTCTGTTGCAATTGTGCGCAGAGAATGAATTTGCAATTGTTATCTCTGTTGCAATTGTGTAACAGATTGAATATGCAATTGAATATGTTACAGATTTTTGATCTGGTGCTTTATTAGATGTTATCTCTGTTGCAATTGTGCGCAGAGAATGAATTTGTGTTGTTGGTATTTGATTCAGGTGGTTCAATTGTGCAGTTTCTGCCCTCTGTTGCTTATCTGTTACAATTCTGTCTCTGTTGCAATTGTGTAAATTTGTAAAAAAAAATAATAAAAAAATACACTTTAGATGACGGTTCTAACAATAACCGTCATCTAAAGTCCTTTGGGCGCGCGCGCCAAAAGACTTTAGATGACGGTTATTTCCAAAACCGTCATCTAAAGTGTCGACTTTACATTACGGTTATTGGTAAAACCGTGATCTAAAGTCCTTTGGCGCGCGCGCGCCAAAGGACTTTAGATCACGGTTTTACCAATAACCATAATGTAAAGTCAATGACACGTGGGCCGGAAAAGGGCCTTTAATTACGGTTTAAAACAGTAATTAAAGACGTCGCCATCTTTATTAACGCCCGCGTAGAATACGGTCCACAACCGTAATTATACACGGTTTTGGACCGTAATTAAAGGGTTCCGTTCCACCATGGCATTCAGCAGCTCTAGTTGGTATTATAGTGTTATCGAGGACATTTAGGAACTAGACTACCCCGTCGATTCTTTTCTAGTGTTTCGTTGCAAATGGGTAGACAATCGCCGAGGATACCAAAATGACGGAGGACTCACTTAGGTTGATCTTTCACGTGTCAGCTATACAGATGATCAATTTTTCCTAGGAAAGGATTGTGGTCAAGTGTGGTATGTTCAGGACCCGAAAGACTGTAGGTGGTCTGTTGTTCTACCTGGGAGAAGACCAGTTTTCGTTGAAAATGAAAACAATGACGAAGATGACCATGAGATGGTAGAAGAAACAAATTTGTTTCCTACAGGATTGGGGGATTCAAATCATGATGATTTCCAAAATGAATTGCTTTACACAAGGTCAGGCCATGTTGAGGGAGTTTGGGTTGAAAATGGAAAATAATCCAAGTACTTTTCATGTCAGGTAATACTAAATATCGGGTATATATGTTCTAAGTTCGATAGGTCATTTTTGTTTTGTTTTTTTATAATGTTATCTCAAGTATTTTTATTTCTGTGTTAAATGTTTATATCTATATCTCCTGATCTAATGCTTGACTTTTTTGTCAAGTGGCGATACACTTGAACAGTTCCTCACACTGGAGAAGGTGAACCACCACAGCAGGAGAGACCAGCTAAGCGGGTCACACGGGTGGTGTAAGAAGACTTCGAGGAAAGTCCATACCCAAACAAGAGGCGGGGTAGGCCCATCACAGCAAGCCGAAGAGCCAACAGCTACTCCATCATATCAAACCACCAAAAAGGTGGGGCCCCACATAAGGGATGAAGGCAAACAGACCCCCCCCCCCCCCCGAAGCGGTGCGGTTCAATGAGTACCAGCAGCCAAACAGGAGAATGGAAAGAAGGATTTTGTTGCTTACTCGGGCCATCAGGTTAAGGACTTACTACAATATCAACCACGATTGGAGGCAAGTGCCCAAAGGCGTTGAAGGACACATGTTTGACCGCCTCCAGGTAACCGATCACACATCTTTAATAGTATGTTTGCTGTAAAATATATGCAAGTGTTCTTATAATAACGTGTCACTATCGGTGTTGTCATATATGTAGGCACGTTTCTGCGTAGATCCGCTCATAAGGATCGTGTGCTACAGGCAATGGGTCAGTAGTTCGGGACATAGACATCTGCTTGCCAAAAAGTTTATCTACAATGCGAAGAGTGTAGTGAGGTGGATTCGGATGATCAGATGCAAACAAGTGATGAAAGGCCACCGTGGGAGAAGTATGAGGGTATCACCGAAGAGCAGTGGATACAGTTCGTGAGGCTCATCATACGAGCAGTTTTTGGGGATTTGATTGTCTTGTTCTCTTATTCATTGTATCAATTTGTATAATTCATTACATAATATATACGTAATTAAAATTTTGTGACAGGCTTTTAGTGTGAAACAACAAAACGCGAAAAAAAAAAAACTTGTACCCTCATCACTTGGCGGACAAAGGTATCGCCGAGCGTACCAGAGAGAGTGGGAGAAACAAGGTTTAATACATTCGGATGTACCTCTGAGTGCCAGTGACAAGAGGATGAAAATCTATGCACTCAGTCATTCTCAAAAAATCAAATCCTCAAATCCTCAGTACGATGATGCCGCAAGAGCTGTTATCAGTCAAATGGTAAGTATTAAAATTATAAATAGTATAATGATGCTAATTCAATACTAAAAATTTGTTTATGTGTAACTTTCAACTAATTCATAACGACATTTGTATAATTCATAATAGGGATGAGTTGAGCTCCCAAGTGTCCTAGGGTTACTTGGATCTAGTAGGCATCATGATCCCCGTTCTTGCGCTCTTGGAAATATGGATCATCCGGTCCGTGCTATCGGTTTTGGTGGCCAAGTGGAATCCGTTCAAGCTTTTGGAAATCCAGGGTCTAGGAAACATGACCAAGGAACATGATGACGTATAAAGAGAATTTGCGCAAGAACTGATGATGATGAAGGAGCAGGGATCGCTGAGATTGTACCTAGAATGCGAGCCGAGATGTGTAGCAGTCAAGAAGTTTCTAGACCACCAGTTCCCCCACCCATTTCAGACGAAGACTACACCTGTGCGGGGGAGTAGTAGTAGCGTTCACTCGGGTGATCCGTTTTCGTATGCATCTCTCCAGGTTAGACTAAATTGTTATTTACAATGTATAAGAATTTAAATTTCACTTGTTGTTAGCAATCTATAAATGGTCTAAATATTTCTTTTCCCTGTAATATTCAGAATCGTCTGGAGTGCACACTGTTCTTAAATATTGAGAGATAAGGATGTTATGATGGCGTCGGGTAAGCTGTTTCCTTCTTCTCCTATCGATGTGGTGATGAGATGTGGTGAATGCGTCAACTATGCTTAATAGCCCTTACCATGTTCGGGTTATTTGTGGATGATGTGGTGTCCGAACATGGTAAATGTTGGATTGCCGGTGGCTACACCTGGTATGTGTATATGCGGCTGTCTCAAACTTGTACAGTTCAGTGGCCAGTTCGGTTGGTCAAACTCGCGGGGCAGGTAAGCAAACTGAATAATTACTCTGAAATTATATTCATTTACAGTATAGTCTAGTTGTATTATGTTATAAAATTAATTAAATACTAAGAAAACATTGGACCCAATCTGATAGGAGGAAAGAAAGAAAGAGTAGTGCTCAATTAGTTCTTGCCCCATCAGTTCTAACAAAGGCATCTATGTCAATTTCAAGATTAGAGGTAATTTAGTGCAGTGAGAAATACTCGATGCATTGTCTCCTAATCTAGCAATGCTGCACTAGGCACTACTATTGACGCCACTTGATCATGACGCAATTACATAACGGTCGATCAATGATATTTGATTTGGAGCAAGGTTCTCAAATTAACATTTATATGACCGATTTGAGGATGTATTCAAGAGGGATAGGTGAATGTATCAATTATCAAGTGGCCATGCTGTGAGTGATTACCACCTGTACATATTTGAATTGAATTTTGAATTAGTGGTGATGAAATGTTAAATCGCTAATGATATTGTCTTTATGGTGCAGACATGTGCAATACAAGACGGTTGACAGAACATGACAACAACAGTTTTGGTTACTTGTGTCCTGCTATGTGCTCTGAGGCGACAATGTCAAGTGACATCCAGGGCCTTCTGCAATACTTGACATCCGCAATCTATAATTATGGGCAACAAGTCTTATGTTATGCTACCAGTTCATCAATGGTAACTTCATCATCCGTTTCTAAATATGTTATATCTATAAATTTTGCTATTTTTTAATGATCATTAATTAATTGAATTCAATTAATGGTATTCCAATACTTGAACAGCCGACACTTGTCTTTACTAGTTTTGTCAATGAAGTACCCTAGGACTTTTCAGTTTGACTCACTTGGTAGGAATCCCAAGAAACCATTGATAGCAGTTGTACTCGTAAAATGAGTTGATTATCATGTGCAATAACGTTTATTGTTTAATCTTTTGGTTGAAAACTTGTAACTTACAGTGTTTAATATTAAACTATATGTTGGGTTTAATTTAGTGCCTTTAAAGCTGCATTGATGACATTGCAAAAACCGGTGAACAAGATCCCGTGGAACATTGTAAAGGTATTGTTTATTGATTGGTGTAATGTTGTAATACTTGTAAATACTTGAAAGAATGATGGTGAACATGTATATGTATATGTATAGTGTCCAATGCAGCCTGGAGGTTGCAAATGTGGATAATACGTCATGAGATTTATCCATGATGCAGTAGGCGCGATGACACGCAAGGTTAGATTTGTTTAAAGTTTTGGTTATATACTGTTATATGTTGTTACACTTGTAGTTTATAATTAATGTTGTTTTTTTTTTACTCGAGGCTTTTGAATTGGTAGTGTCGACTTATGAAGATGGGCACATTGTTGAGATTCGAGGATTAGGCAGAATACATCATCACAAATTTTGTTAATTGATTCTATATTTCTAGCTGAATAGTTGTAACTCGTCACATTAGTAGTTGATGTGTGATTGATATTTGAATTATAATTTTGGTATTACATTATAAACTTTACTCTTCATTTTATGATTTAGTTAATTTGTTATGTAATAGTTGGGCTGTAACCCCATTGATGGTGGCGAAATGTGGAATTGATTGGCCCTTTGTGTTGGCATTATATGTGATACACATGTCTGGTTGAGAATTGAAGTGTGTAAGGGTATATATAGAGCTACCATGGTAAAAAAATGGCCTATTTTGGCGGTTGTTATCTTGCAACCGCCGAGATAACCTCGACCTACCCGGTCCTAGGTCGGTCCCAGAGTCGGTTGGTTCCAGAATGCTTTCTAGCATTAACCAACCCAGAGCCTATCTCGGCAGTTGTAAGGCTACAAACGCCAAGATAGCCGCGACCGACCCTGTCCCTGGGTCGGTCGATTCCAGAATGCTTTCTGGTATTGACCTTCCTAGGGGCCGACCCAGGACCGATTCAAAGCCTATCTCGGCAATTGTAAGGTTACAATCACCGAGATAGACGTGTTTAGTAATTGATTTTACAGAGCATCTATTTTGGTGGTTGTAAAGACAACCGCTGAGATAGGTCTACCTATTTTGGCGGTTGTACAACCGCCAAAATAGATTCTCAGACCTATTTCGGCAATCTCCATTTCAGCGGTCTCCATTTCGACGGTTCACAACTGCCGAAATAGGCCCCTATGAACCACCGAAATCCTTTTTTTCCACTAGTGCGGGTGCAATTTTCCATCCCGAGCTACACCTATCCTAGATTACTTGGTTTAGTTTTATTGTTTTTCTTTATATCTTTGATTATCCAAATAAAAATCCAAAAACACCCCAATTTACATTTATGCACTTTTATTTATATCTTTGCACAAACACTAAACTTATAATTGATTAGATAGTTACGAAGTCCCTGTGGATACGACCTTGTTGGACTACAATGACTGGGTTCACTGCCCATAGTTAGCAAGATAGTTTCACAATTATTTTGCACAACAATTAATCCTGGTATGACAAGAAGAGCTTTGCTATCCAGAATCTTCAGCTTTACTTCTCTTCCAAAAACCATTTTTGCAATTCTTTGATTTGTCTCAAACTTTCATCCCCTAGGATAACGACTTGAAGCATAGTAGTATCTATACCATGCCCAAGCTTCCCATAGTTGGAGAAAGTCACTATTTCCCTTCGAATAGTTGTTTTGTCACTTTATCGTTTATTGTGTAGTCATTGCTTCACAGAAACATAGATCTTCAACCAATAAAAACGGATCAAACTACCAAAGCTCTAGTACCATGTTAAAAACCAAAACAAAGATTGTTTGAAGATCTAGTTTTTTAGAATTCATCTTCTTGAAGAGAGAATTGGATGAGAGTCTTTTATTATTCTGTACTAATCTATTGTGAATCCTAATAGAACATGCCCCTAGCCAAGATTATATAGGGAGCGAGTCCAGACTAGCAAGAAAACAAGACCGGAAACATCCTAATACTAACAAGAAACTTGCTACAAGGAAGCTAAATTAAGGAAGACTAAAATAAATTAAAGATTACATAAGGAAAGACTAAAATAATGGAAGATTTACATAAAGAAGAGTAAAATAAAGAAAGGATTACGCATAATCATAACACACTAAAAGGTTAAAGTGCAAATAAAAGAGAGTTGAAATGAGATTACAGTGGGAAAGGATTTCCATTGGTTGTATGCAAGAATGAAAATAAGTATTGATCAGGGAACCTTAAAAAAAACTCCCCCTTCACCTAGTGCTTTATGGGCCAATCAAACACAAGTAAGGGAGTGAGACCTCTTTTTTCTGTTCATAACTCATGTTTCACCATCGTCACAAACATCCCCTTAATGAACTCAAAACCCTAGGAAATTATATTTAGTATGTTGTTAACCTGTTTTTATCTTTCTTTTTTTGGTCTACCACCAGATTCTCCCTATTGAACTATATCCAGATCGAGGATCAGTTATGGGTGGATATGTTCTAGTCCCCTCCCAATAGCCATTGAGGGGGATCAAACTGTGGTTCTCCCTACCAAGTTCAGTCCCAATCACCACTGAACCATCGGGTATTGGTAGGTTTTATCCTTTTGACATCTTTGATTAATCTAAAAAAATAAAAAGGTAAACCTTATTTAAGATCCTGCTTTTGTTAATGACTGCTAGGTGAATTTCACTTCATTCTAGGTTTTGAACTAAGAATCCAAATGTATCCAATTAGTTTTTATGACGGATAGTCAAAATAAATAAACAGAATAAGCATTAAATAAAATGAAAAATATGTTTTACCCTAATGGGCTCAACTATTTACGTGGTATAGATTAGTCTAACTCGGACCAAGTATAAAGAATTTTTTTTTATTTGTGATTTTTTTTTTTGCCAAAGTGGAAGTTTAAAATAATCTTACAATAGTAATAATGATATAACTCAAGGTTTTTGTATGACGTCTACTTCCAAGTTGCTAATGTAAGCAAATAATATTATCTAAGTTATACTTTTGCTTCTTAGAAAATGGCTGAATCCTAAAACATACCCATTAGGATAGAGAAATCACTAGGTTTTGAAAACTTCTCAGTGATTTAGAAGATCTCATGATGGTTAAATGCCATCTTAGGGTAAGTGAGTCTAACTAGTTTGAATGCCGTCGTTTTATAGACCAAGGATTGGTATCCTACAACAAAGTGGGTTGAATGGAGTGTCAACTAATGTCAAAACAAGCTTTTCTTATTAGCGGTTCGTGTGGAATTTTGAGTTAT
Organism: Limonium bicolor; assembly: GCA_023374045.1. NCBI lineage: Eukaryota > Viridiplantae > Streptophyta > Magnoliopsida > Caryophyllales > Plumbaginaceae > Limonium > Limonium bicolor. The sequence continues at coordinate 39,060,167 of CM041781.1, forward strand.
GGATGATTTCAGGCTTTCAGCAGCATACCACCGTTAATTTGTTTCGAGAGTACGGTTTGAACGTACCTCCATATTTAAGACTTGATTCAAGTGCTGTGGCTTGTTTATGTGGTGCTAGTTATTTGTTGAGCTGAATTTACATAGTTTCACTCTCACATATCACATCTTCAAGTGGTTATTACCAAGCCACTTTTATTCTTTGCCTACCCCATGTGAATTGAAGATGACCTCGAAGCATCAATGGCAGTGAAAGTTTTTTCCTCTATATTTTTAACAAGGGTGTATTGTAACACCCTGTATTTTGCCTCAAATGAAAAACACAACGATACGCATCTTACGCCACAAACGGAATTGAAAACGGACTTCAAACGTGTCTTAAAACTGAGAAAGAAGGTTTGTCCGAACTTGTGTCCGGACGTTGATGTACAGACACAAGTCGAGAGGAAATATGTTGAGAAGGTCAAAGTGTCAACTTGTGTCCGGACATTGATGTTCGGACACAAGTCGAGAGTTATAATCAAGAAGTGGAAATGTCCGAGTTTGTGTCCGGACATTGATGTTCGGACACAAGTTGAGTTAAAATATAAGCGTCCGAACATGTAAGTTCGGACACAATTTATGATAAATCCAAGTACGTGGTCCGAACATTGGTCCGAACATGTAAGTTTGACCAATGCCGAGACTTACAGTTCAAACCTGTCCTTGCATGCTGTCTGAACATGTAGGTTCGGATAGATGTTCAGACACACTAATACTACGAAAATAAATGCTTTCGAGTCTGTCCAAACATGGATGTCCGGACGAACGTTTGGACAGGTCCAAATCTGTGAAAATTTGAAGGTAAACAACTTTGAAAAGTGCATAATAACACCGCATTCTTGATTGTGTCTAAAGATGAATAAACTAGAATTAAATTGATCAAATGTTAATATAAAAACGCAAAACAAATCAAATCATACCAGAGTGTTACCGTCACACTCAACCCCTTGAGTGCTCAGGCTAAACCTTTAACAATTCAACAAAACCAAATATTCAAAACATTGTAACTCAAAATATTGTATCTCAGTCATAGAACAACATTCCTAATAACTATGTGATAGCGTGATTCCCAGCCCAACTTCAGCAAGCCATACCTGTGATAAAAAAAACAATATACAAACATGAAAGGGATCACGCAAATGAGTGAAACTGAGTAAATCCTGCCTCATAATGTGAAATACATTCTGAAAACTTGTAGTCGTTAAACAGTTAACAAGAGTAGCCTTTCTTAACAAAACAACTTATTTACCAATTACCAATTTCTAGAACCAAAATCATCAGGGGAGCTTTCAACAGGAAACAACCACAAGTCATAAACAGACGGCCACGAATGAACCGTAATGATATATCCCTCCCCTAAGTCCTTAAGTGTGCACACCCCCCCCCCAGAAGGTATTCTGACCTAAAGGATTAGATCATAGAGCTTAACTGTGTTTCATTGTTCGCAGCGCAAATGAAATGTATAGTCCGGGTACTAAGTACCAAAAATTAATGTATAGTCAGGGTACAAAGTACCAATAATCAAGGTATAATTAGGGAGCACCAAGAGCCCCAATAATCAAGGTATAATCAGGGAGCACCAAGAGCCCCAATAATCAAGGTATAATCAGGGAGCACCCAGAGCCCCAACAAGTAATCAATTTCTAGTGAAAGCCTCCCAAAACGAAACTCCAGTTGTAAAATTCCACCATCAGTTCACAAACGTAGGGAAATAATTTCCTAATTCCCAAATCCTTAATCAGGGTTTCTAAAACATCTTTCGATAATCACAACTTACACAATAAAGCAAACATGAGCACAAAATTTACCTGTGTACTCACACCACTGATGAGGAAAGCACAGAAGAATCACAAGTAGCGCCCGCCAATGAATTCAGGATCTACAATTGCAAGAACCACCAATTAGAAAGCCACCAAACAATCAACCAAAATAAACCAGACCTTACCCAGGTAGTAGACCTTACCCTTCTAGACTCTAATTTAGCACCAGGGAAGAGCTTGTAGAACGCAGAGGGGAACGAAAGATTTGTAATTGGAGAAGACGAGCGTAATGATGATGAGCGTAACTGTAGGATCGGGTGGCTAACTCAAACCAACCAAAGGTGTGAGTCTAAGAGTTGGTTTGACTCAATCAGCCTTCGTAAGTGAGAAACACTCTGTGATGCAGAGGCACTCAATCGAATTGATTAAACTAAGCGTGCGGAAGACTCTTGCGGTAAATGAAACGAAACGATGAAAAGAGAGAAGGACTCTGTTGAACTCAGCAAGTACACAAATAAGCTATTTCATTTCATGGTCAAATAAAACAACTTACAAATGTCCACTAAGTAGAAATGATCTACTTAGCGGTTTTTCACTCACTCACCCAAGACACTTTCTAATCAGATCAATGGTAAGCGTAGCGAAACTAGGATCTTCCTAGGCAGAGTCTATCTAAATGCGCTAACTAACTTGGTACGTATTCTCTCTCTCTTTATGGCTTACAAAGCGATTCTCTTTCTCTCTCTAAGCTCTGAAACAATCCTCAATGAAAGCACACTTGAAACTGACTATTACACACCTTATTTATACTATCAATACAGCCGGTAGGTCGAAGGAGTTAGTTCCGAAAATACCGGAACTAACTTAGTGGCCAACTTCCAACGGCTTTGAGTAGTCTTCTTACTTGAGCCGCGATCTTCGGGTGTTGAGGGAAGACTTCATGACCATTGTGGCATTTAAGGCATTCCCGAGTTGACTCCTTATTATTCGCAACAGCACGGGAGTTCTTAGTTGTGTGGACTCTATTGAAGCGGCTCACTCTTTGTGTCAGTCTAGGGATGATTGACTCTGTCGAGGTGATAGGCTATCTCTGCAACACTCCGATGTCCCAACAGTTTTCCCCTTGTTGCTGATGATAGCAAACCTCCGTGAATCCCGATGGAGTCAATCCTGAAATAGAAACACAAAGGACTAGGGGAACCGACCCTGTCAAAGTTCCCCCTTAATAGCAGCAGTAGTAGTTGAGTTCAAAGACTCCATTTAGGTTCCCCCTAAATCGCAGAGGGACTCAAGGCAAGCGAACATTAAATAGGCAGTGTAATAGGCAGGATAGGACGTAGTATATTAAGCAGTTAAAATAGAAGACCACATGGTCCAGCAGCAGAAATCCAAGAGCAGTTTAAAAACAACAATAGAGTCACCCGTACACCAGATGTGATTCACCGCTTCCCCCTTTTGCTTTCATCAGAGGGAAGCCCACAGTCACACATGGCTAAGTCCTAACACTATACACACGTCATGGCTAAGGGGTTGGGGTCAGGGTGGATTGGATGTCAAGGAGTTGTTCTTGCAAGGCCGCCACGGTCGTCTCTATCCCAGCGAGTCAATCCATCATCCGCGTTTGGCCCTGAATCAACTCTGCCGCCTGCGCAAGAAGTCGCTCCACTTTCTCCAGGAGGGGTAGGAGAGAAGCTTGAGGGACTGCCTCTTGAGAAGTGGAAGTTCCCGTCGTCGTTGGAGGTGATGGTGGGGGCAGCAGCTTGGATTTGTCGATAGATGTCAGCCGATTCAGATAGCGGAGGTTGATGGTGTCTGCCTCTTCGATGGACTCTGGCGTCGATAGCGCCAGTGGTACTTGAAAGAATTGTAGAATCCGAGGCAACTAGAAAACATACCCCAGGGAGTGTTTCGGGGTGTCGACAGACTGGGCTAAGTGGTGGAGTACAATGTGGGCCAGATTAATGGAGTGACAATTAATGATGCAGTACATAATGGTGAGGTCCAAGCAGTTGACCATGAGATTTCCTTCTTTTCGGGGGACAATGTTTTTTATGACAAGTATGTGTAGGAGTTGGTGTAGAATGGAGAGATCGCCACGGGGTATTGGTGAGCCAATCTTTTTCGTGGAGGAGAAAAAGTGGTATATTTTATTTTGTGGGACCCCGGGGATTTCAAAAAGGACTCCTTTCTCATAGAAGGACAGGCCAGTAGCAGGGACTCCAAAAATTTGAGACAGTTTTTCAAGATTAAAGAAGATTGGTGAGGAATTAACAAAAGATTGGGCTTCACCGTTTCGGATAACCAGATTTTGAAAGAAGTCTACAGACTCTTGGGGATACCACTCCGTTATCTCACAGAAAAGGTGTTTCCACCCTTGAACCTCTAGCATGGTCACTAACTCTCCCAAGTTTGAAGATAGAGCCCATGAGAAATCGAGGAACTTACCCCTGACGATATTCCGTTCTGAGGCAGGGTCCCCGAGCATGTTGCGGTGGTTGAAGGGGTCTATCTTCGCACATCTTCGGTGCGGCTTTGGAGGTTTCTGGTCTCTGGCGAATGTGGCGCCAGTAGAAGCATCGTTTCTGGCCGTGGGCAATTCTTGGACTGGAGACGATTCGCCGGAACCAGAGGAGACTGGTTGCGCCTTGACAGAAGAACGGAGAATCCTTTTGCTGTGGGTCGAGTAGAGGTTTGGCTTTTCTCTTGCGGGGTTTAGGTTTAGGAGATTTACGAGGTGTTGCAGATTTTGCGAGAGATGCAGGTGGGGTTGGAGTTTGATAAGTGTCCAAATGAGCATGTTTTATGGGTGTATTTCATATGTTATATTAGCACTTTTCTTGCTCATTTCTCCACTTTGGTTAGTTTTCCTCTAGTTTATGTTTTATTGGTTATCTTACAAATTTATTGGTTAAACATGAGGAAAACCAAGCTAGGAGCAAAGTAGACGAAGAGACGAACGCGTAGGCGCAAACGGGTCGAAAAATGGAGTCCAAACGAAGAATCGAGTGCCGGTCAAAGTTTGAAAAGAAAACGAGTCAAATACACACGTCCGGGTCACGTCTGGGGATAAAAGGCCAGACGTGACACGGATCGATGTGTTAGAGACGTCCGGGTCACGTCCGTGGAAAAAAAGGCCGGACGTGACACAAGGACAAAGCCATGTCCGTGGCATGTCCGGGTAAAACAACACGGACAAGAGATGAAGGTGTCCGAGGCGTGTCCGTGGAGAAAAGGCCGGACAAGAAGTGGCGTGTCCGTGTGCTGTCCGAGGAGAAAAGGCCGGACAAGGGAAAACCTGTCCGTGGATTTAAGGCCGACAGAAAGAAATGTCCTCGCCTGTCCATGGAATTATGGCCGGACAACACTGAGAGACGTCCACCCAAATAAGGCCGGACAAGAGATAGAAACGTCCGCCCATTTATGCAAGGACACAAACAAGCAGTCGTCTAAATGCAACCCAGATCCTGCAACTTGACGCGACCGTCTTCCCCATTTTTCTTGCGGCGCCTGCAAACACATCTATCTACCCCATCAGCAATATCAGGCGCCTGCGCACACCTTAAATTACTCACGCGTGTTCCAGTTCTGTCTTCTTCCTCTTCCTTTCTTCTATATAAACACACTGCACCTTCAACCAAAAACACACGTTCGACCCCCAGAACTCAACACTCCAAATCACTCATTCCACATACAAATTCCTTCGTACACCTCCACTCTTCGTTCTCTTCATTTCTCCATTCACCATCCACACCTCCACAACACCGCATTATTATTACGTCCTAACCTCTGACTGACATATTACCAGTTAATATGTCAGGCTAAGGAGGATTTACTCCGGGCGAAGGTTTAATTATAGTTTGTTTAGTTATGTAATCTATATTTCTACCGGTTAAAATAAATACAGTTTGTTACGATTAAAGATTATCTCTCGGCTTTTTAATAAATTTCATGAATTTATTAAAATTCTTTACAAAGTCTATTATGATCAGATCAGTGACCAATAGACAGGTTTATTAAGCCATAAATCTGGAGAAAGCTTATTATGATTTAATAAGTTAGTATTTTCAGACGCAAATATAATTCCTCGCACTTAATTCCGTTTACATGTGTTTTGCTCGAATCTAGAATAGACCGAGCATTTTCTGGTAAACGAGTCCTTTTGAGACTATGATTTAGTCCTTAAGATAGTAACACGAATTTTGCCAAACTATTATAATAAACCGGTAGAGATAGCATTATTAATCAGATTATATAAACCTTAACCCGGAGTCCCGTTTAATTTATCTTCTATTCAGTTAATTTTATCTGCTATTTTACTTTTCAAAAACAAGTCAATTAATTCCCCCCTTTTGTGACAAGCTTAGGTACTATATTATTTCGCTATAAGTCCCACAGTTTGACCCCGGCAGCTTCTGTCTTACTATACTACTGCGACCGGGTTTTATTTGCAGCCCGACGGATATTTAAGTTGTTAATTTCTTTCTCAATTGTTTTAAGTACACCAGTTCCAACCACTCTCATTTTCCAGTCTGCAAAATGGCGCCGTTGCCGGGGACTTGATTTATTCTAGTCCCTAAGCCCGGATAATTCACTTGCTATATTATAATATTCTGTTTATACTATTTTGTTGTTTGTTTGTTTTATTTCTACTAACTTCTGTTATTTAATTATTCCAGCAATTTAAATATCGCATTAATTACTGTTATTTATTTTCCCTATCATTTACTTTACTATCATTTCCTTCCCAGTTATTTAAGTTTCCATTGTCATTTAAAATTCCAGTTCACAAACTACTGACATTTAATTTCAGTAAACTAATTTCTAACATTTAAATATTGTCATTTAAATTCTGTCAACTAACTCCTAACATTTTAATTATGTCATTTAAATTTTGTCATTTAAATTCCAGTTCTTTATTTTATTGTCATTTAAATTACTGTCATTTAAATTCCCTTGTCATTTTAGTTCCAGTAATTTAATTCTGTTGAAAAACAAAAGAAAAAAAAAGTAGTTCTTAATTTTTGAATTATTTCTGTTTAACTGTTTAATTTTCCCCTCCCTATTTCTGTCCTTTTCTTTATTTATTTTAATTCACATCACGAGTTTCTTTTTTTGTTTTGAGTGATGAATGCCTTTTACCAGGTCGCACAGCCTCCCGGAAAATATTAATAATCACACGGTTAGCTATATCCCAGAGATCGAGAGAACCTTTTTGCGCACTCTAAGGCAGAAACGATCTCAACAAAACATAACCACCACAGTGATAGAATCTAACCCGGAAGCTGACATGGCAGCTTCACCAGCGACAGTTCGAAACATCAACAGGCCGTCTAATCAAGGACAACAGCCTGCCATCATCCTTCCCCACCTTACCCCATCCGAATATGATGAGTGGCAAAAGCTAAAACCATATCATCAGATCCGATGTGTAAAGGAGTTGGGCATGTTTGATGGCTCCAGTCCTGACGAAGCTCTGTTACATGTTACCAAGTTCTTACAGCATGCCAACAGTCTAACCGCGACGCAGTACTTCAATACGCGAGACTGTCATTATTCTCTCACAGCCTGACAGGAAATGCGAGCAAGTGGTATCACAGCCTTACACCAAGTACCATTGGTACTTGGGATGAAATGGCCACCAAGTTCTACGACAAATTCCTGCCCCCGAGCCGAACGTTGGAAATGATTGCTGAGATCTACAATTTCAAGCAGCCAGGGTCGGAAAACATCTGTGAAACTTGGGACCGTTTCAAAGGACTACTACTTACTTGTCCTCACCATGGTCTCACGAAAGAGCAAGTATCTCAATTGTTCTACAAAGGCTTAATTGGTTCGTGTAAAACAATGGTACTATCCTCTTTAGGTGCTGACATTTTGAAAAAGCCCGGAGCGCAGTTTCTGAATGGCATAGAATCCCTCTGCGAAGAGATCAGAGACTGGGCCACAGGTGGATCAAGAGGCGGCACTCCAGGTTTATACCATGTTGGGGAAAGTGATAACAAGTTTGTCCAGCTGATGAAAAGCCATGAGCAACTCATGGAGAGCAATGCGCAGCAGGCAACAAAAGTAAGTACTCTGCAGAAAGTAGTTGAGCAGATGGCCATGAACTCCTACCCCCAACAAGCAAAGTCGATGACTTCTCAATCATCTACAATCCCTCCAGGCTATGCTCCTCTATCTCGATCATCTCCTGATATTTCTTGTACGCAATGTGGTGGGCCTCATGATTATGAACAATGCCCCCAACTACAAGAATTAAATCAGCAGAGGAGGCAAACTATATTGGCAACAATTTAGGGTACAGGCAACCTTGGCAACGTAACATGCAACCTAATCTTCGCTACTCAAACACCGACAATATTCAAAACCCACATACACTACAACCATCTCAAAATTACAGACCTCAGTCCAATTTTCAAGGAGGCCAAAGGCAGTATCAGCAACAGCCTTATGGCAATGATGCTTCTTCAAGCCGACCGACTCAACCTCCTTCGAATCCTGAATCTGAAATGTCCCAAATGCAAGAGATGTTTAAGGCAATGATGGGTAAGTCCCGAGATACGCAAGAGGAGGTCGCAGCCCTGCGCAAAGACCAACGAGCCTTGCAATCACAAATTCAACAACTACTCACCCAACAAAGACCTCCTGGTCAACTCCCTTCACAAACTAACCCCAATCCAAGAGAGCAAGCAAATTCAATCCTTGTAGAAGATGGCACATTCCAATCAACAAACTTGAGTGCAATCTCCCTAAGGAGTGGAAGAGAACTTGCTACCAGAAAAGAAAAAGAAAATCAAGAAGAGGTCAGCATCAATGATGAAGACACAACCAATCTAGCCTCACCTCCCCAGAAATCCAAGTTCCTATTCCTGCTACTCCATCTCCATCTCAAATAACTATCGACATTCCATCTTCCTCTCCTAAAAACAGTGAACTCCCATTTCCCAACAGGATGAAAAAGAAGCACCTAGATGAACAGTTTTCCAAATTCTTAAGCATTTTCAAGAAACTGACTCTCGACATCCCTCTAATCGATGTTTTGCAAGAGATGCCCAACTATGCCAAATTTGTAAAGGATCTCTTAACAAAGAAAAAGAAGAAACCTCGAAAAGAAACAGTTCACCTCACGGAGGAATGCTCTGCTGCCCTTCTTCGAGCACTCCCTCCCAAACAAACGGATCCGGGAAATCCCATTATCCCGTGTTTTATAAGTGGAGTGGACTGTGGAAGCGGTTTATGCCACCTAGGAGCTAGTATAAATATCATGCCCGACGCCACCTTCTTGAAAGTAAAAGGAGGGGAGATGCAACCGGTTCCTTTCAAACTCCAACTAGCTGACAGATCAGTGATCAAGCCAATGGGAATAGTCCGAGATCTGGTGGTTGGAGTAGCTCACTTTATCTTTCCAGCTGACTTTGTCATTTTAGAAATGGACGACGATGTTGAGGTTCCTCTGATTTTAGGACGACCGTTTCTAAGTATTGCCAAAGCCATTATTGATGTCACGATGGAAAAATCACTTTGACATATGAGGATGAAAAGATCGAATTCGATATGCAGAAAATGATGAAGAAAAGCTCTAACTTTTCTCCTCACACTAAGACAGTGGGATTAACAGATGATGATGAGGAGGAAGGCGATTTTTCTATAGATGAAGACATGTATTCCCTATCTTCCTTCCTGAAAGCTGAAACTGAACCGCTAGAGCAAGTATTAGTTACTTCTTTAGAAGAAAAAGTGGAGGACCCGGAAGTTAACGCCATGCTGGCGTCTGTAGAGAAAGGAAGGGCAGGTTATCAAGCCTACCGGCCACCAATCGAAAGACTTGACAGAAAACACAAAAATCAATTCCCTCAATAGAACAGCCACCAGAGCTCGAGCTTAAGGAGCTACCTTCTAAACTAAGTATGCCTTTTTAGCTGACAATGACCGTTTGCCTGTCATTATTTCCTCTTCTCTGAATTCCGGGGAGGAAACTAGGTTACTTGAGGTGTTGAAGAAGCACAAAACAACAATCAGGTGGACTATCGCTGACATAAAAGGAATTGACCCCTCCTATTGCACACACCACATCTATATGGAGGACAACTACAAGTCTATCAGGCAACCCCAACGTCGGCTAAACCCAAACCTGAAGGAGGTAGTTAAGAAGGAGGTTCTGAAACTCCTAGACGCGAACATCATTTATCCTATCTCTGACAGTCCATGGGTAAGTCCTGTTCAAGTTGTCCCGAAAAAGGGAGGCATTGAAGCTGTAATAAATGACAAAGGAGAAGCTGTTCCTCAAAGAAAAATACTGGTTGGCGCATGTGCATAGATTATAGGCGCTTGAACTCTGCAACCAGGAAGGATCACTTCCCTCTACCTTTTATCGATCAGATGCTAGAAAGATTGGCAGGACAGGAGTATTATTGTTTCTTAGATGGTTTTTCAGGGTACTTCCAGATTCCTATTGCGCCAGAGGACCAAGACAAGACAACTTTCACTTGTCCTTATGGTACCTTTGCGTATAGAAGAATGCCCTTTGGACTGTGCAATGCTCCTGCCACCTTTCAGCGTTGTATGCAGGCGATCTTCGCAGACTTCATCGAGCAGAGTATGAGGTATTCATGGATGATTTTTCTGTCTATGGATCTAGTTTTGATGTTTGTTTGGGCAGCTTGATCAAATTCTTGGCCGATGTGAGGAGACAAATCTAGTCCTCAACTGGGAGAAGTGCCACTTATGGTCAAGGATGGAATTGTGCTCGGTCACATAATATCTGCTATGGGGATTGAGGTAGATCAAGCCAAGGTGGAGGTAATTGAGAAATTGCCAAAACCTACTTGTGTGAAAGAAGTGAGAGCTTCTTAGGGCATGCAGGATTTTATAGACGGTTTATTCAGGATTTTTCTAAAATTGCAAAACCATTAACTGATCTGCTTCTGAAAGAAGCCCCGTTTGTTATTTCGGATGATTGTATCTTCTTTTGATTTAATTAAACAAAAATTGGTAGCTGCTCCCATTGTTTTTTCACTTGACTGGTCATTACCCTTTGAGATTATGTGTGATGCCAGTGATTTTGCAGTAGGGGCGGCTCTGTGCCAAAGAAAAGATTCTACGAGTTATTGCTTATGCGAGCAAAACTCTGGATAATGCCCAAAGGAATTACACAACCACCGAGAAAGAGCTCCTAGCAGTTGTATTCTCCTTAGATAAATTCAGATCATATTTATGGGGAAGTAAAGTGATTATTCACACTGACCACTCTGCTCTTAAATATTTGTTCACTAAGAAAGAGGCCAAACCACGCTTGCTTCGTTGGATTCTCTTGTTACAGGAATTTGACATTGAAGTTAGGGATAAAGTGGTAAGTTAAATGTTGTGGCTGACCATCTGTCTCGGTTGGTAGTTCCTGACGATGGTGTACCAATTCATGAATATTTTCCGGATGAGACTTTTTTGTTTTACGTACGGTGCACGAGCCTTGGTATGCTGACCTAGCCAATTTTCTTGTTTCTGGGGGGTACCTCGTGATTTTCCTATGCTCAAAAGAAGAATTTTTATCTGACGCTAAGCATTATATCTGGGAAGACCCTTATCTCTTTCGAGTTTGTGCAGATGGTTTAATCCGCAGGTGTCTCCCAGATGATGAAGTACCCAGTGTTCTAGAGTTTTGCCATTCAAAGGAGGCTGGAGGCCATCATGGATCTCATAGGACGGCAGCCAAAGTTTGGAATCCGGATTTTATTGGCCAACTCTACATAAAGATTGCCAAGCCTTTGTGGCCAGTTGCGATAATTGTCAACGCATGGGAAATGCTTCAAGGCGACATGAGATGCCTCAGCAAGGCATTTTAGAGGTCAAACTTTTTGACTGCTGGGGAATAGATTTCATGGGACCATTCCCCTCTTCGCAAGGATTCCAATATTTCTGGTGGCAGTAGACTACGTATCCAAATGGGTTGAAGCAATTCCTTGCCTACATGCTGATTCAAAGACAGTGGTAAAATTCTTAAAGAAACATGTCTTTACCCGCTTTGGAGTCCCTAGAGCCATTATAAGTGATGGAGGCACACACTTCTGCAATCGAAGCATTGATGCATTGATGACTAAGTATGGGGTACACCACAAAGTTGCCCTTGCTTACCATCCCCAGACAAATGGGCAAGCAGAAGTGTCCAATAGGGAGTTAAAATGGATACTCCAAAAGACGGTGCACTCCTCGAGAAAATATTGGGCTTTAAAACTGGATGATGCTCTTTGGGCCTATTGCACAGCATATAAAACCCCCATCGGTATGTCACCTTTTAAATTGGTCTATGGGAAGGCATGTCATCTCCCTGTGGAGCTTGAGCACAAGGCTTATTGGGCGATCAAGGCCTTAAATTTTGATATGACAACTACGGGAGAGAAGAGGAAATTGCAACTCTCTGAGTTAGAAGAGCTGAGAGATCAAGCTTACCAAAATGCTAAAATTTATAAGGAACGAACGAAGAAGTTCCATGACAAGCTGATCCTCAAGAGAGACTTCGAAGTTGGTGATTTGGTTCACCTCTATAACTCAAGATTGAGGCTTTTCCCTGGGAAACTCAAATCTCATTGGGCTGGTCCTTTCCGGATTGTTAGTGTGACCTCATATGGTGCCTTTGAACTACAAAACAAAAAGGGCGAAACTTTCAAAGTTAATGGAGCCCGTCTAAAGAGGTATACTTGTCCTGCTGATATTTCAACTGACTTGTTTAGAATTTATCTTGTCCAGGAACAGCATGACACTTTTACTCCAGTTTCAAAACCGGCACTATCCAAGAAGAAATCTCTCCCGTGGAGAGTTCAATACAAACTCAAGCAGCTACACAGCTTGACTATAGCAAGTTGTGGTACCCCGACTCACAACTCCTCACATACATAATGAAGAACACGCGTCTTGCTAGAGACGTTAAACCCGGGCAGCTTGGTGGGAGGCAACCCACTATCTTTCCTTTGCCTTTCCTTTTATTTTATTTTGTTTTCTCTTTTGTACTATATTTCCCTTTTATATGTTATAATAAAATGCGGGTTTTACTTGAGTTTTTCTGGCAGTGTAGAATATTCTTTACAGGTACATTTCATGTCATTCTACAGCTACACTCAAGTGTGGGGGAGATCTACACACTCTGTGAACTTTGGGGAGTACACTCTTTCCCTACTGATATTTAATATTCCCTTTTGCTTTGTTTTTAGTAAATTGCTTTAGAAGATTGCATGCCCTGTTAATTTAATTCTATCTACGCAATGAGGGCATTGCTTGAGCTTAAGTGTGGGGGAGAGCCCTTTTCGGCGACATTTTTGTGCTTAAAATGTTTAAATCTCTCTGCTTATCTTGCGTTCAAAAAAAAATTAAAATTATGAACCCTGCTAATGTAGGTTGTTCTCTTTAAAAACAAATACTGTTATGAATTGTGGGATAAAGGGGTACAAAAATTTGATTGCTTGTGAGGAGCATTTTTCTTATGCGGTGTGACCAAATGTTCTGCAATGGTTGGATTTTATTGCTCAGGGATTCTTTCTGTCCTCTCTCTTAGGGATTGCTAAGGGGTGCTTCTCTGTAAAAAAAATATAGTAAAAATAATAAACAAGGGACTTGCGAGACACCATTGGTAACCAACAAAAGTGAGTTGAGTGTTCTTAAATACAAAGGCTTGATGCCTACATATTATCTTCTAATCTCTTATGCAAAAGTGAAACAAATGCATAAATCTATTTTTCCTTTTGTTTTTCTCCTCAATGCCCATTCTTGAGAGAAGTTGGCCGTGGTAAAAGTTCTCAAAGTCACCTAAACTAAGAAGCATTGAAGCACCTTGGATCATACCCCGAAACTCTAATTTTTATTTTTACCTTGAGCACACCTATGCCACCAGCAGTTGATGAATCACACTCCAAAAAAAGTTAAAGATCATGAACTGTTCACCTCCTTATCATACCCTTCATAATAATATTTATTAGTATTGAGCATTCCCTACTTACTTGGGTACATGGTTTTTCTTGAGGACAAGCAAAAAGATAAGTGTGGGGGTGTGATAAGTGTCCAAATGGGCATGTTTATGGGTGTATTTCATATGTTATATTAGCACTTTTCTTGCTCATTTCTCCACTTTGGTTAGTTTTCCTCTAGTTTATGTTTTATTGGTTATCTTACAAATTTATTGGTTAAACATGAGGAATACCAAGCTAGGAGCAAAGTAGACGAAGAGACGAACGAGTAGGCGCAAACGGGTCAAAAGACGGAGTCCAAACGAAGAATCTAGTGGCGGTCAAAGTTCGCAAAAGAAAACGAGTCAAATACACACGTCCGGGTCACGTCTGGGGATAAAAGGCCGGACGTGACACGGATCAATGTGTTAGAGACGTCCGGGTCACGTCCGTGGAAAAAAAGGCCAGACGTGACACAAGGACAAAGTCATGTCCGTGGCATGTCTGGGTAAAACAACACGGACAAGAGATGAAGGTGTCCGAGGCGTGTCCGTGGAGAAAAGGCCGGACAAGAAGTGGCGTGTCCATGTGCTGTCCGAGGAGAAAAGGTCGGACAAGGGAAAACCTGTCCGTGGATTTAAGGCCGGACAGAAAGAAATGTCCTCGCCTGTCTGTGGAATTATGGCCGGACAACACTGAGAGACGTCCGCCCAAATAAGGCCGGACAAGAGATAGAAACGTCCGCCCATTTATGCAAGGACACAAACAAGCAGTCGTTTAAATGCAACCCAGATCCTGCAACTTGACGCGACCGTCTTCCCCGTTTTTCTTATGGCGCCTGCAAACACATCCATCTACCCCATCAGCAATATCAGGCGCCTGCGCACACCTTAAATTACTCACACGTGTTCCAGTTCTGTCTTCTTCCTCTTCCTTTCTTCTATATAAACACACTGCACCTTCAACCAAAAACACACGTTCAACCCCCAGAACTCAACACTCCAAATCACTCATTCCATATACAAATTCCTTCGTACATCCTCCACTCTTCGTTCTCTTCATTTCTCCATTCACCATCCACACCTCCACAACACCGCATTATTATTACGTCCAAACCTCTGACTGACATATTACCAGTTAATATGTCAGGCTAAGGAGGATTTACTCCGGGCGAAGGTTTAATTATAGTTTGTTTAGTTATGTAATCTATATTTCTACCGGTTAAAATAAATACAGTTTGTTACGATTAAAGCTTATCTCTCGCCTTTTTAATAAATTTCATGAATTTATTAAAATTATTTACAAAGTCTATTATGATCAGATTAGTGACCAATAGACAGGTTTATTAAGCCGTAAATCTAGAGAAATCTTATTATGATTTAATAAGTTAGTATTTTCAGATGCAAATATAATTCCTCGCACTTAATTCCGTTTACATGTGTTTTGCTCGAATCTAGAATAGACCGAGCATTTTCTGGTAAACGAGTCCTTTTGAGACTATGATTTAGTCCTTAAGATAATAACAGGAATTTTGCCAAACTATTATAATAAACCGGTAGAGATAGCATAATTAATCAGATTATATAAACCTGAACCCAGAGTCCCGTTTAATTTATCTTCTACTCAGTTAATTTTATCTGCTATTTTACTTTTCAAAAACAAGTCAATTAATTCCCCCCCTTTTTGTGACAAGCTTAGGTACTATATTATTTCGCTATAAGTCCCACGGTTTGACCCCGGCCGCTTCTGTCTTACTATACTACTGTGACCGGGTTTTATTTGCAGCCCGACGGATATTTGAGTTGTTAATTTCTTTCTCAATTGTTTTAAGTACACCAGTTCCAACCTCTCACAATATAAAGTTTGCAGAGTTGGAGATTTGTTGGGTGGGGCTTGTGGTGGATCAGTGGTTTGGGGTTTGGCAGTAGGGTTTTGATCTTGTGGTGTTGGGGATGGTGGCAGGGTTTGGATTGGGGTGACATCCTCAACATTCGTGTCAAGAATGTCAGTTTTTGCGGCGGATGGCGGTGTTTGATGAGGGGATGGATCGCGGGTTGGTGGTGGTGGTGTGGCGGAGTGTGTGGGGGACGATGTAGCAGTGGTTTTAGTGGGAGAGTGAGTGGTGGTGGTGGTGAGGGAGATGAATTCGGGTTGGCCATGGATTGGAGGTACGCCTGAAGGCGGATGGGATCTTGAAAATATCGGCGGGATGTTGATGCCATTGAGATTGATGCCTGCCATTTGGAAATTGTAGTATACTTGGGTGTAGAGGGAATGGAAATGAGAGAGATGGAGTAGACGGGTGATGGATATAAAGGCTGGAAGTTGCAGAGATGGCGTGTGTCAGGTGAGATAAATGCGGCGACGTCAGGGTTTAGCGAGATTAACGGCGAGGATTTAGGCGGGGTGGGTTCGGATAGAAGACGTGGGTGGTAGCGCTAGAGTTATAGACATGCTAAGTAATAAACACATTTCACAGATTCAAGTGCAAACAAAGACAGACTCGATGAGACATGAGGGAGTACCTGCTGAAGATTGCGGTAGGGGCAAGGAGATGCGACCGTCTAGGTAGACGGAGTCAACCCGATTGCTGATCGCAGTGCTTCGAATCGTGCTGTAGACAGGGGTTTAGTAAAGATATCTGCAAGTTGATCTTCTGTGGGCACAAAGTCAAGTTGGATGAGCTTTTTCTCGACACAGTCTTTCAAGAAGTGAAAGCGAATTTCAATATGTTTGGTTCTTGAGTGTTGGACTGGGTTTTCGGATATTTTGATGGTGCTTTTTTGTCACAAAATTGGGATTTGTTCTTGGGTGACATAATAGTCTTGAAGTTGTTGTTTCATCCAAAGGAGTTGGGAGCAACAGGCTGCAGCAGAGACATACTCTGCCTCCGCTGTAGAGAGTGCTACGGAGTTCTGTTTTTTGGAGGACCATGAAACAAGGCAAAGACCCAAGAACTGTGCATTACCTGAAGTACTCTTTCGATCTTGGAGGAGCCAGCCCAATCAGAGTCACTATATCCAGATAAGTAAAGTAGGAGATCGTGGATACCATAGATAGAGTGTACTTGTACCTTTAGATATCTGAAGATACGCTTGACTGCTTTGAGGTGAGACTGCTTTGGGCTGCTTGGAAGCGACGCAGAGGCAGACTGCGTGAAGAATGTCGGGGACTGGCAGTGAGGTACAAGAGGGACCCTATCATTCCTCTATATTCTGTGGCATTGACACCGACTCCGTCATCATCAGGATGAAGTTTTGCAGATGTACAGCTTGGTGTGGACATACTCTTGGCATTTTTGAGGTTGTACTTGTCAAGGAGTTCCTTGATGTACTTTTGCTGGTGGATCTTAATCCGTCCTCTCCTGTTGAATTTGTAATCCTAGGAAAAACTTGAGCTCACCTAACTCATTCATGGAAAACTCTTGCTTCATGGTTAGCAAAATGGTCGCAGAGGATGTTACTTGTAGAGCCATAAATGATATCATCAACATAGATCTGTACTAGAAGTAAGTCATGCGATGAGTGAAGAATGAATAGTGTTTTATCTACGTTACCTCGAGAGAAACCATTTTGCAATAGATATGTAGACATTCTTTCATACCAGGCGCGCGGAGCCTGTTTCAGTCCGTAAAGGGCCTTACATAGTTTGTAGACGTAGTCGGGATGGACGGAGTCTGTGAACCCTGGTGGTTGCTCAACGTAGACTTCTCTATCAATGTAGCCATGGAGGATGGCTGTCTTGACATCCATTTGATATAATTGGAAACCTTTGAATGCAGCAAACACAATTAACATGCGAATTGCTTCAAGACGAGCTACGGGAGCGAAGGTTTCATCATAGTCAATCCCTTCTTCTTGATTGTAGCCCTGAACGACCAATCGAGCTTTATTCCTGAAAACTTGTCCTGCATCATCAAGTTTATTACGAAAGACCCAACGAGTACCAATTGTTTGTTGATGCGTGGGACGAGGAACTAACTCCCAGACAACATGTCGCTTGAGAGAATTGAGTTCCTCCTGCATTGCAGTAACCCAATCACTATCAAGGAGTGCTTCTTTGATATTTCTCGGTTCAGTGCTGGACAGAAAAGCACCAAAGGCACAGAGGTTTTGCATAGCTTGGAGGCGTGTTTGAACACCGGAGTTTGGGTCTGTAATGATGTTTTCAGGAGGGTGGGCTGATTTTTGTTGGAACTGTCGACGTGAAGCAGGAGGGGGTGTGTCTCTGTCAGAGGAATCAAAGTCAAGTTTTGTGGTAAGGTGTCTCCGGGTTATGGTCAGAGTCAGTAGAGTCTGATGTATTGTTTTTGTTTGGGAGAATTATTAGGAGTGATGGATTGGGAATCTGGAGTCTTCCTATGGGTACAGTGATGAAGTGTGGATCAGTGAGGAAATCGTCAGGAGCAAAGTCAAGTTGATCAGAAGATGAGCCAACATTGTGGGACTCATCGAACTTGACGTGGGGACTCTCTTCTAAACATGAGTTCTCAGATTGATAACACGATAAGCTTTGCTTTTAGAAGAGTAGCCAAGAAAAATACCTTCATCACTTTAGGAGAGAACTTACCCAAGTTGTCCTTACCATTGTTGTGGATAAAGCACTTACATCCGAAACGCCTGAGATGAATAAGACTTGGTTTACGTTGACGGAGTAGTTCATAGGGTGTCTTGTGAAGGAATGGATGAATCAGCGCACGATTTAACACATAGCATGTGTGTTAATAGCTTCTGCCCAGTATGATGGAGTGAGTTGACTGTCAATGAGCATGGTGCGTGCCATTTCTACCAAAGTTCTATTCTTTCGTTCAACCACTCCGTTTTGTTCCGGAGTGCGTGCAGATGAGATTTGGTGATCGACTCCGTTGTCCCTGCAAAACTCATCAAACGACTTGTTGCAAAATTCAGTACCCTGGTCCGTTCTCAGGGTTTTCAAAGTGAATGAAAATTTGTTGATAAGCATTTTATGGAGGTTGATGAACTCCGTAAAAGTTTCATCCTTAGTAGATAGAAAAATGACCCAAGTCCACCTTGAATAGTCATCGACTATGACTAGAATGTACCTCTTACCACTTCTACTTTGTGTCGCATGGGACCGACAATATCCATGTGGAGCAATTCTAACGAGAGCTAGTAGAGAGAGTCGACTTGCTTTTGAAGGAGGACCGGGTGTGTTTACCTTTTACGCATGCTTCATAGACAGAGTCTGTGTTGAAGTTTGCGTCGGGTAAACCAATCACCAAGTCCTTGCTTTTGAGTTTGTTCAACAGCCTATGATTTGCGTGACCAAGTCTGGAGTGCCACAACAATGAGTTTTTGGAATGCACGTTGAGACAGACTTGATGGGCGAGCAAGAACGGTGACCAGTAGTCAATTGTTGAGATTACCGCTGCGATTATATGTTAAGTAAGATGTATTAGAGCCGAATAGAGTAGGGGTGTTACAGGAGAAAAGATACCAAATTGAATATATCACAAATTTGAGAAATACTTAGTAAACTATGTTGGAGTCCAGTGACCAGATGAACTCCATCAATTTTAAATTTTGAGGGGTTACCTACGGAGCCAACTCCCACGATTTCACCCTGGTTGTTGTTTCCAAAAGTAACCTTACCTCCTTGATAGGATGAAAGCGAATTGAATTGATTTGGATCTCCGGTCATGTGACGAGAGCATCCACTGTCCAAGTACCAGCTGTCTCCATTCGCCTTCTCCTACAAAAGAACAGATCATTTGTTAGATTTGGGAACCCAGATGTACTTGGGTTCCCTTTTCGAGCCAGATCTTTTCAATTCTTCTCGTGCTTCAAGTATCAATTTAACACGCTTGACATTAAACGAAAGATCTTTATTCAATTTATCACATGCACTATCTCTATGTCCAAGACTCCCGCAGTAGCCACAAATTTTGGTTGGTGGAAGATTGACGTATTTCTGTTGTCCTTTCCACCAGGAGTTGAATTTTTCCTTTTCTTGATATCGTTTGGCTCTGTTGTCGGATTTGGAAATATTCTTTGGGATGTCGAACTTACCCTTGTGCCACTTGGGCGTGGATTGAGTGGATCGAACTCCGGATTGTAGATTTACAATCTGTTGAGAGAGTTGTTCTACTTTGGAGCGAAGATCATCTCGATCTTGGCTAATTTCTTTGATCTTGGAGTTGGCCCACTCAGGTAGTTCAGAGGAGGTGACTTGTTTGATAAACTTGACTGGCTTAAGGGAGAGAGCGTGCTCCTTTTCTTTCAGTTTTTGAGTGAGGTTTTTGATAGTGGTGTTCCGGGATATATTTTTGGATTCATAAGCATTTAGATCATTTTGAAGAGAATAGCACTTGTCAGTAAAGATGGTGAGGTCTTGTTTGAGAGAGTCGATCAGGGTGAGAGACTCTTTCTGGTCACCCTGGCTAAATTGAGTTTGCTCTAAGGTATCATGAAGTTCCTTTTGAAGGGAATCAACATGACGCCTTGATTCTTGTAGATCTAACCTGAGAGAACAAGAGATGGTTTTGTGTTCCTCAGCTTCATCTCTTAGGGCATACATAAGACCTTTTGAGATTTCGAGTTCCTCAGATAGCTCGGTTATTTTGCTGGTAAGACTTGCTTTGAGGGAGTTGTTCTCGGAGACAATTTTAGCAATTAAAGTCATAAATCCCATAGGAGAAATACGGTAAAGGTCTGTTTCAAGGTAAGAATGAGTTACCTCATTGTCTGGAATTATGGATTTCGTCGTGTCGTGTGCCATGAGACATACCAGGCCGCTGGACTCTGCGTCTGGATCGTCGGAGTCTGAATCACCCCAACCAACAGCTGCCATCAGCGATCTCCCTTGAGATTTTCCATACTGGTTCTTGAGTAAGGGACAGTCCTTCTTGAAGTGACCGGGTTTATTGCAGTTGAAACAAGTGACAGAATTGAAGACTTGTTTGGAGGTGTTTGAGAACGACCGACTCTGTCGATTAGGTTGGT
Source organism: Limonium bicolor (assembly GCA_023374045.1). Taxonomy (NCBI): domain Eukaryota; kingdom Viridiplantae; phylum Streptophyta; class Magnoliopsida; order Caryophyllales; family Plumbaginaceae; genus Limonium; species Limonium bicolor. The sequence continues at coordinate 39,080,858 of CM041781.1, forward strand.
TACGCTTGAATTTTCAGAAGTTCTTGACTATGAAGACAAAGTCTTCCATAGTCTCAGCCTCACTTTCCTCAACAATAATATCCACTAGCCCAGCCTTGGCTTGTCTGATTTGAGTATCAGCGACATAGGCTCCTTCTTGAGTGTACTGAGTCGAATTAACCTGCAAGGCTTGGTCATTCAAAGTAGTAATCTTACTAGAAGAAGGAGAAGATGTATTACCACATTTCTTTTGAACATTCTTCTTGTATTTATCTACAGATTGTAGATAGGAACCTAGGTCTTGAAAACTCCATTTGGATAAATCCTTGCATGTTTTGGTGGAGATTACCGTTTCTGCCCATTCTTCTCGGACACTGTCCAGCAGCTTGTGCAAGACGCTCTCTCTATCCGGTAAGATGTTAACTTCCTGCATAGTAGTAGTTAGTAAATATAAACGATCAAGCACTTCTTCCAGAGACTCACCAGGCTTTTGTAGAAATTTTTCATAGTCCATTCGGAGTTCTTGAGCTTTGCATTTCTTGAGTTCAGTGACTCCTTCGTGGGTAGCTTGAAGGAGTGTCCATATCTCATTTGCGGACTTACAGTGATTGACTCTCCTTTGTTCTGGGATGGATAGGCAAGTGTATATTACACGTGATGCTTGTCGATTCAACTCGTACCTTTTGCGATCTGCAGCAGTCCATGTTGATCGATCTGGATTGACTGCAAGATCTCCTCCAGTGACTATCTCCCAAAGCTCAGAGTTAACAGACTCAATGTGTTGCTCGATCTCGTTTTTCCAATGGTCGTAGTTGGTGGAGGTGAGTCTGGGGTGCTCGAAGTGCATTTTGTTGTTTTGATTGGCGAAGAGATCTGCCATTACTTCGTTGATTGACCGTTAGCCTAAGCAAGGCTCTGATACCACGTGTAGGATCGGGTGGCTAACTCAAACCAACCAAAGGTGTGAGTCTAAGAGTTGGTTTGACTCAATCAGCCTTCGTAAGTGAGAAACACTCTGTGATGCAGAGGCACTCAATCGAATTGATTAAACTAAGGGTGCGGAAGACTCTTGCGGTAAATGAAACGAAACGATGAAAAGAGAGAAGGACTCTGTTGAACTCAGCAAGATACACAAATAAGCTATTTCATTTCCTGTTCAAATAAAACAACTTAAAAATGTGCACTAAGTAGAAAGGATCTACTTAGCAGTTTTTCACTCACTCACCCAACACACTTTCTAATCAGATCAATGGTAAGCGTAGCGAAACTAGGATCTTCCTAGGCAGAGTCTATCTAAATGCGCTAACTAACTTGGTACGTATTCTCTCTCTCTTTCCGGCTTACAAAGCGATTCTCTTTCTCTCTCTAAGCTCTGAAACAATCCTCAATGAAAGCACACTTGAAACTGACTATTACATAGCTTATTTATACTATCAATACAGCCGGTAGGTCGAAGGAGTTAGTTCCGAAAATACCGGAACTAACTTAGTGGGCAACTTCCAACGGCTTTTAGTAGTCTTCTTACTTGAGCCGCGATCTTCGGGTGTTGAGGGAAGACTTCATGACCGTTTTGGCGTTTAAGGCATTCCCGAGTTGACTCCTTATTATTCGCAACAGCACGGGAGTTCTTAGTTGTGTGGACTCTATTGAAGCGGCTCACTCTTTGTGTCTGTCTAGGGATGATTGACTCTGTCGAGGTGATAGGCTATCTCTACAACACTCCGATGTCCCAACAGTAACACATTACGATAGAGATGAAGGAGAAGGGGGTGAGGATCGTGATATAAATAGAATATTGTTAGGAAGGAAAATGGAAATAAATAAATAGATAATAACATAAATAGTTTTTAGAAGGAGGAAGTACCTTTCTATCAAGTAATTAGTTTAAAAAGAAAAGAATTAATATTTAGTTTGAAATAAGGTGAGAAGTAAAATGATTTATCCGTTATGGAAGGATAAGGATGAACATGGTCATCTTAAGGAGAGATAAAGATGTTTATTTTAAAAGGAAGGAACAAAAGTGAAATTGAATTATTAATTCAAAAGAAGACAAGGATGAGTGTTTGTTATGTTAGTAGAGGATGAAATGATAATGCTAAATAATTTATGAGAAAGGAAAGGAACGTATTAAAATATGATTAATTGGAAGAGAGAAGTAAAATTGTAACACCCCTACTTAAACGGATCCAAATTGTCATCTAATCATCGTACTTAAACATATAAATCACAACGGTAAAAAGATTGTCGAACAACTGGTGTTACTGTTCTCGCTCGCCCATACAAGTGACAACGCATTTACATCATAATCACAATACGAAACGAATTCCCGTAGTGACTACAAGAGATAGATAGCAGTTTAATAATCCCAAAAGTAATACAACTGTAAATACATCTCGTACACGTGAGCTACTACAAATATACACCTCGGTTCACAAAACCCGAGTCCAAAATAAAGTATACGAAAGTCTCCAAAAGGTATACCGCTAATACAAGGGTCGCGCCTCTGCATCGACAATCAGCTAATCTCCTAAAAAGTAATATTGTTTGTGGTATTGAATCAGCCCCTGTGGAGTATGTTATTACATGCCTATCATGCCCCCTCGGACCCCCAGTAAATTGGTTGAGAGCATGAGGTTCGTTTACATGCAATACCGATTTAATATTAAAATTGTAAAGCACTACACAGAATAACAACCATACAATCACATAAAATCATGTTGTTCACATAGCTTACAGAAGTACAATATAAGCACACTAAACAACGAGTGAGATAGTACGAGAGTTATAAATGTTCAGTTTATTCTCGTTCTCGGCCTGAAGGCCCTAAGTAAGACTCGTCAATTATACGAGCTATCTAGCTGTTCGTATATTGTTTAGTTGAGAAGTATCTCATGCCTATGACATCGTCTCATTATACCGACGTGTCTCTACTCCATACCCTTATGTGATCACAGCGCGCACCTAGGGCTCCACCCCTAGATTTCTCCATACTTTAACTCATACATATTTCATAACACTGATGATTACGGTCTCTTAATCTAATCCTAAGTATCAACTCGGGATCCAGTGTAACATTTCGAATGTGTGCCTCATAAGGTCTTAACCTAGTATCTCTAGGTGATTTTTACCATTCGAATGTAATGATACGAGAGCGGTGTTAGATAGGTCGTTGCTCCGTATATACGTCTCGGATAACGTTTCTTATTATCCTATGCTACAACTTTTTTCTGACGTCTCTTACAATTACATATAAGGTAACATTATTTGCCGTTAGTTCATTTTATATATAAGTTCATATATACGAATAATACTGTTAACACATAAACAGTAATAGTAAGGCAAACAATTATATACAGTTCATGCATATTATTTCACACAATCAGACAGTTAATCTTATCACCGATTTCTCACACAAGTCTGAACTGAGGAAATCCTCACAGACAATCAAGACATATAACAACATACCGTACACCGGAATATACGCTAGCGTAATTTCTCACGCTTAATCTACCGGTCCTCAAAAATCTACGAGTCGGGAAATTACATTGTTGTAAACAATATAAGCCGGTATTCTCGTACTAATGCTAATCCCTCCCGGCTTATATCTCCGTCGTTAACTAACCGTCGTTACTCGGGTTTTTCGGATTTTTGTCGGGATTAGTTATGTCATTGTTATAGTGCATGTAGTAGTACATTGTTGTACATTTACAAGTTAGGATATAATCTCCTAATAACCTATCTCCATTGATTATGGTTTGTAGTTATATATATATACACATATATATATATATACATGAGTATGTAAAAGAATGTATTATTACAATTGTTATTACATTTCATGTAAGTATTGACCTTGTTTATTATATCATGAACTCCCATTTAATATTGAGTTGGTCAACATGACCATCCTTGGTCAATTGTGTTGACTTAGTCAATTGTATTACCTTGGTTAGTTTATCCGAGTATACAAACTTATACAATTCATATTAAATGTCTTGAATCATACAGTTCATTATTGTTTCATACTTTACATTTTAACATTAGAACTTCTTATCTAATGTTTTATTACTCTAATCCTAATCTTATATCATCCCAATGATTGTATTATATGGTTATCCAACCATATTATATAATTCACTCCATATTATATATTTATATATATATATGAATTATAATACCCATTTATTATAATGGTATTCCTTATCATATATCCATTACTTCCTTAATGAATATTTAGATCTTATTATTGTTATAACCCTTATAACATTGTAAACTATATTCTAAATTTCCTTTACTAATGTTCCAAATCTCGCGACAGCCCTTTACATTTCCTTTATTTACCAACATACCACATTAATTATATAATGTTACAATTATAACCATATATCATATTCTATGACATTATACTCTTATATTAAGTATAACCTATGGTTGTAACAACTTTTATAAATTTCGAACAGACCTTTAGTCTGTCCAGAATTATTTCCCACCTCCCATATAAATTTCTTAAATTACAAATGACCCCATTTATTTTTATACTTTATAAATGTCATTTAAACAATATATTATACATAGTTACCAATATCACTCCAAATAATTCTTCAAAAATCCCCAAAAATTCCTAACAGACCCTAGTCTGTTTTATATCTCATTTTTACCCATAATTTTTGGTATTTACATTTCTACCACATATTTTATGTAACTTTTACATTTTACTTCAAAACTTAATATAAGTTGATAATTAAATGATTTAATAATCAAATTTGGTGAAGACCGCTACTATGGTCAATGTTGACCTTCCAAACACTGCCTTGACCTTCATTTTCCAGAAATTATGAAACTTGCCCAAAGTTTTCCTATAATAACAATTTAACCCCAAAACTTTGTAAAATCTTACAATTCTCATTTAAACTCATTTTAAACTCTAACTTTTGGCCATAATTAATTATAGCCCCTTAATGTTTATTTATTTTATGGCTGTAGACCCCAACCTTTATACTAAGTATATAACTTACTTTAAATGTAATTTAAACTTTCAATAACTTAAGTAAATGGCCTAATGACATGGCCTTATTACACACTTGAACTTGTAACATAAAATTACACTTAAACGTCTTTTAAAAATACTGTAAATTCTCAGCCTCACCCATTTATTTTCGGTAATTACAAATTTTTGACATAATGTCTTAAATTTGACAATTATGACATGTAATTGCTTAAATGGTTAGCCTAAGTAAACTAACTCATTTCTTGGTCATTATAAGGTCAAAATTTACCATTCCTTATAGTCCACTCTCGGTAATAATTATAACATATGCTTAAGAACATTTAAATGTATTAAAAGTGACATTAAGGATTATACCTTGATATTTGAAGCTTAACTCTTAGTCCCTCCATACCAAGCTTGAATATTAGCATAAATATAATTCTGAGTCGTAACAACTTAGAAGTTGATTTAACCAAGACTTAGGTTTAGGTTTCCTTTTACCTTTGAAAATGGCTTTTTACTTAGATTTTTATCCTTGAACACCCACGGCAGCTTGTAGGGGTATTTCTCCACCTCTTGACATGCATTAAACATTAAGGTAAGGATATGGTTAATCTCTAAACATAAACTAACCATAGGATGGAATTTGAAGTCTTAAAACATGAATTTTTTCAAGGTAAAATTACCTTTGAATCTCAAGTTTTTCCTAAGTGTTCCACGGCCTATTTTTTTGAAGACATGAAGAGAGTTATTCCTCTTCTAAAGACAAGCCAAGGTGGTGGACTAAATCACAAGAACACAAGCTAGAACACTTACCCTTTGAAAACTCCTTAAATGGAGATTTTGGAGTATTTTCGGCCACCTCCAAGGGGATTGAAGTCCACCAAGGTTCTAGCATGAAAGGATGAAGAATATAAGTGGTTTGGTGCATAAGAATCGGCGATAACACAAGTAGAAAGAAGGGTAGGAGTTTAAAGCATCATTTTTTACCTTAAGATTGAATTTTCTCTTCCTTGCTTCCAAACCTTGTTTCTACCAAAATCTACCCCTTCTTGCAAGATGAAATCGGCCTAGATTAGTGGGGGAATGATTTGAATGTTAGCTCATTTGATAGGTATTGAAAAGAGGAAGAGAATGAGCTATTATGTGCCTTAAGAGCTAACCTTATGCCATGGGAGTTGATTTTCTTCCAACCTTGCTCTAGGCTTCAAAGTAGCAACAAAATGGTGAAGAGAAGAGGAAGGTCTTGGCTGGGAATGGAAGTCAGGAGGAAAGAGAGTGAAATTTGACTTTTAAGTCTTAATGGCAAAGCATGGGTCTTGAATAGTTAAATGATGACTAAGCTTGCTTTGTTAAATATTTTTGAACAAAAACTAGCAAGGTGTCATTCACTGCTTTCATATTGCCGCCCACTTATTACAAGGAGGGGTAAATGAGTCTTTTTGCTTCATTTGTAATATTATGACTTATATGTTGTACACTTGGACTTATATCATGTGTTAGTTTGTTACTAACATGATTACCTTGTCCTAAAGTGTATAAATGTGTATTTTTGAGTGATTGGTATACTTTACTATTCATTATGACTAGTAAAAATATATACGTTGATTTTCCTTTGATATTGATGTTCTTTTTGCACATCTTGTGTATCTTGGACTTGTTTGACGTGTTAACATGTGTAACATGTGTTATTTGATGTCCTAAGGTGTATACACTTGTGTTCCAAGTGATATTTTACTTACAAGTCATTATGACTTCTTAAGGTACATTTTACCTTAAGTGTTTGTGTTCTCTGTTCATGAAATTGTGTATAACATGATAAATCAACTTGTGAATTGATTTTCCTCCTTTATTATGCTCCACTTATGTCCATGTGTTTATATAAGGTATAGTGACCTTCATGGAGTATATATATATATTTATATAAGTGTGCTAGAAGTTTTCATAGTTCATAATTTAATTAAGGCTCATTAGCCTTCTTAATCCATTAATTGTCTTTTAATTTGGTTTATGAACCTTTGGGGTATTTCAATATACCCCCCTTAAAAAGGCTTCATCCCAAAGTCCTTACTCATTTTTAGTTCTCCTAAGGAATCAAGTTCCACTAGGTAACAACTAACAATTTATCACTAGGGACCATGTCCCACTTGGTTCAAACCTAGTATGCATATATCATCGTTGATACAGCGGTAATTTCTATCCACATTGCCATGAGTTATGGCACGATTCATTCATGGAGTACTTAACAAGGTACTTATCACTACAAAGAGTACTCAAAGGTACTTCATATATATATATATATATCAAACAAGTGCACTAAGGCACATATACAATGTATGATTAAACATACAACAAACCACCAAAACAAACATGTATAATGCAGCATACCACAAAACACACAAAATACAAGACCTAGTGAATAAACATATGCACATGCCAAGTGGCTCTACCCCCCCTAAAAAGGGTTTGACCACAAACCCGTACAAGTATAACAGCCACTACTCGAAGAGTGTTGGATACTTCGCTCTCATGGAGGCTTCTAACTCCCATGTAGCCTCCTCCATGTCATGGTTCGACCACAGAACCTTGACCATGCTAATGGTCTTGTTCCTAGTCTTCCTCGTCTTCGTATCGAGGATGCGGAGTGGTACTTCTTCATATCGAAGAGCGGGATCCAACTCTAGCCTTTCAGGCTCTAAAATGTGCGAAAGGTGGGGCACATACCTCTTCAGCTGAGAAACGTGAAAGACATTGTGCACCCTCCCGAGCTCTGCTGGCATATAGCTAACGGGCCCACTTGCTCCGTATCGCATACGGTCCAACATATTTCGGGCTCAACTTGCCCTTCTGCCCAAACCGGAAGATCCCCTTCATGGGTGACACTATGAGGAATACTCTATCGTCAGTAGTAAACTCGATGTCTCTCCTCCTGATGTTGGCATAGGATTTTTGCTGATCCTGGGCTGCCCTCATGTTCCTACGAATCTGTAGGACATCCTCTTTAATCTACTCTAGGTACTTGGGCCCTAAGAGTGTAGTCTCGCTGGCCTCATCCCAGCATAAAGGAGTCCTACACAGTCTACCGTACAGTGCCTGGAACGGTGGCAACTGAATAGAGGAGTGGTAGCTGTTTTTCTAGGCAAACTCTATCAAGTGTAGTCGCTCCAACCAACTCCCCGAAAGTCTAAGGCACATGCCCGAAGCATGTCCCCCAGCGTCTGGATAGTCCGCTCACTCTGACCGTCGGTCTAAAGATGGAAAGTCGTACTCAGCTCCAGCTTGGTACCCAAGGCTTCCTGAATCTGCCCCCAGAATCATGATAAGAATCGAGGGTCTCTGTCGGATACTATCGTCTTCGGTGTGCCATGGTGTCGGATAATCTCTCTCTAGAAGAGGTCCACTAACTTCGGGACCTTCCAGGTGTCCTTCATAGGCACGAACTTAGCAACCATCGTCAGACGGTCCACTATGACCCATATCGTGTTCAGTCCTCCCTTAGTCGGTGGGAGACCGACAACGAAATCCATCGAGATGTCCTCGAACTTCCAGCAAGGAATAGGCATAGACTGCACTAATCCACCGGGTCTCTTGTGCTCAAACTTGACCCTCTGACAGGTCAAGCATCTAGTCACATAGTTGGCTACATCCTTCTTCATCCCGCTCCACCAGAAATGGACCTTCAAGTCCTTATACTTCTTCGACGAACCAGGGTGGACGGATAAGGATGAGCAATGATCCTCCTATAGTATCTTCTCCTTCAGGTCAGGAGAAGACTCCGGAATACACAACCGGCCATTCAGCCGAATCATGTTGTCATCACTCAGTCGGAAGTCATACTTTTGACCCTCAAAATTGCCCTATGTCAGCTTCTGCCTGATACTCTACATATATTGATCGCTATCCTGTGCAGCTCGTATCTCGTCGATCAAACTGCTGCCCGCCAGAAGAGCATTCAAAGAATGTGCTCGGCGGCTCAGGGCGTCAACTACAACGTTCACCTTTCCCTCCTTATACTTGAGGTCTATGTCATAGTCCTTCAGGAACTCGACCCACCTCCTCTGTCTCATGTTCAGCTCCTTCTGTGTGAAGAGATGCTACAGACTCTTGTGATCAGGGTAGATGGTGATTGTCACACCATAAAGATAGTGGCGCCAGATCTTCAATGCGAAGACTAGTGCGCCCAACTCAAGGTCGTGTATGGGGTAGTTCACCTCGTGCTTCTTCAGCTGTCGGGAGGCGTAGGCAACGATCTTCTCATGCTGCATAAGCACACAGCCTAGACCGGTTCCTGAGGTATCGCAATATACCTCGAACCCATCGGTGCCCTCGGGGATAGTGAGAACGGGTGCCGATGTCAGGAGATCCTTCAGTGTTTGAAAGGACTGCTCGCATTCGGCAGACCATAAGAACTGACCCTCCTTCTTCATGAGATTCGTCATATGCTTGGCCACTTTGGACAAGTTCTTCATAAATCTTTGGTAATAACTGGCCAAACCTAGAAAACTATGGATGTCTGAAACCATCTTCGGCCTCGGCCAACTCTTCACTGCCTCTATCTTGGCAGGGTCTACAGATATCCCGCTAGCTGAAATGATGTGTCCTAAGAATGACACACCCTAAGCAGGAAAGCGAGACTCCATCCAAATCTGCCACTCGTTGGGCGACGCCTTCTGTCATACCAGAACTCGCACTTCGAGAGCTTGGCATATAGCCGGTTCTCTCTCAAGATACTCAGAACTCACCTCAAATGTAACTCATGCTCCTCCTTAGTCTTAGAATAGACTAGGATATCGTCGATGAAGACCACAACTGAACTGTCAAGCTGTTCTCTGAAGAGGCGGTTCATCAAGTCCATAAATATCGCTGGCGCATTCCACAATCCGAATGGCATAACAGTGAACTCGTAGTGCCCATACCGAGTCAAGAAGATGTCTTCCCTACATCACCCTCTGCAATCCTGATCTGATGGTAGCCTAATCTGAGATCGATCTTCGAGAATACAGTGGCTCCCCTCAGCTGGTCAAACAAGTCGTTGATCTGTGGCAACGGGTACTTGTTCTTGACCGTGACCGCATTCAGCTCGCGGTTGTCGATGCAGAGTCGCATGCTGCCGTCCTTCTTCTTAACGACCAATACTGGAGCACCCCAAGGAGATACACGCGGTCGAATGAATCCCTTGTCGAGGAGGTCCTCCAAATGTATCTTTAAATCCCTCATCTCAGCCGGTGTCATACGGTAGGGCACCCTAGCAATTGGGCCCGTACCTGGCAACAAGTCGATGGCGAACTCAACCTTGCGCACAAGCGGCATGCCTGGCAGCTCATCAGGAAACAAGTCGGGGAAGTCTACCACGACTGGAATACTGAGTCCATCTCATCGCTCTGTCTCTTGTCCTAAACATAACAGAGACAGACCTAGTTTCCCTTCCTCATATCCTTCATCAGGGATAGCGCTGACATGATCTTAACAGTCGGTTCTTTCATTACACTGAGGTATGACACTGTCTTGCCGCTTGGTCCCTTAAGCAGTAGTCGGTGCTCAGCACAATGTAGCCCTTGTGCCTCTACAACCAGTCTATACCCACAATGATGTCGAAGCCCAAATTCTGGAACTCTACTAAGTCGATGGGGAAAACCTCAACCATGATACTGATCTGGAGTCCCGTGTACTACCTCACACATCTAACTCTCTCCTTAGAAGGAAGAGTGACTGTAAAGTCTGAGAGCTGTTCGGGGGCTGCCTTCAATTTCTTCGCAAAAGTAGAAGAGAAAACAGTGTGAAGCCCCGGAGTAGAACAAGATGGATGCGGTGACACCATCGTCAAGAAAAGTACCAAAGATTGTTTCTTGTATTAGCATTGAGTCGAATTATTCAACTGGGATATTGTCAGTTGTTAATTGTCCTACCTGTGATGACATTTTTGAACTCTTTCGCTTGTGCCATATCTAAGATGCTCAAGGTACCTTCCTTTTCAATTTCATGCCCTACAGTTAGAATTATAGTGTTAACAGATTGAAAGGTATGCTTGTGGGAAATAAAACTCTTATCTCATTTATCCAATTGGTATTACAACATGATTACATACATAGCTGTCACATTACATCAATATTGTCTGAAAGTTAAATTTAAATGGCCGGGTCGGATGTGGGTCTCATTTGCTAAAGTCGGTGGGGCAGTGTTGAGCTTAAGGCACTTAATTCCGTGATACACTAGTCTCGAACCTCCACCAAATACCAACACATCCCCGAACTTGAGGACAGTTTTACTAGCTGGATCCATCCTCTTCTGGTCTCCATAAAGAAATTCAGCATCGTCGCCAATGGAGAATGATACAACCGATAATCCCTTGGAGATGGACTCTGTCGTCTCATCCCGGTCCTGGTGTAATCTAAGTCTTCCTCCCATCTCGTAGTAGTTGATGATGCACACATCGGGTGTCATGTCGGGTAAAGGGTGTAACTCACAGTCTTGGGTGATATCTATCGCTTTCCTCACTAAGGTTTGGAAACTCTCAGGTATCCTAGGTATTGATACGCTATCTACTGTCCTCACCTCTTGATAAACCCTAGTTTGCGAATCCCAATCTTTCCCTAAGAACATCATGTGCAGCTTCATCTTTGAACCATCACTAAATACCGGGGTATAAAATCCCTCTAAACCCTTACCCAAAGTTCTACACTCATCTACTATGGCGATTTGTTCATCTAGGGTAAGGAACTCTCGAAGAAGTATCATGCCCGGTCTGACTACATGACACAACTCGCCAGGTACTCCTGGCTTTCCTCCACGGGTTTAGGTGATCTCGGTCTTGAGAGAGTGGGGTAGCATATATCGAAGTCTCCTAAGAGATATAAAAGGTTTCCTAAGTGAGTCGTTTATCTAAGCGGTATTTAAAACACGCGTTCATGCTGAAGAAAAGTGTTTAACACTTAATCATGCTTTCATCTAGTGGATTAAGGTTATAGGCTAACCTTCACCGCGCTGTGTACTCGTACCAGCGCCCGAAGTTCCCGCAGCGTTCAGAGTCCTGTTGCTCGGCAAGCTCGTCTTCTGGGTCTGCTGCTGCCCCTTTGGGCCCATGGATGCCTGCCCCTTCTGGCCACCTCGAGCTCCAGCTCCACCAGACGTGCGCCCTGAGTGCCCTTCGGTGGGCGGTAGAGTCGGCTCTCCGAGTTCGAGAAACACTCGAAGGCCCTGTGACCCTTCCTCCCGCAACGTCGGCAATCCACATTCCCGGTGAAGTCTACGCCCGGGTGATCCTTACCGCAGCGCTGACAGTTATAGTGGTGCTGTGGTGCGGAACCTATACAAGGTAATGGTTGGATTAGGAAAGATGGAAATTAAGTAATTAATTCCCAACTTGATTATGAGGACAAGGTCTCTTACCCTTCGGGGCGCAGATATCAAGGGCTGGGCGTCGTAGGTAGGTCCGGTCAACTGCGGGACCTTCTCCTTGCCCTTTTGGCTGGACTGCTCCTTCTTCTAGGAGAAGAACTTCTTCCTGTTATCATTACGAAGTTAGAAGTTGCAGGATTTAAAGCAGGCAAGCAAGTAAAATATTTAACTTATTTAAAGCGGTTCTTACTTCCGACGCTTGCCGCCACTGCCTCCAGCCGTACCCTCGACCTCCATCTCGGGGGCCTTACGCTTCTGCCCCTAGGAATCATCCCGACCGTTCACCAACAGCTCGGTCTGAGAAGTAGCATCATAGCACTCCTATAATGCATTAGTAAGTTCTTCGACACTTGAATTAAATCATATTGAGTTATAATGTACAAACTGTTAATTTAATATACCTGAACGATGGCATACAAAGCAGCACCCATGGCTGCCTTGATCTGATATCACATCCCACCTGTGAACTTCTCGACATTCACGGTCTTAGAATAAACAACTCCCGTGACGAAGTCAAGCAAGCCGATGAACAAGGCATAGTACTGATCAACCATTGTACTCCCCTGCCTCAGTGCCTCGAACTCTTCCCTCTTCGTGTGCTTAAGGTGATCAAGGTAGTACTTCTCCCACAGCAGCTCCATAAACCCCGTTCAGCCGAATCCCTCTACAGCAAGGTAGTGGGCCTTCACAGACCTCCACCAAGTGATGGCGGCGTCCTTCAGGTGAAAGGCCGCTATCCCGACCTGGTGCTCTGTAGGAACATGTATGGCGTCGAAACCCTTCTCATGCTTAACGATAAATCTCTCCAGGACTGTAGGGTCAGCTACTCTGTCATAAGTCGGAACCCGGGTGTCAGCAACGCTCTTCATCCAATTCGGTTCTCTCGGTGCGGGTGGGGGTGGGACTATAGGTGGTAGCGGCAGCGGTGCGCCAAACTGTATACCGCCCATATGGGCTAACTGTGCAAAGATGGCAGCTACCATCTCCGCAACGCCCGGGGACTGGCCTCAGGAGTGGTCCCTCTCGCCCGACCACCTCTACCTTTGCCTCTGCCAGCTAAGCAATCTCGACTAGACATCTTAAATATGTTTAATTGGATCAACACTCGGTAAATACCGTAATGCAATCATTCATCAGGTTACATGGCCTTAAAGGCATTAACACATTTGCATTTAGCAATTTTTCTGGACTTTACTTGGTCACAATCTCTTCAATGGTTTCTCATAATTACATATCCTAGGCGCACGGTACACTAACTACTATCTCTTGTAATCAGAGCGGTACTCCGCTCTTATACCACTTTTGTAACACCCCTACTTAAACGGCTCCTAATTGTCATCTAATCGTCATACTTAAACAAATAAATCGCAGCGGTAATAAAGATTGTCGAACTACTGGTGAACTGTTCTCACTCGCCCATACGAGTGATAACGCATTTACATCATAATCACAATACGAAACGAATTCCCGTAGTGACTACAAGAGATAGATAGTAGTTTAATAATCCCAAAAGTAATACAACTTTAAATACATCTCATACACGTGACTACTACAAATATACACCTCGGTTCACAAAACCCGAGTCCAAAATAAAGTATACGAAAGTCTCCAAAAGATTTACCGCTAATACAAGGGCCGCGCCTCTGCATCGACAAACAGCTAATCTCCTGAAAAGTAATTATGTTTGTGGTATTGAATCAGCCCCTGCTGAGTATGTTATTACATGCCTATCATGCCCCCTTGGACCCCCAGTTAATTGGTCGAGAGCATGGAGTTCGTTTACATGCATTATCGATTTAATATTAAAACTGTAAAGCATTACATAGAATAACAACCATACAACCACATAAAATCATGTTGTTCACATAGCTTATAGAAGTACAATATAAGCACACTAAACAACGAGTGAGATAGTATGAGAGTTATAAATGTTCGGTTTATTCTCGTTCTTGCCCTGAAGGCCTTAAGTAAGACTCATCAATAATACGAGCTATCTAGCTATTCGTATATTGTTTAGTTAAGAAGTATCTCATGCCTATGACATCGTCTCGTTATACCGACGTGTCTCTACTCCATACCCCTATCTAAGGCGGATCACCCACGGTATAGCCACTCCAGCGGTAGAGTCTCCGACCGACAAACCATCTTAGTTCATTGGAATTTTCCTTAATACTTACGAACCCGTACGCGGACATCCTAACATCGTTTTTGTGATCACAGCGCGTACCAAGGGCTCTACCCCTAGATTTTGCCAAACTCTAACTCATACATATTTTAGAACACTGATGATTAAGGTCTCTAAATCTAATCCTAAGTATCAACTCGGGATCCAGTGTAACATTTCGAATGTGTGCCTCATAAGGTCTTATACCTAGTATCTCTAGGTGATTTTTACCATTCGAATGTAATGATACGAGAGTGGCGTTAGATAGGCCGTGTGCCTCATACCGTCTCGGATAACGTTTCTTATTATCCTATGCTACAACATTTTTCTGAAACTCTCTTACAATTACATATAAGGTAGCATTATTTGCCATTAGTTTGTTTTATATATAAGTTCATATATACAAACAATATTGTTAATGCATAAACAGTAATAGTAAGGCAAACAATTAATATACAGTTCATGCATATTATTTCACACAATCTGACAGATAATCTTGTCACAGATTTTTCACCCAAGTCTGAATTGAGGAAATCCTCAAAGACAATAAAGATATATAACAACATATCGTGCATCGGAATATATGCTAGCGTAATTTCTCACGCTTAATCTGCCGGTCCTCGAAAATCTACGAGTATGGAATACGTATTACACCACGTATTAATATCCCATGCAAACAATATAAGACGGTATTCTTATACTAACGCTAATCCCTCCCGGCTTATATCCCCGTCGTTACTTGGGTTTTTCGAATTTTTGTCAGGATTAGTTATGTCATTGTTACAGTGCATGTAGTAGTACATTGTTGTACATTTACAAGTTAGGATATCTCCACTGATTATAAGTTTGTAGTTATATATATACACACATATATATACATGATTATGTAAAAGAATGTATTATTACAATTGTTATTACATTTCATGTAAGTATTGACCTTGTAATTTTTATTATATCATGAACTCCCATTTAATATTAAGTTGGTCAACATGACCATCCTTGGTCAATTGTGTTGACTTGGTCAATTGTATTACCTTGGATAGTTTATCCGAGTATACAAACTTATACAATTCATATTAAATGTCTTGAATCATATAGTTCATTATTGTTTCATACTTTACATTTTAACATTAGAACTTCTTATCTAATATTTTATAACTCTATTCCTCATCTTATATCATCCCAATAATTGTATTATATGGTATCCAACCATATTATATAATTCGCTCCTATATATATATATATATATATATATATATATATATATTTGAATTATAATACCCATTTATTATAATGGTATTCCTTATCATATATCCATTACTTCCTTAATGAATATTTAGATCTTATTATTGTTATAACCCTTATAACATTGTAAAGTATTCTAAATTTCCTTTACTAATGTTCCAAATCTTGCAACAGCCCATTAATTTCCTTTATTTACAAAGTTACCACAATAATTATATAATGTTACAATTATAGCCATATCTCATATTCTATGACATTGTACTATTATATTAAGTATAACCTATGGTTGTAACAACTTTTATAAATTCCGAACGGACCCTTAGTCTGTCCAGAATGATTTCCCAGCTCCCACATAAATTTCTTAAATTACAAAGTGACCCCATTTATTTCTTATACTTTATAAATGTCATTTAAACTATATATTATACATAGTTACCAATATAACTCCAAATAATTCTCCAAAAATTCCCAAAAAATCCTAACAGACCTTAGTCTGTTTTATATCTCACTTTTACCCAGAATTTTGGGTATTTACATTTCTACCCCATATTTTATGTAACTTTTACATTTTGCTTCAAAACTTAATATAAGTTGATAATTAAAGTATTTAATCATCAAATTTGGTCAAGGCCACTACTATGGTCAATGTTGACCTTCCAAACACTGCCTTGACCTTCATTTCCTAGAAATTATGAAACTTACCCGAAGTTTTCCTATAATTACAATTTAACCCCAAAACTTTGTAAAATCTTACAATTCTCATTTAAACTCTAACTTTCGACCATAATTAATTATAGCCCCTTAATGTTTATTTATTTATGATTGTTACCCCCAACCTTTATACTGGTATATAAATTACTTTAAATGTAATTTAAACTTTAAATAACTTAAGTAAATGGCCTAATGAGATGGCCTTATTACACACTTGAACTTGTGACATAAAATTACACTTAAATGTCTTTAAAAAATACTGTAAATTCTTAGCCTCACCCATTTATTTTCGGTAATTACAAATTTTCTACATAATGTCTTAAATTTGACAATTATGTCATGTAATTACTTAAATGGTTAGCCCAAGTCAACAAACTCATTTCTTGGTCATTATAAGGTCAAAATTGACCATTCCCTACAGTCCACTCTCGGTAATAATTATAACATATGCTTAAGAACATTTAAATGTATTAAAAGTGACATTAAGGATTATACCTTGATATTTGAAGCTTAACTCTTAGTCCCTCCTCACCAAGCTTGACTATTAGCATCAATATAATGCTAAGTCAGATTTTATACTTAAACAACAGCTTAGAAGTTGATTTCACCAACACTTAGGGTTAGGTTTCCTTTTACCTTTGAAAATGGCTTTTTACTTATATTTTTCTCCTTGAACACCCACGGAAGTTTGGAGGGGTATTTCTCCACCACTTGACATGCATTAAACATCATGGTAAGGACATGGTTAAGCTCTAAACATAAACTAACCATAGGAAGGCATTTGAAGTCTTAAAACATGAATTTTTTCAAGGCAAAATTACCTTTGAATCTCAAGATTTTCCCAAGTGTTCCACGGCCTATTTTTTTGAAGACATGAAGAGAGTTATTCCTCTTCTAAATACAAGCCAAGGTGGCGGATTAAATCACAAGAACACAAGCTAGAACACTTACCCTTTGAAAACTCCTTAAATGGAGATTTTGGAGTGTTTTCGGCCACCTCCAAGGGGATTGAAGTCCACCTAGGTTATATCATGAAAGGATGAATAATATAAGTGTTTTGGTCCATAGTAATCAGCCATATACAAGTATAAAGAAAGGTAGGAGTTTAAAGCACCATTTTTACCTTAAGATTGATTTTTCTCTTCCTTGCTTCCAAACCTTGTTTCAACGAAATCTACCCTCTTCTTGCAAGATGAAATCGACTTAGATTAGTGGGGGAATTATTTGAATGTTAGCTCATTGGATAGGTATTGAAAAGAGGAAGAGAATGAGCTATTATGTGCCTTAAGAGCTTACCTTATGCCATGGGAGTTGATTTCTTCCAACCTTGCTCTAGGCTTCAAAGTAGCAGCAAAATGAAGAAGAGAAGGTTAAGGTCTCGGCTGGGAATGGAGGTGAGGAGGAAAGAGAGTGAAATTTGACTTTTAAGTCTTAATGGTAAAACATGGGTCTTGAATAGTTAAATGATGACTAAGCTTGCTTTGTTAGATATTTTGGAACAAAAACTAGCAAGGTGTCATCCATCATTTTCAGATTGCCGCCCACTTATTACAAGGAGGGGTAAATGAGTCTTTTTGCTTCATTTGTAATATTATGACTTATATGTTGTACACTTGGACTTATATCATGTGTTAGTTTGTTACAAACATGATTCCCTTGTTCTAAAGTGTAAATATGTATTTTTGAGTGATTGATTTACTTTACTATTCATTATGACTAGTAAAAATGTATACTTTGATTCACCTTTGATATTGATGTTCTTTTTTACATCTTGTGTATCTTGGACTTGTTAGATGTGTTAACATGTGTAACATGTGTTATTTGATTTCCTAAGGTGTATACACTTGTGTTCCAAGTGATATTTTACTTACAATTCATTATGACTTCTTATGGTAAATTTTACCTTAAGTGTTTGTGTTATTTGTTCAAGAAATTGTGTATAACATGATAAATAAACTTGCAAGTTGATTTTCCACCTTTATTGTGTTCCACTTATGTCCATGTTTTATATAAGGTTTAGTGACCTCATGGATTATATTTCTTTATATAAGTGTGCTAGGAGTTTTCATAGTTCATAATTTAATTAAGGCTCATTAGCCTTCTTAATCCATTAATTGTTTTTTAATTTGGTTTATGAACCTTTGGGGTATTTCAAAAATAATT
Organism: Limonium bicolor; assembly: GCA_023374045.1. Taxonomy (NCBI): domain Eukaryota; kingdom Viridiplantae; phylum Streptophyta; class Magnoliopsida; order Caryophyllales; family Plumbaginaceae; genus Limonium; species Limonium bicolor. Next base: position 39,099,502 of record CM041781.1, read on the forward strand.
ATTTTATCTTCCTTGGGCCCATTCATAGCCACTAACTTTTGATTAATATAATATCTCAATAACCAACCCATAATAGCATTGAACACCTAGGGTTTCCGCGATGGTGACTTCATTGTGGACGATGACGCTCCAGCCACAGTGACGATGGTCAGTGAAAGGAAATGTTCGTTTCAAATTTCCAATTTGGGCTGGTTAGCTTTCCGGTGGGTATTGTTTTCTAAGACGTTTTGCGATGAACTTGGATCTTGTCGAATTGCGTTGTTTTAGCTCGCCCAAGCTGAAGCGGAATGAAAGCCGAGACTGTATAACTCTAAGCATCTCGCATTTGGAAATTGCTTCAGTTTTCTTGGTTCTTAGTCCAGACGGGTTCTATATGACAAGGAGAATGACCGGCAGATACGTAAGAGCGGTTTGGTCGTTGGTTGTTGCTGTGCGATTGTGCTATCTTCTAGTTTGTTAACTTTTGTTAGGGTTTGAAGCTGAATTTTATTCGAGCGATCAATTAGAGAACTGAGGATTGAATGATGAGGAATCCATATATACTAGTAACCCTACTGAGGATTTCAGTAACGGATAGAGAACTGATCTGTCCTTGCGGTTGAAGAAAGAGATCTCTCGCATCAAAAACTGGTAGATTGTAAACTCGGTTATACGCTCACTGTGTCGATATGAAGTGAGAAAGTAAGAAGTGATACAATAACTCTTGTTCGGTTAGCCTGAAATAATGTCCATTCTGGTTGCCAATTGTCGGGGTCTTGGTGCTGCTGCTGCAATAGGCTGGATCAAGGATGTCATCCGTAGGGAAGCACCCTCTTTTGTTTTTTTTGCCGAAACCAAGCTTTCTTCTGTTGAGTTGTGATCTTTTGCCAGTTGTTTTCAAAACTTCTACTGGGTCAGTGGTGACATTATCGGTAGAAAGGCTGGTGTGGCCTAGTTTTGGAATATGAATTACGAAGTAAAAGTCCTCAGTGTTTCTAGTCATCATGTAGATGTTGTAGTAGGTACGTATGGGGGAGTATAATGGAGGTTCTCCGGTCTGTATGGTTGGTCTGATCATAAGCAGAAATGGAAAACTTGGAACTTATTAAGGTATCTCAATGAGCAATGGACAGGACCATGGGTTTTAGGGGGGATTTCAATGAAGTTCTTTTTAATCACGAATGTCGTGGGAGAGGTGCTCGCCTGTATTCTGCTATGAGGGAGTTTCATTCCTGTCTTCAGGAGTGTAGTCTTCAGGATTTAGGTTTCAGAGGTTCAAAATTCACCTGCACTAACAAAATCAAGCTGGATCGTGATTCACATAGTCGGTTAGATCGTTTTTTATGCAATGATCAGTGGCTTCATCTGTTTCCATATGCAACAAATTATCATCTGTAATGGGGTCATTCAGATCACAAGCCCATCAACTTAGTTCTGCATCCGTTAATTCGACGTGGCCCCAAACCCTTCAAGTTAGAAAACTACTGGGCACAGGATCCAAATTGCAAAACATTAGTTCAATCAGTTTGGCAATCTTCTAGCACAGGCTATTGTGACAAGGTTAGATACTATGGAAAGAGGCTCCGACAGTGGGGCAAGCAAAAAATTTGGATTGAAAAGAAGATGCTTAACCAAACTCGCAAGGAACTAGAACTGGTTACCCTCAGAGCACCCTCTCAATCTAATATTGACAGGTGGAATGAACTTAATCATACCATGGATTCTCTGTTGCTTCATGAGGAGACACGTTTATAGCAAAGGTCTAGGCAATCTTGGCTAGCATGTGGTGATAGAAACTCTGCTTTTTTCTTTGCAAGGTACAAATCACGTTTGCGTCAAAATACCATTACCTCATTATCTTATGAAGCTCATACTTCCCAATTTTCATGGGCTGGTATTGAACAAGTTGCTAGGGAATATTTTCAAACCTTATTTACCTCTACCAATCCTCAGCAGGACCCACATCTTCTTACCTGTGTAGCAGATAGAGTTCCTCTGCATATGCACCAATCAATGGGTAATCCTGACACAACTGAAGAGGTTGTTAAAGCCTATAACCAGTTAAATCCTACTAAGGCTCCTGGCCCTGACGGCATAAGTGGCACCTTTCTTCGTTCCTTTTGGCCTGTTATCAGCGAAGATTTCATGCAGACATGCTTATCCTTCCTCAATGATAATGTTATTCCATCAATACTGAATGACACACATATAGTACTTATTCCTAAATCACCTGAAGTGACTGCAATCATGGATTTCAGACCAATATCTTTATGCAATACAATATACCGTGTCATATCTAAGGTCTTAGTCAATCGGGTTACTGATGTCTTACCTCTGATCATCTTTGACAACCAAGCGGCTTTTGTGCACAACAAGCAAATCTCATACCAAATTCTACTATCTCATGAAATTCTGCATGCGATGCGGCGGTCCAAAGCAAAGTTAAAAGGGCATTTTGCCTTCAAAGTAGATATGTCCAAGGCCTTTGATCGAGTTGAGTGGACTTTTGTCTTAGATGTCCTTCTAAGTATGGGTTTCCACCCCTCTTGGATCTCTCTGGTACGCCTATGTCTCACTATTGTCTGTACCTTTGTCCTCATCAATGGATACCCAGGCCAAACTTTCATCCCATAGTGAGGACTAAGGCAGGGTGATCCTCTATCACCCATTTTGTTTATCATCTATATGAAGACCTTATCAGCATCTCTGAAATTGGCAGTCAATGTTGGAATTTATCGTGGTTTCAATCTTCCAGGGTTGGATGTGCCAATTGCAAATTTGTTGTTTGTAGACGATTGTGTAATCTTTGGGGAAGCAACCTCAGCCAATGCCCACACACTTGAAGATCTTCTACAAAATTTCAAGGTTGCCTCAGGTCAATGCATCAACACATCAAAGTCTACAGTAATGCTTTCAAAAGGGTTGTCTTCTATCCTAAAAGCAGAAGTTACCAGTTCACTTCACACGCATCAGGTGACAGATTTGGGTTTATATCTTGGTTTTCCCAGTAATATAGGAAAGAATAAATGCTCAGTTTTCAATTACTTAAAAGATAGAGTGTTAAAGCGTATTCAAAGCTGGTCAAACAAAGTGTCTCAAGCAGGGATAACTATTCTAGTTAAAGCATTGCTTTAGGCTATCCCTTCATATGCAATGTCTGTCATTCTTTTGCCACGCACAATCATCAAGAAAATCCAACAACTGATTAAAAATTTTTGATGGGGAGGCACTACACAAAGCTTTACCATTCATTGGACAAAGTGGTCTACACAATGCAAGGATAAAAGTTCGGGTGGTATGGGCTTTCGTGAGCTGTAGAGTTTCAATCATGCACTCCTTACAAAGCAACTATGGCGCATTGTTTCCCAACCACAAACACATTTATCACAGTTTTATCATGCAAAATATATGTCAACTTCAACTTGGTTGGACGTGAAACCAGCCACCAATTCTAGCCCAATTTAAAGAGCATTATTGGGTGTACGAGATCAAGTGGAATTTGGCAGCAGAAGAGCAATTGTCAATGGACTGACCACCAAACTCACTGACCAGTGGCTTCCTTTAAAGTCAGGAGGTAAACTATATCCATATAATTTTCTACCTCTGGTATGCCAACTTTTTTCTGTTGCAACCCTGATACGGCCCCCAAATAATTGGAATACTGCTCTGCTAAACCAATGGTGTGATCCTCATGATATTCAAGATATACTTCAAATATCTTTGCCTTAGCCTACATTAGATAGTTATGCTTCAGGAGACTATTGGTACTGGGCCCTTTCTTCGTCAAAAACATTCACCGTAAAATCTGCCTATCACGCGGATATGTTCTTGAAAACTTTGCACAATCCATCTACTTGACATCCGATAGCCAGAGTTCAGCATATAAAAAGCTTTGGGCATTAGATGCACCACCACGGGTTAAGATGCTTGGATGGAAGATTTTAACAACAAGACCCCCATGCAAAACTGCTATCAAGGATCAAATTAAGGTGGATATGTCAACAGATTGTCCTTTTTGCAAATGTCCTGAAACCATGGTACATGCATTATACCAGTGCCCGGTTGTTAAACCACTCTAGACTACTTTTGGATTATCATTGCCACACATATTCACTCAGATCAAGCGTTTCAAGATTGGTTTTGTCATTTATGTGCTCGGTCTCCAAAAAAAGAGGTAGCCACTTATCTGTATTTCTTTTGGAAACTATGGTTTGCACGATGTCAAGCTACTCATGATCAGGTGCCTCACTTTGCTCATGATTGGTGTCAAGCAAACAACTATCTACAACTAGCTGCTAATATGTCATCCTATACTGCTATTGCGTTGCAACGTAACCGTCAAGCACACCCAAATTTCATAGAACTCTCGGTTGATGCAAGTATTGACTCTCATGATCGTGTCGGTTATGTTGTTGTTGCACGATCAGACAATCAGCTTCTAAGTGCAGGTTGCAAGGGTTTTCGTGCGTCAAACCTCCTAGTCTCAGATTCTGAGGCATGTGCAATTGAGTATGCTCAAAACATGGCTTCCTCCTTTGGATACCGATCTTGTAGAGTGCTCTCGGACTGTCAAGCAATAGTTCAATATCTTGACAAGGGGGGACCTACTTCCTTAATGCTATCCACGACTTCAATTTTAGATAGGATCTTAGCATCTTCTAATCGTTTCAATGATGTTTTATATTTTTACATAACTAGAGATGCTAATATAAGTTCACACTGCCTTGCTAACCATACCCGATGCATGCAACATACGGGTTCATGGACTCCAGATATAATGCCGGAACTTGTACTCCAACTTGTTTTCTAATATATATGTTCTCCTTTGTTCAAAAAAATAGCATTGAACCCACTTGTATTAATCAGCTAATATGTAGTTCCTACCCCATAAATACGCGGGTATTTCATGTATGCTCTCTCTAGGAGAGGAATTGATGGGATTTTGAGATATGAAGAAATGATGCCTTTATATAGCCATTTCATAAGGCTTTATCCAAGTTTCAGACTCTCTTTAAAGATAGTCTATCATGACCCATACAAAATATAAGAAGACATAAGACATACTTTTGTCTAAGTTAAGGATTAAGAGTCACGTAGAAATACTCTCCTCAAATTCGTTACTACCTAACTTTGTGTTAAAGTTTTTTGTTAGTTCTACTCAAGAAAACTAGGTCGCCTGAAGAGCATGCTCGACATGAGATGTCATAGTACCAAATATGAACTATTCGAGATAACATAATAGCTCTTCAGCCGAATAATAGGCATCCTAGAGATGGATGTGGAGGCATGAAGCTACACAAGATTTTAGGAATTCATGATAAAGACAAGATGTACAAAAACACTAACAAACAAGCTAAGATCACCTGCTAGCATTAGCATGGACTACGTTTTCATGGTTGAACCTCATAAATTTGGGGTCCAATCCTTTTCAATTCCTTCAAATCCCTCAATCCAACTTCAGGCGTGTCCAATACCATCATAAACTTTCATGTTGATGAGTAAAGAGCATGGTTTGAGGTTCATTAGTCTTAGTTTCCTCCTCCCGTGTGGATTCTCTTATTAAAAATCTTTACAGTTCAATTAAATCAAAGTATATTACATTTTAGTTTTTATGCAATTAATTATGATCAAGAATACACAAATTAAAGATTATTAGAGACTAACAAAAAACGACATTCATACATTTATCACAAGAAACTCACTCTAAAGAAAAAGGCTAGGGAGGCTATAAAATGCAATAGAGTAACCAAAATGGTGTAACTGAAATTACTAACTATTTCATTCATGCCTATTTGCATTGAATGTAAATCGATCAAAAGGTAGAACCATGTAGCTCCATAGAGAACTTCTAAAACTCTTTTTGAAATTCAATTAACTTGAAACAAAACTAATGATAAATGTTTTGAAAGTTATCAAATTGATAGTTTTTATTTTGGTTCATTAAGGGTGGGGGGTTATTTAACATAGTTTACAAGATGTTTGAACCTCTGGACACTGGCACGTTTGCCATCAATTTTCGTGTCGGTCTCATCATTTCTCCTTCGTTTTATTTACTTTATTCTAGCAGTTACATTTAACAGCTAACAAACAAATTGACATCAATTTCAAAGTTAGAGCATGATTATGAAAGGTTCTTAACACTCTTTTTCCTATTTCTCTCATTTTTACATCATTTAAAAATCATGTCTACTTTCTACCAACATCAGAGAACCCATTCTTTGATTTTTAACTCTCTCCATTTGTCATGTCATTTTACATTTTACTTATTAATTATTATAAGAATACAACCATTAATCTTTAATTATTATTATTAGTATTTTCAATAATACACAAATTATCTTAACTTAATATTTTTTATGATTAACAGTTTATTATATTTTTGTTTCAAAAATAAAATAAAATTTTTTCATATATGTTATTAATGTCATTTTTTATTCATATATATATTATTAATGTAATTTTATTTATAATAAGTATTTTTATTACTAATATTATAAGACATAATCAAAACTAATCCTTTTAGTTAGTAGTAAAATATTATAATGAATTTTGAAATTAATCATTGGTAGTTGGTACATATTTTAAATTTTGAATATATTTTAGTATTACATTTTTATATCACCCAAAAAAAATATACTAATTTTTCCCTCTCTCTTCCACCTCATTTATTTATTTATATTTTTTGTTAAGAACCCATAAAAACCTTTGATAATCATGCACTTAGTCCTATTATTTTTCCTCTCCTTTATTTTGACAATTGCATCTCACATATATACGTACGGCGCTTCTAACTAACTTACAAGCTCTCAACATAAAACAATTTCTTTTTTTTCTTAGCAAAACTTAGCATAAAGCAATCAGGGTGTGTTCACTTTGGGGTAATCAACAGAGAGAAACGGATTCATTCATTTTATGGTTGTTTTCTTTGTATTTTTAATGATTCCGTTTTCCCTATTTCAAGTTTCAAAAACCCCATATCTCTCTCTAGTGATTCCCCCTATAATGCTAGGGAAAGGTACTCCCTTTCCTCCATCTTACTCCTTATCGTCATCTTTAAATAAATAAATATAATACGTGTGATATATAAATTATATAAATTTTAGTATATGGTATATAATATTTATAATTATTAATATAAAATAACATTTGTAACACCCCTACCGGTAATCACACCATTAAGTCCTAACCCGTCTCCATTATTAATACACAAGCAGCGGAAATTCTAATACAACCGGTGGTTAAACAATGCCGTTAGTCACCCACGTGACTAACAAGGCCAACTCCAAACAAACAATACAACACAATATCGGTCTGATGGGTCTTTACCGAGTACGCTATACAAAATGATACATTCCATTCCCTTATCAATTCTCAAACCAAATACAACCTTCAATCCCATAATATACAAATACAGTCTCCATCCAATGCTATACCGAGTATCTACAATTTCCAAGACTATTGATGACCCTACGGTCTTACATACCCATAATACAACAATACATTCATTTAACAACTACCCATGCTTAATCACAACCCCGTCCTACTCTCGAACAGTGATCGGCTTCGTTGTACCAGGAAATAAAAACGATGCCCCTAGGGGCTCAGCAAAATTGCTGCATATAACTTCCGCATACCCCGCGTACTAGCGAGGTACGCCGACTATTTGGTCGAGAGCATGCGATTCATTTTATTTCAAACAACATGCATACAACATACATTATATATGTACATTCACAATCAAAGTTCACAACGAACACAAATACAAACACACACATCAAGTGTAACACCCCATCCAACAACAAATACATAACAATAAACTGCAGCGGAATACACACCTCATCAAATAACTCAACTCGTTGGTGTTACACGCCGTTAACCACCCACGTGGCTAACAAGGCTAATACACATACATTGTACCGGTCTGATGGGCTAAATTCCCGAGCGACTACACATTACTATCCCTTTCCATTAACAACAACAACAACGTACACCTTCCAACTATACCGAGTATTTATAAACTGATGCCGACAACAATTTCGGTCTTACTACACCTACTGTATATATACACTTAAATAATTACCCATGTACAATGTCTACCCCGTCCTACTCTCGAACGGCTTCCAGCTCTCTATACCTGAAATAGGAAAAGAAGAGAAAGGGTGGCCCCCAAGGGGCTCAGCACCTTTGCTGGTATGGTAATCCCGCAGCCCACATGCTACCGGGCCACGCACAACTAATTGTCGTCTTAGCATGCGGTTGATTATATTTAAATCATGCATGCAACTGTAAACACACAACACATAATCATTTCGCCTCAACGGGCTCAACAAACGGATAATATATCCTTACTTAATAAGTCACTCATGGTATTCCTTATCCCTAGAGTGCTCCTCCTCTATGGAGCTACTTCCTTAATAGACGACACTTACCCTTAAATCGGGTTATCCTTAAACGCCTTTTTTCTCAAACTGGGATTCATATCCATGATCCACATACTCCACATTTTACAACATATAACATACACTACATAACATCACATAACAACACTTTGCACGTTTCAACGTGCACAACATAACACCGTAATAGATATTGCATCACAACAAAAATACATAACATAACGGGAATGGTTCTCTTAGGAACCGACCCAAACATTGTTTATACACTGGTGAGCCTAGAGAATGCTGCAAGTCTCATGATAAGCTCGTTACATAACTCGTTACCGTCTCGTTAAATGAACGGATAACTTAGCACAAGGTGTCTCAGATATAGTGATCCGAGCACACCGAACAAACATAACATAGTATGCCCCTGTTGCCCGACGTGAGTCAGTAATAGCCTTGGTTAAGCTAAAGGGAAGGTTGGGAACCAAATTGGAAAACAACCATAACATACGGAGAGGATCGAACCTGCTATGACAACGACCCCCATACTCACACGCGTGGCCGGAACAGACCGGACTCCTCACTTCCCCCGTTAGCACTTGTCAGAAGTTCATCATTGAACTTAGTTAAACAATCACAATATTGGGTTAAGTCTTGTTAGACACACACAAGGGAAGGGAGAGTCATACATTCACACACACATCACACACAAACATCACATATCTAACTCACGCATAGCCGTGGTTAGAACGTTCCTTAGGTCGGAAATGTTGTTACCGGATACTGTTCTCCTACGTTTACCTAAAGTGGTTAACTATCCCTTCAAGCGCATTCCAGGTTACCGGTATTGGCACGTAAACATACAACAACATAACGACTGTAAACTCGTTTCATGATTTATCTTATAACGTGGCAAACATACAGAAGACACATTGGCATACAAGCCGGTGTAATCCGGTAGGACACAGGTTGCAAGAAACCATACCTGTCACCGAGTCCACTCTACCATGTCCACTTACGTTCCTCGAACAATTCTCGAACAACTGGTACATTACAATTACTTTCATTAACATTGGGGTAACATGATTGCTTAATAACTAATGCCCATAGTTAACCCCGTCATCCCGTTGTACTTAATTTATTTATGTGATCTTGAGTTCACAACTTACACATTCATTCTCACACTTGTTTATACTTCCAATGGCCTTTAAAGGTCCCCAAACAAGGCCTAAACATCATCTAAAACCATTATCATTCACTTCCCCATCTTAAACACACTTAATAACACTCTCTGGTGCACTTTTAGGGTGGTCCTTTGTATCCGAGTTTACAAACCCGGACCATCTCATCGCAATACTCTCTGCCCAATTTTTCACCTGGTCCGGGTTTGTATCCGAGTTTACAAACCCGGACCTCCTACAGAATTTACTCTCTGGTATGTTTTTGGGTGGTCCGGGTTTAGGTTCTTGTTTGCAAACCCGGACCACTCCAGTATTAGTCCAGAACATTATTTTTCAGCCACTCTTCAACCACCAAACCAAGCCTAACCTTTTCCTAATGTTTCTACATAAATCCTAACATGTTTTAACACCAATTTGGCACCTCAAACCTCTTCTAAATCCTTGTCCAAACCATCACCCAATTCTTGCAAATTCATCCACACTTGTGATATCTTTTTCCTTAAGTTCATAAGTGGTGTTTCACCTTAAATGACCACTACACTAGAATGCTTCCTCACCTTCAATACATCATCTCCCAAGCATCTCCTCTTACTAACCAAATCTTCTTTCACAACTTCCTAAAATTCCTTTCTCAAAACCTTACCTAAACATCATTCTCTCCATACTCATCAATATTACCTAAACCTTAAACAACTTCTCCAAGACTTTAATACATCCTAAAAACTTACATTGGATTTTCTAGAACTTCCAAGATAATGCCTAAATCCTTGTAGCACCTTAGAACACCTTAATGCATGTTTTCTTCCTTAGTGAAACATTTACTCATTCCTAACAATTCCTAGTCCACCCAAGTTCATTCAAGCACTTAAAACTTCTTATACATTTTACAAATTTTGCCATGGGTTCTCTTAGCACTCATCATTCCAAAACTCATAGTTTTCACCATTAAGCACTCAAGAACACCTAAATCCATCAAGAACACCATCACTCACAAGACTTCACCAAATTTACACTACATCACAATATAGTGCACAATTTAATTGCTTCACTTAGGCCTTACTTGCTCTTAGGCCCTTAAATTGCATAACCTTAAACACTGAATTTCCACAATATATAAGCCTTTGACCTGCAATTACATACACCAAGACATATGTTCTTTTACTAGTCCCTTGAGAACACTTTACTAAGTCATTCACCATTTGCTCTTTAGGTAGTTTTAGCAAGCATTATAAGCTCATTTCTCCTAAGGCATTAAACCACATGAGATAGCATATTTACCTCTTTTCCTCACAAACTTCTTCTTGTTTCCTTTTTAAAATCGGCTAAGCTTAGTTGCTTGTCAACTTCTAAACATTACACAAACAATGTGATGAGTATTCAAGCTCCAAGCTTAATCTCATTGTAAACCCTAGGTTTTACATTGTTCAAAGAGCATTAAGATAGTTGTTTTACCTTGGTCTTTGAAGGGAATTGGAATACTACCAAGAGAGGACTCCACCAAGTCCTTGAAAGATTCAAATGGAGCTAGAACAAAGCAACACAATGAGCACCATTAATGGTGATTTTCGGTCAAGGTAAAAACATGGAGGAAACTTCATTTTTCTTTGACTTTCCTTACCTTGAAGCAAAGGAGAGTAATAATATGTAGAAACACAAGCTCAAGCTCCTCCCATGGTGATTCCTCTTGGCACCGAAATGGAGCTCTTGGGATTTTGAAAGGATAGAATTGAAGAGCTTGATGAGAGGAAGAGACTGGTGGTGTGTTTGTTTTTGATTTGGACAAGAGCTTGATTTTACAAGAGATCAAAGATGGAGTTAATGGTGGTGGTGAGTATACCGTGAGAGAACAGCAAGAAGGGAGGAAGAAGAAGGTTGGAACCGTGTGAAATGAGAAAGAAATGAGAAATGAAGATAGACTTGCTTTTTAGAAGATATTTGTGCTTATAAAGCAATAGTACATTTATTAGTCATCTTTATTACTTTTCATAGTAACAAGAGAGTGGTGAGTCACCACACTTAGAAAACCGGCCCCCTTTATACATAAGGGTATTTTAGTCTTTATTTGTCAATTTAATTACTTATGATAACATATGTTACAAACTAGCTTATAAAAATCACTATTCACAAAAACAAGGCACATAGAAGTGAAATTTTTGATTTCCTATTGATATAGCCACCCAAATGTGATACTATATAGTACACATATATATTTAAGAGTAATGGTGGACATTTAGCCACTCAAAACTCATTTACAAGACAATTTTTCAAAAACGTGCTTTAAGACTCCTTAAAGCACATTTTGTTTTTAACTTGTTTTCAAGCTTGGTTTTCTTTAGTAATTGATTTTATGTTCATTAACATATAAATAAGGTATAGGTATGACCATTAGGTCTTATACAAATTTATCCCAGGCTTAGAGCACATTTTGCTCTTATTGACTTTAAGGTATTTTCTTGTGTTTTGTTTGGTTTTATGTCTACCAAGGTTTCCTGAGGACTTGATTAGCCTTATAAATCATAATTAAATATTATTAGTCTTGGTAGGCTCTTGGGTCCTAACCAAGTTCACTCATAGCTTAGAGCATGTTTTGCTCAAACTGTATCTTAGTGCTTTACTGCATTACTATGGTTTAAATTGTTCACTGATGTTTCTAAGGCACTTTTTAGCCTTTACATACCATAGTTTGATATCTAAACCACATATCAAGGTTTGGGGTATTTCATCAAGGGGTTAGTTTATTATGTTCTTTACTTAGGCTTGAGGGTTTCTACCTCACAATACCTTACTCACTTGGTCATTGTCTTACCCACTCTCTTGGGTACTCTTACTCACAAACTCAACTCAATACACAAATTACAACTCAATTCTCTCAAGTCTCAACGTAATTCTCAATACTCAATTCTGTACCTCAATCAAATTCTCAAATCAAATACTCAAACCAATACTCTATCCTCAAAGGCATCTTTTAAGTCTTAGCCACGACCTCCGGGCAGGGTCATACACAAGACCCACCACTGGGCTTAAAAATACCGAAATGAGCTATGCATTTAGCTCCTCTAGTTCACCAATGTCCAATTCTCTACTGGACTACTCAAATTCCCAAAACTCCTCTCCCGGAGTTATTTCACAATCTCATGGATTAGCCTAGAGGTATCTCTCTCTATAACAACTATTGGCTTAGGGAATTCCTCAATGTCTAATATTCTAAGATTTAAGGTATTACCCAACTTATTGAATACTCTCATGTTCGGGACATTGTTTATGTCGGATCCTCTCATGGGGTTCGACTATTACTCCAAGGGGTTTGGTGACCCCTTACCATTCTTTACTTTCCTCAAGGTTCATTGTTTGAACGTTTATCGATCCTCTAGATAGAGGTTACTCATATACTTCCACTATTAATTATTGTGTGGATTAAATCAATTCGGTTCTCTCAGTTATTGGGAGTTACGTACTGCCCGTATACTTTCTCACGAGACAGGTTCTTTTGTTGGTGGTTTATGTAGGTGTAGGGGGAGAGGTTTATGTTACCGTGTATGGGTTCAATAGTTGTAGTGTGTTTCCACCCTTTTGTTAGTTCGCAACTTGACTCTTTCTACGAGTCTCTACTCAAACAAGACTCAACTATGAGTCGCACTACCATACACAATCACATTCAAGCAATTCATTCACAATTCACATTTCATGAATTATACAAACTTTAGTTCAAAAGGCAATCCAACAAACAACAATACAATACAAGCACCAATAAGTGCAAACAATCCGATTCGTGCATTTAGCTTGTTAGGTGATCACACAGTCAAACAAGCACACAAATCGGGGTAACCAAGTTAGGATACAGAGCATGAGGAAATCATACCTTTCACCGGGGTTAACTTTACCGGGTGTTCTCATGTTCCTCGGTTCACACTCGTTCCTCGAGTCTTACTCTTGATTCACTGATAATATTTCAAACATCTCTATTAATTTAAGGTACTACGGTGTGTAGACTAGTACTCCCATAATTAACCCCGTTAACCCATTATTCTTTGGTTTTGTTAAGTGTTCTTAAACTCACAACTTTCTCAATCACTTCTCACACTTGTTTACACTTCTTAGGACCTTTAAAAGTCACCAAACAACTCATAAACATCACCTAACACCATTACCATTCAATCCCCCATGTTTAGAAGGCTTTAAAACACTTTCTGTTGAGTTTTTATAGTGGTCCGGGTTTGTGTCCAGGTCTACACACCCGGACCAAACACTGAAATTCGTTTCTGGCCATTTTTACATGTAGTCCGGGTTTGTGTCCGGGTTTACAAACCCGGACCACCCCCTGAAATGAGTTTTTGCCGTGTTTTTGCTATGGTCTGGGTTTGTGTACCGATTTGCAAACCCGGACCACCCCTGGAACTGTCAAAATTTACAGTTTTTGATCAGTTTTCAACCCCTAATTCACCTCTAATCATTCCCTAATCTTTCCACACGTTTCCTACATGTTTAAACACCCTAAAACATGTTATAAACCTCTTCAAATCATTGGTTTAATCCTTACTCAAATCCTAGCACGATTTCCACCCATTTCCATCCTCTTGTTACAGTTTTTGCACACTTGTGCATTTTCTAGCTTCCCTTAGCACTTTGCACTTTGTTCTAACTCCATTTTACCATTCCAATTCATTCCTAAACAAATGCATTTCCTACACCCAAGTCCAACTCTCATCTTCCTAAGTCTTGCACACTAACTCATTTTCCAGAATTTCTAAGTTGCTCACATGTTCTTTTGCTACAGATTTTTACCTCTGTCAAACTCATTCTCCAAATACCATTTCAAGGTTATTACTCAACTCTAAAAAACCCAACTGAACTCCTAAGTTCTCCCATTTACCAAGTCACCTTAAAACACTTATTTTCTACCAAACTTTTGCCATAACCTCCCCATAAACCAATTCTCATCCTTTTTCACCATTTTCAATCCTAAACTAGCCACACCCTTACAAGGGTCCTACCAGCACATAAACTCAACCAAAAATTCACCACATTAACAATATAGCTCCAAATCCAAAAGCGATGGCACTTAGGCCCTTAAATCAACACAAGTTCACAAATCTCTCTAAAATCAACTATACACATTCTCCCACATAGATTTCAATTCATAATTTGGGTTCATTAATTTAATTTAACCCATCCCAAATTCTTAAACAATCAAGATAGTTATTAAGGTAGTTTTCTTACCATAAATTCACAAGTCCTCTTTTAATTCTCCTCTTGCTCCTCCTCTCCTCAAATCCGGTCAAGTGGGAATGGAGTTGCCAAACTCCATCCCAACACCCAAGGAACACAAAAATACATTCAATTAAAATTCTAAACCCTTAGAATCACTCAAATTCAATGGAAGGGCTTAGAGCAGAAAGTTAGAGTTTTACCTTTAGAGCTTTTTAAGAGGGGTTCTCACCCTTGAATCAAAAGGGAAATTCCACCACCATTGGAGGGTTGAATTGAAGCTCAAAAACAAGGAGAAAACAAGGTAAGAGAGAGAGCAAAAATCGGCTAAGGAAGGAAGGTGAAGAAAAATGAGTTTTTCTTGAATATTTTTACCTTAGGAGAGAGAGAAGACTCCAAGCAACCCATTGATGTCATTTTCTCTTAAAATGGGGAAACCCATTTGGATGAAGTTCATCCTTTTCGAATTTTGAAAAGAGAGAATGATAGAGGGTGATGAGAGGAAGAATAATATGTGATTATTTTTGTGATTGGAGCTTGTATGTAGCTAGAGCATGGAGAGAAAGAGGGAGGAGCCATGGGAGGAGCTCAAAAACGTTCAAACCAGAGAGGGGAGGAAGAAATCGGCTGGGAGGAAGAAAAGAGAGGAAAGAGAAAAGGAAAAGAAAGAAATGGAGGAGAGAGAAGAGGGGGTACTTTTCTACTTTTTTCTTTCTTTCTTTTCTTTTCTTTCTTTCTTTCTAGCTTAGTGTGTGAGAGTGGGGGCTGTTTGACTAATTAAAACTGGCCCCATATATATGTACAAGCTGGAGCATTTTTCGTCTTTTACAGAAAACGCTCGTTTATTTACCCGGTTTAGCACTATTCACTAACCGGGCCCGTTTTCCGGAATTTTCTCGTTTCTTTAGTTTTAATGGCTATTAAGCTTCCACTAATGTTTATTTATAGTTATTTGATGAACTATAATTTTTATGGGTTCGTTTGACCACTCAAAGTCACGTTTTCGGGTTTCCTCGAAAAACGTGCGCTAAAGCTTTATTAGCGTTTTAATACATTATTTGGATCTGTTTTCTTCGGGAATTGTTCCCATATATTATTTAGGCATTATTAAGCCTTTTAAATTCACCTAAGACCATTTTCAAGGTTGTATTCCTCCTACGGTCACATAACGCTCAATTTAGCGTTTTTCACTTTTTAAGCATTTTCTCTTTGCTTTTGGTTTTATTTTCTTTAACAAAATTCTTTAGGCACTATTAGGCCCTCAAATATTATATTAGAGTAATTTGATCACCCTAATTAAGTTCGTGGTATTTCAACCTACCCCCCTTAAAGAACATTGCCCACAAAGTTAGTGAGTCTAAGATTGTTAGTCACCAAGGTACTCAATGCTAAGGTTATACTCTCTCTGTAACCTGTTAGACTCCAATGACTGACTGAATACATACCACACATCCAAACAACATGTCAAGCATGCATAGCAACCAAAAATATCCGTTGTCCAGCCTCTCAATGGGGGTCCATCCGCAGACAATTAGGCACTAAGTCCTCCCCCAAATCGAGTGATCCCTCAGGTACCGGTCACGTTTGAACACTTACGCTCTCTGGTTCACGACCTTCATGACATTGAGCACTTACTCTTTCTGGCTCTACGGTCCTTTGGTTCTGATCAAATTCATTTGCACCTCTAGAGAATCCTTAGGCTCCAAAGTGGGTACTCTTCCCTGACCGAACTACACATATCCGGCGGTCCTTGGACAAATAAAAAACACACACTACAAACGTCCTATAGGTCACTTAGTACCCTTGCTCGTCCATTGTAGTGGTTTCAAAACTATTCATCACCTCCACCGACTCACAACTAGCTTCACCTCCATGGTTTCAACCGGATACCCGTGCCTAGCCATGAAACATCCACTAGCGCCCGTGGGAGCGGTTTCAAAACTGATCCTCATTCTCAAGTTTGAAGAAAATCATTTGTCAAAATCATTTTGGAAATTCATTTTGAAAATTCAATGCATCTCCAAGTTCCAATTTATGTTAGTCTCACTTATTACTAGTGTGATTACTTGTGGCCACTTATACGGAGCTTCAAGATTCATTCAACCCCAATGTGATCAGCATTGGTGTTGAACTATCCATCCACCCCACTTTGGTGTTCGGTTTCCCTTGATCGCTAGCAAACCAAGTTCCACCTCCCTCCTCAATTCACCCAATCAAATAGTCAATCATTATTTCATTTTCTATCTTCTTAATCTTTCTAGTCATAATCATACAACCATGCATTTGCCAATTTCTAGAATCCATTTACTCATTTACTACTCATCTTATCCATTGTTACTCAACCTATCTTCAACTTCTATACCCAAGAATTTCAAAAGTTAGTTTTTCGCTTAGTTCTTCTATCCTTAAATCGTTCACAAGTAAAATCAATTTCTATCCTCAATTTATTCACCAATACAATCCAATCAAATTACCTAGGGGACTCACTTCCCACTAGGTTCAACATCGGTTTCATACCGATTTATACTCATCAATTTCCTCAAACATACTCACTTCTCCAAACTATTACCAATCGGGGTCCTCATTCCCCATGGAGTTTCTCTACTCCATTCACCTCCAATCTCTCACAATCAATACTCCTTTCCACTTCTAATCTCACAAATACTCAAGTTTACACAATGAGTGGATACAAATGTTTATGTAACATAGGTACCAATCATCAAAACAAATTCTTTTGCGCTATGCGCATTGTAGTTTACGCACTTTCACGTAAAACATACATTTCACGGTTTTCGCCCTACCCCCCTTAAAAAGGGATTACGCCCACGTAATCTACCATGTGTCAACATTGGACATAGGTCTAAGGCGTTTAGCCGTCACGAAGTGGTTCAACTTCCATGCGGTCTATTACACAATGTATTCTGGTCAAAGGGTCTTAACCATACTGTTGGTTAGTCCCTGCACCAAGAATTCTCATCGGAGTTTGTTTAACTCTTAACCGGGATCGGTTCTAGCCTTAGAGGCTTCAAGGCATTGATAATTAGCCACTTATTCACTAGGTGTGTTAAACCTTAGAATTTGGGCCTACTAGCTTCTACTGCACGACCCTGATCACCTAGGGTTTGTTTACCCTTCTCGTTGTGCTTAATGTGTTATACATCACCCTTTTTATCCCTTTTTATCTTGGCAATAAGGTTTATTAATCAAGCGTGGTATTCTTTTACCGTACGCGAACTCAATGAGTTACAGGTTTTCTATCCAGCTCTCTGGAATCAATGTACACATGTTCGTACTCCCATGATTATTCACTGGGTTCCTCTGACTTATTGTCGGTTGAGATTAAGTCACTACTTAGTTGTAGTGCTTCCTCTGTTGTCAGTAGTTTCTGAATTATGCCCACTAAACTGGTTTGTACAAGTGTTCTTTACTTGTACGATCTTGCATTTTCTATGTGTCGGTCCTTGTGACTTTCATAAGTCTCCTTTCTACCTTTTACCATAATCGTCATCTTCCCAACTTCCTAGCTATCCCACTCGGTCATCACTGCACAAGTGCAATACCAAAACACTCAGTCCTACAGAGTGCAGAGGCGTAAACCCTTTGCAGTAAATCTCTTATGAGATTGCAATAGGAATGAATATTGCTTTACTATCTACCATCTCATTCATCAACTCCATACTCTTATGTGATACTGAGGTATATTGGTCGCTTACTGCGCACCATGTTCTTACTGATTCTACAGTATTGGTTTACATGGCATCCGCTCATGTGTTTCCGCCATTTATATAATGGTTCGCCATTCATTTGGCTTATTACTGAATATACTATACTTGTGTTTATGTGCTCCTTGAGTGTTATTGATTTTCCACTTCACGCTATACATATACAATGTCTCTTCTTAACCGGGTCCTCTTCGGTTTTCAACAATTGCTATAACAACTTATTTCCACATTGCTTGGCAATCATTGTATGCTCAAGCTTCACTACCTTAGTAGTTCTGAAAGAGATATATTTTCAGACATTCATTGATGGTATCCTCTTCTTTGGGATTAATGTGTTCACCGCTCTTGCGGCCTCACATTAATGAGGGGTATCCCTGCTCGTTGGTTATTAAACAATCTTACTGGTGCCGTTCTTGGCAACTCTTCCTATGATTCACAATGGTTTTGCAACCGTTGAATTTGTATTGTAATAGTTTCATGGCATACTAGCCTTGTTGCCTAGAGCTCTGCTCACTATAGGTGGTTTACATATAATCACTTCTCCTTATACCATTGAATGGTTGGAGGTAGCATTGGGCTCCGTGATAAGATCATCGCATCACGCTTCCGTCTGTTGGATGCCCTTCAAGTGTCTTGGTATTAATTGGTACCTTTCAATAATTTAGGGTATCCCCTGGGTAAGTGGGATCCCTTCGGTGTTCTAACCGAATGTTCATTATAGCTCTGGTGCTCTTATTACGACGCTTCGTTCAACTATGTTGACTTTGATACCCTTTATAGATAGCTGGTGTTGTTGATTATGCCATTACATCCGGCTAGCATTTAAGTGTGCTCAGTTTACTCCGCACTGCGGTTCAGATTTCAGATTGTCCTATTTGGGGTTATACGTCTCCCGTTCTCAGGGTAGACTATGGGTACTCCTCCTATTTTTTCAACCGGTTTGGTATTTTTCTTCGGTGGTGATTGGTATCCTCCGGTACCTTAGATGATCACTCTAGGTATTATACTTGTCCATCGAATGTTGGTGTGTTCAGGTTAGGCGTTGCCTTACTGTGTTTAGACCGGGTATCCATTCCGGCTATATGTTTTTGTTTCAAATTCTTGAGACATCTCCAATGTCTTTAGTCAATCACTAGTGCTTCTCGCACTTCCTAACTCTTAATCATTCTCCTGGGGTGAGTTATTGACTCCTTTAGTTTGTAAGCTTATTTGAGTTCCTTCGATTATTCAAGGTGTCCACTGTTCGGGTTTGTATTCACTTATGGTCCATAGAACGGAGCTGACTACTTCCCGTGTTTCATACACTACATGTATACATACGTGGGGTACCGTATTGGTACGTTACCACTTACCTGACTAACTCACAATGGGTCTGTCAGGCCCACAAGCTCCTTCGGAGTGCGGTCGTCCCACATCCCGTATTTGGGTACACTCGTAGTGCTCGTCGCACGCCTAGGGGGAGTATTCTATTGTCAACTCCTCTGGTATCATTCTATGATACTCACCGTGATTCTCTAGTTTGTTTTAAAAATCTGAGGTTTTAAGAGAAAAGTTGTGGTTTTGAAAGAAAATTTTTGGGTTTGAAATAAAGATCTTGGTCTTTGAAAGAAAGTCTTCATGGCGTCGTCATGTCTAAAGTCTTGACCAAGTCCAGCTTCCTGTTGTCTGGTATGTTTGTTAATGTGATGGTCAGACCGTTAGGCCTTTCCATGGTTTGATTCTTCAATTCCTTAGGATTCGGGATCCTGTAGGTGCTCTCATCATCATGGTGGTACTTTAGTAAGTACTTGCTGGTTGTCAAAGTTTCCCAATTTGCCTTGTTGTTGCTGCACTTGCCTTGGCAAGTGCACGGGTACGTCGGTTTTCAGGTTAACTTATACCGTTTACGGTATTGTTTTCATCCATATTTGGTGTTTTTATTGGATCTTCCTTTGATCCTTTGATCTTAGTGATCAATCTCCTTAGTACTTCACAGTGCTCTTGACATGATTGTCGTTAATTCGGGTGCCTTCCCGATCCTTGTGGTGCTCCATGTATCTTGCTTAGTTGCTCGTTCCCACGCCTTTACGGTGGTTATCGAGGTTTGGCTAATCCTTAGGAGCTACGTCGTAGTCCTATTGGTGTACGTTTTATTTAAGTATTTCTGCCTCTTGGCGTTATAGGTTTGGTGTTTATCCAACCTCGACTAATTCCTTAGTCGGTTGTATGTTGTTAACGGTATTGTCAACATTTGCAGTCCGCAGACTCTCTTGTCTCGGTTTTGTTACTCTGCCGTATTGCTTCATTGCGTAGTTATACTTCCCTTCTTGTTGGTTGCACATGGTTCTCGTGACTGCGAAGCATGTCACCCCATGGTGCCGCAAATTTCATTATCCTGTATTTAGGATCTTCAATCTTCTATCGTTGACTGCGGTTATTGTTGCTCCAACGGGAACCGTCTTTGGGATTTCCAGTTCTTGGAATCTACCGTATGACTGGTTCCTTCTCTTTACAAAGTTTATTCTACAATTGCCAGATCGGGTTTTCCCGAGTATGAGAGGTCTTTTCATCTCTCTGGCATTCTTTCCCCATCTTATAATGGGGTTGCGGAGGGCGGGATTGGTTATGCAGGTATCCAGATCACACTGGAAGTTCCTAACTAGTGTACCTCACATGCTAACACTTAACCCTTAGCTCTAAGTCTCTAATTCCTAACTCGGTATTTAGACCATTAGAGTGATACTTCGCTCTGATACCACTTTTTATAACACCCCTACCGGTAATCACACCATTAACTCCTAACCCGTTTCCATTATTAATACACAAGCAGCGGAAATTCTAATACAACCGGGGTTGAAACAATGCCGTTAGTCACCCACGTGACTAACAAGGCCAACTCCAAACAAACAATACAATACAATATCGGTCTGATGGGTCTTTACCGAGTACGCTATACAAAATGATACATTCCATTCCTTTATCAATTCTCAAACCAAATAAACCTTCAATCCCATAATATACAAATACAATCTCTATCCAATGCTATACCGAGTATCTACAATTTTCAAGACTATTGATGACCCTTCGGTCTTACAAACCCATAATACAACAATACATTCATTTAACAACTACCCATGCTTAATCACAACCCCGTCCTACTCTCGAACAGCGATCGGCTTCGTTGTACCAGGAAATAAAAACGATGCCCCTAGGGGCTCAGCAAATTTGTTGCATATGACTTCCGCATACCCCGCGTACTAGCGAGGGTACGCCGACTATTTCGTCGAGAGCATGCGATTCATTTTATTTCAAACAACATGCATACAACATACATTATATATGTACATTCACAATCAAAGTTCACAAAGAACACAAATACTAACACACACATCAAGGGGTTAGTTTATTATGTTCTTTACTTAGGCTTGAGGGTTTCTACCTCACAATGCCTTACTCACTTGCTCATTGTCTTACCCACTCTCTTGGGTACTCTTACTCACAAACTCAACTCAATACACGAATTACAACTCAATTCTCTCAAGTCTCAACTCAATTCTGTACCTCAATCAAATTCTCAAATCAAATACTCAAACCAATACTCTATCCTCAAAGGCATCTTTTAAGTCTTAGCCACGACCTCCAGGCAGGGTCATACACAAGACCCACCACCGGGCTTACAAATACCGAAAGGAGCTATGCATTTAGCTCCTCTAGTTCACAAATGTCTAGTTCTCTACCGGACTACTCAAATTCCCAAAACTCCTCTCTTGGAGTCATTTCACAATCTCATGGATTAGCCTAGAGGTATCTCTCTCGATAACAACTATTGGCTTAGGGAATTCCTCAATGTCTTGTATTCTAATATTTAAGGTTTTACCCAACTTATTGAATACTCTCATGTTCGGGACATTGTTTATGTTAGTCGGATCCTCTCATTGGGGTTCGACAATTACTCCAAGGGGTTTGGTGACCCCTTACCAATCTTTACTTTCCTCAAGGTTCATTGTTTGAACGTTTATCGATCCTCTAGATAGAGGTTACTCATATACTTCCACTATTAATTATTGTGTGGATTAAATCAATTCGGTTCTCTAACCGTTATCGGGAGGTTACTGCTCCCGCATACTTTCTCATGCTCTGGTGCGTTCATAGGTTTATGTTACCGTGTATGGGTTCGATAGTTGTAGTGTGTTTCCACCCTTTTGTTAGTTCGCAACTTGACTCTTTATACGAGTCTCTACTCAAACAAGACTCAACTATGAGTCGCACTACCATACACAATCACATTCAAGCAATTCATTCACAATTCACATTTCATGAATTATACAAACTTTAGTTCAAAAGGCAATCCAACAAACAACAATACAATACAATACAAGCACCAATAAGTGCAAACAATCCGATTCGTGCATTTATCTTGTTAGATGATCACACAGTCAAACAAGCACACAAATCGGGGTAACCAAGTTAGGATACAGAGCATGAGGAAATCATACCTTTCACCGGGGTTAACTTTACCGGGTGTTCTCATGTTCCTCGGTTCACACTCGTTCCTCGAGTATTACTCTTGATTCACTGATAATATTTCAAACATCTCCATTAATTTAAAGTACTACTGTATGTAGACTAGTTCTCCCATAACTAACCCCGTTAACCCATTATTCTTTGGTTTTGTTAAGTGTTCTTAAACTCACAACTTTCTCAATCACTTCTCACACTTGTTTACACTTCTTAGGACCTTTAAAAGTCACCAAAAAACTCCTAAACATCACCAAAAACCATTACCATTCAATCTCCCATGTTTAGAAGGCTTTAAAACACTTTCTGTTGAGTTTTTATAGTGGTCCGGGTTTGTGTCCGGGTCTACAAACCCGGACCAGACACTGAAATTCGTTTCTGGCCATTTTTACATGTGGTCCGGGTTTGTGTCCGGGTTTACAAACCCGGACCACCCCCTGAAATGAGTTTCTACCGTGTTTTTGCCATGGTCCGGGTTTATGTACCGATTTGCAAACCCGGACCACCCCTGGAACTGTCAAAATTTACAGTTTTTAATTAGTTTTCAACCCCTATTTCACCTCTAATCATTCCCTAATCTTTACACATGTTTCCTACATGTTTAAACACCCTAAAACATGCTCTAAACCACTTCAAATCATTGGTTTAATCCTTACTCAAATCCTAGCTCAATTTCCACCCATTTCCATCCTCCTGTTACAGTTTTTGCACACTTGTGCATTTTTCTAGCTTCCCTTAGCACTCTGCACTTTGTTCTAACTCCATTTGACCATTCCAATTCATTCCTAAACAAATGCATTTCCTACGCCCAAGTCCAACTCCCATCTTCCTAAGTCTTGCACACTAACTCATTTTCTAGAATTTCTAAGTTGCTCACATGTTCTTTTGCTACAGATTTTTACCTCTATCAAACTCATTCTCCAAATACCATTTCAAGGTTATTACTCAACTCTAAACAACCCAACAGAACTCCTAAGTTCTCCCATTTACCAAGTCACCTTAAAACACTTATTTTCTACCAAAATTTTGCCATAACCTCCCCATAAACCTAACATATCCAATTTCACCAATTCTCATCCTTTTTCACCATTTTCAATCCTAAACTAGCCACACCCTTACAAGGGTCCTACCAGCACATAAACTCAACCAAAAATTCACCACATTAACAATATAGCTCCAAATCCAAAAGCGATGGCACTTAGGCCCTTAAATCAACACAAGTTCACAAATCTCTCTAAAATCAACTATACACATTCTCCCACATAGATTTCAATTCATAATTTGGGTTCATTAATTTAATTTTACCCATCCCAAATTCTTAAACAATCAAGATAGTTATTAAGGTAGTTTTCTTACCTTAAATTCACAAGTCCTCTTTTAATTCTCCTCTTGCTCCTCCTCTCCTCAAATCCGGTCAAGTGGGAATGGAGTTGCCAAACTCCATCCCAACACCCAAGGAACACAAAAATACATTCAATTAAAATTATAAACCCTTAGAATCACTGAAATTCAATGGAGGGGCTTAGAGCATGAAGTTAGGGTTTTACCTTTGGAGCTTTTTAAGAGGGGTTCTCACCCTTGAATCAAAAGGGAAATTCCACCACCATTGGAGGGTTGAATTGAAGCTCAAAAACAAGGAGAAAACAAGGTAAGAGAGAGAGCAAAAATCGGCTAAGGAAGGAAGGTGAAGAAAAATGAGTTTTTCTTGAATATTTTTACCTTAGGAGAGAGAGAAGACTCCAAGCAACCCATTGATGTCATTTTCTCTTAAAATGGGGAAAACCCATTTGGATGAAGTTCATCCTTTTCGAATTTTGAAAAGAGAGAATGATAGAGGGTGATGAGAGGAAGAAGAATATGTGATTATTTTTGTGATTGGAGCTTGTATGTAGCTAGAGCATGGAGAGAAAGAGGGAGTAGCCATGGGAGGAGCTCAAAAACGTTCAAACCAGAGAGGGGAGGAAGAAATCAGCTGGGAGGAAGAAGAGAGAGGAAAGAGAAAAGGAAAAGAAAGAAATGGAGGAGAGAGAAGAGGGGGGGTACTTTTCTACTTTTTTCTTTCTTTCTTTTCTTTTTTTCTTTCTTTCTTTCTAGCTTAGTGTGTGAGAGTGGGGGCTGTTTGACTAATTAAAACCGGCCCCATATATATGTACAAGCTGGAGCATTTTTTGTCTTTTACAGAAAACGCTCGTTTATTTACCCGGTTTAGCACTATTCACTAACCGGGCCCGTTTTCCGGAATTTTCTCGTTTCTTTAGTTTTAATGGCTATTAAGCTTCCACTAATGTTTATTTATAGTTATTTGATGAACTATAATTTTTACGGGTTCGTTTGACCACTCAAAGTCACGTTTTCGGGTTTCTCGAAAAACGTGCGCTAAAGCTTTATTACCGTTTTAATACATTATTTGGATCCGTTTTCTTCGGGAATTGTTCTCATATATTATTTAGGCATTATTAAGCCTTTTAAATTCACCTAATACCATTGTCAAGGTTGTATTCCTCCTACGGTCACATAACGCTCAATTTAGCGTTTTTCACTTTTTAAGTGTTTTCTTTTTTCTTTTGGTTTTATTTTCTTTACCAAAATTCTTTAGGCACTATTAGGCCCTCAAATATCATATTAGAGTAATTTGATCACCCTAATTAAGTTCGGGGTATTTCAACATTATATAAATTTTAATGTAATTATTTATAATTTAAATAAATATGGATATGAATATATTATATATAATGTAAATATTTAATATATATCATTTAAAATTTAAAGAAATATTAATATATATATAAATTTCAATATTAATATACATTATTTATGTTGTATAAATTAAGAAAAATATATATAAATATTATTTATAATTCAAATTTATAAATTCATAAATATTATATATTATTAATAAAGCTAAAAATATTAATATATATAGATTATAGATTTTATAAATTTATATATACAAATATTTAAATAAATATTAATTAATATTTTCAAAATTTATTTATATTCTAAATACCATAAAAATAAAAATTATATTTTTGTAAATTAAATAAAATTATTATATATTATATATAATGTATAAAAAATATTAATAAGTATTATTAACAATTATAGATATTATACAAAATATTAATAAATATCATTTATAATTTAAATGCTTTAAATTTAAAAATAGTACTAATATATATTAATTTATATATTATTATATAAATATCTACATACATTATTTATAAATAATATAATATAATATAGTATATAATATATTTATAAATAAATTTGTTTATGATTTAATAAATATTAATATACAATATTTTCTTATGAATAATATTGTATAATTTATATAAGTATTAATATATTAAATTTATAATTTGAATTTTTTTTATATATGTTGTCTAATTTATATAAATGTTAATATATGTTCCATACAATTTATATAAATATTAATATATATTATTTATAACTTCTTTGTATTCTATTTCATTTTTGTATTAGAAAAAAACTAACTTCTTGATCCGGGGGAATCCCTTTCCTTTCATTTCCTCTCCATTCCTTTTTTGATTCCATTCTGTTTCCTCACCTCGAAGTGAACGCATCCTTATAGATGTTACTATGAAGAAATATACTACATAGGAGCGCGGATTTAACATTCACGTCTCATTTAATTTTTTTACTTTTATTATTAATACTGAAACAATCCTTACTCCACCCTACATCAAGATACAAGTGTATGCAAACTATTATCACTATTTTAAAATATTGAATTCGTCCACGAGCTTGTGGTGACCCGCCATAAGCTCCCCCCTCGAGTCTAGCAGCCAAAACAACACCATCCACCTATTTACAAACCATCCTTAACCCATAGTTCCCATTAGAGAATAATGAATCCACACAAACTTTAACATAACTATCCCTTGATCGCACTTGGTCTGTCAAAGCTCCACTTTTAATCGCCGTGTGTAGAAAGCATTCCGCTTGATACCATCCCTACCTCAAATCTTGCACCCATCCATGCATCACCTGACATTTGGAAAACCATATTTTCCAAAGCAACAAAATAAGGGACGATAGAGTGGTTAATAAATGACTCATGCATGCTTCTGTAAACCAATCTATAATGGCGAAATCAGAGTCAAGATAAGCAGGACAATCTAATCTCGCCATATTCTAAAAAATATGAACATCCCTACACACTACACTTAGCAATGACATGCGACATAAATTCAACTTCCCCACAAAAACAATAAGGATCAACCCCCGCCCCACAACGTCGATTCTAATTTTCTCAACAACCCCATGCAGAATCCGCCATGCAAAAACTTTAACACGTGGTGGAAGCACACACTTCCATACCCTAAGAAAAGCAAGACCTAGGGGGTTAGGACCTGATGTGGACGTAGGTAAAGCCTTACTACTCTTAATGTCATAATATGCTGATCTCACACTAAACTTGCACATTTTAGACAACCCCCAAGTCCAACCATCACGTTGTTGTACAAAATTCTCTGAAGGAATACGCAAGATCATGGTTACGTCCTAATCCACAAACCATTGGCAAATTAAGTTATCCTTCTATGCACTTGTTGACTAATCAATAAGCCAATAAACCTTGCCAGAAACGCAAGTAAACTATGTCAAAGACCATAGAAATTCTCTCTCTCTCCAGGCCTACCTTAAATCCACTGATAAGAAATGCTTATAGAAGTTCCGTCACTAACAACATGATACGCACCCCGGGACACATGATGACCAACACTCCACAAAGCTCACCAAATAAGACTAGGCCTACTACCCAAACCTAACCAAAGAATTTGTCATATGGAACTATCTAGCTTGAATAACCTTTGAAACTAGCAATGATCGGCATATAATAATGCTCCAACATTGATTAACCAGCATAGCCTCATTAAAACACTCTAAATCCCTAAACCCCAATCCCTCTTGATCTGGGCTTTGACATATAGACTGACACTTTCACCAATGGACACCCCTTTTAGTAACCCCCCCCCCCCCCCCCCCCCCCCGTCCACCAAAAATTTGCCAATAGAATACTCAACTCACAGACAATAAAAAGAGGGAGTTTAACAATGCTCATAACATAAGCTGAGATTGCTTGTAGAACCGATTTAATCAAAACTCCACACCTAGCTTGTGAAACCATTCTGAACCAATTTTGGATATTTTTTGCTACTATATCTCTTAGGTACTAAAAAACCAAAAATTTCCACCCATAACTTTGCTTGGAAACCCTAAATATAAAACAAAATCATGAACCTCCCGAGCCCCTAAAAGTCCTTAGACATCCTCACCTATCGAAGTAGGCACCTCAGATGAAAACATGATCCCAGACTTTTGTAAATTAATACATTGTTCTGATGAGACGCTAAAATCATCTAGAACATCAACCAAGACTTGAGCATTGTGAAGATTAGCCTCCTCAAACAACACACAATCATCGGCAAAAAATAGATTTGTAATTTCATATTCAACCCCTCGAATGTGGGAACCCTTATATAACCCAACATCAGCTGCCAACCTTAAACTAGAAGCCAAAACTTCCATGAAGCAAATAAAATGATATGGTGAGAGGGGGTCCCCATGCCTTAGACCGTGTTTAGGATAAAGTACCTCACCAGGATACCCTTTAATCAATACTGTCATGGACACTGTTGTAATGTATTTATGAACCGGTGAAAAAATATCATTGAAACCTATCAAAAGCGTTAGACATATCAAATTTATAAGCTAAAGTTCCCTTCTTAGCTGCCCTTCAACCCCACAAAATGTGAAGTAACTCATGAGCCACAACAACTTGATATGTAATTAACCTTCTTCCCTACAAAAACAGCTTGACTATCAAATATTACCAAAGGCCAAACCCCCTTAATCTGCTTAACTAGAACTTTGATATTAGTTGATAAACAATATTACTCAACGAGATAGGTCTGAAATCCGTTATTTGACTAGCCCCTTTCGTTTTAGGAACGAGAACCAAATGTGTATGGTCAATGCTAGCAGACAATGCATCTGAAATGAGAAATGATAAAACAACATCGAGAAATCCTCATTATGATATCCCAATAAATTTAGAGAAACATACCATTCACCCTGTTTAGCACTGGTGCCTTGCATGGATGCATGCCTTTCAACACATGCTTGACCTACTCCCTAGTGTACGGACAACCATAGCCGTAGAAAACTCCACTGGGATACAACCCTCGACGCATGCAAGAAAATGATAGTTCAGTTCTGGATTATTGGAAGCAAAAAGACTCTCAAAGTAACCATATGCCACCCCTTCAATCTCGTCCCAATCAGACCGACTAACTCCATCATCACCTAAGAGAAAATGGATGATATTCCACCTTTCCCTTTCTCTGAACCGACTAAAGAAGTAATGAGAATTGCGGTCACCGACAGAAAGCCATTGCTGGCGAGACCGTTAAAACCAACGAACCTCCTCCTTGTACAACAACTTATCAAGCTGACCCGAGAGATGTGACCATGAACGTAAACTCTCCGCAGTAAGGGGCGTTGAACGCAAGCAATGACGCTCATCTTTGACTCGAGAAATAGATACGCTCCTTCTTACGCTTCCTTATAGCACAACTCTTAAGACGAACTCCATAATCAACCACCTTAGCTTGGTACCCTCCTCTGCAGTGCTTACTATCATTCCAAACTAGGTGAACAATCTCGTGACATTTAGCCTCTGACACCCAACAATTTTTGAATCGAAACGGCTTACTCCCACGACGCATAGGAGGATATAATAAGAGCTTGATCGGCCTGTGATCAGATCGACCCCATCGCAAGTGATAATTGCGGCATGTGAGAATGCTCTTAGCCATGCTTCATTATAAAGAAAACGGTCAAGCCGACACTTAGCATTCCAGCGCCCCCTGCGCCCGTTCGTGTATGTGATCCGACCTCCAACATAACCCAAGTCAGTTAGAGCACAATCAAATAGACAATTTCAGAAATTCATCATTCCCTGGCAAGATCTAATACAAAACCCTTGTTTCTCAGAGCTGTACAACACCTCATTTAAGTCACCCCCTACAAGCCACGCCCCACCCAAAAACCATCTAAGTCTCTTAGCAACCTCCAAGTACGCTACCTTTCATTACCTAGCGCCCGCCCATAAACTCCCTTGAACCTCCACCGCTCACCTCTATCCCCACGAATGAGGCAGTCAACATGATGCCCAGAAAAACTTAAAAGAGGAACATCCAATCCTGCATCCCAAAAATTGAGCTACCTCATTACTTTTTACCTATGTTATCACCTGCAACCCAATTATAATTACCTAGCCTATGAGCCCAACGAGGCACCTCAATACCCGCCAACTTAATTTCAGACAAGTAACACAAAAGAAGGTGACTCCTCCCAAACTAAATTCAGGTTCCAGCGAACTACACGGGTGTCACCTAGTCCTCGTCAGTTTGCAGCCAAGACCGATATTATATTAGGTGACCCTGGGACTCCCCGAGAGTCACCTTTGTAGCTGTAGAAGTAGACACACTCTTGCCTCTCTTTGCGGCCTCCTCCAACTCATTTGATTCTAAAAATTATTCCAAAGATGAATCAAAGACCACCACATCCATCTTTCTCTTTCTTCCTAAATGATCAGGAGAGTTCCCCTCTTTCTACACCAAAACAACTGGCTTTGAAGGAATCTCTCCCTCCTCTAACTCACCAAAACTATCATCACCTGCCTTTGTCACACCCTTATGATCTGCAACCATAACACTTATCTCAACCAAACCCTTACCATCACCATCAACAGATTTTGCACCATCTTCAGCTTGAACACCCATACTTGTTCCAAGAGGATCATAACGCAAATGGCCACTACCAACACCATCTGCTCGTAGCTAGAACCCATAAGGTAGGTCACCAGAAGAATTATCGACTCGAGAAGCACAATCACAAGATTGTGCATGAACATACCACAGTGAAAGCACAGACTTGGCAACCACTCATATGTGATATGGAGAACCGTAGGTTGGCTACCAATTGAAATAGACACCACCCGCAACAGAGGTGGGGTAACATCAATCCATAGTTTCAAGCGCATATAGCCACCATTGAATCACACCTATCTTGATCCTGATAGTGCGTATGCCTCCCGATTCTATCTCCAACTCGCCTAGCAAGATCCTTGGTCATAAACCAGAAAGGCATGTCATGAACACGCACCCAAAAAGGAGTCCATCTGAAGACATGATCCTTTAGTGCTTTGGAACGGTCAACTTTCATCACAGCAAGAAGGAAACTATCAAAAGTCTAGGGTCCCTGACCCAGGACACTGTGCATTCGTTCCTCATATCTGAATTAAAAAAGAAATAGCCCTGAACCCAAGTTATGTACCTTCAAATCTTCCTTGATTACCATACTTTACCTAAACTGTGTTCCATAGCCTTTAGATCCACATTACGAGCCATGAATAGCTGGCCAATTAAGCACCACTCGAGAGGAAGGGAAGAAAGACTCAAGAAGGTCGTCTACCTCCATGTGATCCTCCTCAACAACAGTCAGAGTCATATCACTGTATTTGCGAACTAAATCCTCAAAACTGCTACCTTGCTCTGCCATGCAAAAGGAGAAGATAAAAGGATTGAGAGTAGAAAGCAACGAAAAGCTAGAGCGAAAGGAGGATGTAGTTGGACAAAGGAAAGGGAAAGGACAAGGCCACTCATATGAAATTTGCACATATATACAATATGCAAAAAGTGAAAAAAGAAAGAAAGGAGGTCTAAACTAGTCACAAAGTGCAGAATCTTTTTCATGCGCATAGAAGGATTAGGTGAGATGAGGCCAAACATAGAGAAGGCGTAGAAACCCTAAGGAGTGTGATTAAAGAATCCCTAGGGACTAGATATACAACCAGGAATCATTTGCATGCGTACAAAGAGAAGAGAAGGGAAGATAACTGGACACAAGAGAATCTGGAAGCTCGTATCTAGAACAGGGATAATTGCTTGCATGCAAGCAAGAAAGTTCTCGAAAAAGCAATCATGGCCAGCCACCCATTTCCAAGAAGATGGCCAGCCACAAAGGCGAAGAGTTGGAACTACACAAAGCACCCGCCGGAGGGTGACCAATTTCCATATCAATCTCTTTGCACAATAAGGGCTAAATTATAAGGCAAAACGATCCAAGAATCTTTTTTCAAAGTTAGAGGATTTTACTTAATTTTTAACAACTATTTTCCTTATAAGTTTGGAAACATATCTCTGTTACAATATACTCTATTTACTCACTTCATTTAACAATAAGCCGTGATTTAGAACTTTTCATCAAGTTAAATTGAATTAGTTTTAATTTAACATGATTTGGATTTTGTTGAACAAATTTATTAACATAGTAAATATTGTAAATGCAATTTTAAATACTTAGGAGGAGTTTGTTTTGGGCGGGGGAAATAAAATGGAATCAAGAAAGAGAATGAAAGGAAATGCAAAAGAAATCCATTTGATTTCCCTAGTTGTTTGTTTATGTAGGGAAAATGGAAATGAATAACCGGTCAACGACTGTCGGTTGATGGTCAACGACCATAAATTGCCGGTCAATGTCCACCAGTCACTGGTCAATGGTTGTTAGTCATCGGTCAATGACCATATGTGATTGGTCAAAGTGTACTAGGGAAAGGGTTTTCATTCCCTAATAGGGGTTGGGGAATCAACTTAGAGAGCTTTGGGGTTCTCTCTTTTCATTTCCCTTTCCCCTCCCCTTTCCTACGAATAAGAAAAACTGGCTTAACAAAAAACAATAGAATCATTCCGATTTCTTTATTTCCTGATTACTTCAAAACAAACGTCCCCTAGAAATATACCACTAGAAAATGTATCCCCCTTGTCGTAGGAAATTCTATTGTACAACCGGTTGTACGGTAAGCATCGTACAACCGTTGTTTAAGTTTTTGTATTGATTATTCATATTGATGTAAAAGTCCACGCGTTATTGTAAAAGTTGTTCAACTTTATATGATGATTGTTCAAATTAATTGTGAAAAATGTTCGATGATGTACATAAACATCGTACAACAGGTTGTATGATAGCCGGATTGGTCGTAGGAATCATTCTATTCCTTCATCATTTTCTTTATTCTTTCATGTCCTCATATTTAGAAATTCTTTGTGTTTTTATTTGTTGTGATGACTTGCTCAATCTTATTTTTTTAACGGATACCATTTATTGTAGGAATAAGACTTAATTGTTGTTGCTATGTAACAAAAGCAAGATATTATAATTATATAAATAGATAATAAGTGAAACAAAATATTCTCATAAACATATTTCATATTGCATTAAATTAGTTGTATAGTAAAAAGTTACTATTTAACTAAAAAATGTTAATTTTCTTAATTTATGATATCTTTGAATTTGTATAACTAAACTAAAATTTGAAATTTATAACATCAACATATCTAATTAATATTTGAGCTAAAAAATTAATCTATGATTTGTCCCACATTTACATTGTCTTACAAATTGGTTGATTAGACATTGTTTTTTTTTTTATTAACTGTATGTAGCTTTAAATATGACACTATTTCAACGTTTGGGCGAAGACTACCTAACTAAATGACTAATCGTGTAACACCCCTACTAATCCTGCTTCTAAAAAATAATAATCACAGCGGTAAATAACAGATTGTCGTTCTAATGGTGTCACAGTTATCACTCGCCCATACGGGTGATAACGAGTTACCTGATAATCAACATGCGAAACGTATTCCCGCAGTGACCACAAGAGATAGATAGTAGTACTTAAACAATTTAAAACAAATCTAACAACAACCAATTATTACAGACCGTGAGCATCTAAACCAAATACACCTCGGTTAAACAACCCGAGTCCAAAACAACCTGAGTATCACACCGTACCAAGTCTAAACCAACAGTAATATCACAATAGTCAGCCTCGCTGCGACCCACCAGCTAGTCACCTGCATGAAAATGGTTTGTGGTATGGAATCAGCCCCTGCTGAGTATGTCATCACATGCCCCGTCATGCCCCCAAAGACCCCTCAATTATTTGGTCGAGAGCATGAGGTTCATTACATGCAATACCGTTTTAATATTTAAAACTGTAAAACAATTAACAGTAACATCCATACAATAAACACAACCATCACCATATATAATATAACCACAAGTATAACCAATGAACAACCAAGCGAAACAACGAGAATAATAAACAAGTACTAGTTCTCGTCCATGGTGTAGAAACCAATATCGTTCGCCACTGTATAATTCGTAACTGTATTATTTGTTCAGTTATACCTAGTGACAATGTCTCGTTAAAACGACATGTCTCTAGTTACCCATAGATTATGGCGGGTCACCCACGGCAGTAGCCACTCCAAGGTAGAGTCTCCGACCAACGAGCCATTCTAGCTCACGGGAAATTTTCTTGATACTTGCGGACCCGTACGCGGACATCCTGGTATCGTTTTTGTGATCACAGCGCGCACAACCCAAGAGCCACATCCTCCTGGCTTTACTTCCATTCCATTAATTAATTATACCATCGCATCGCATTACCAAATTTTCCTAACACAGCAGACTAAGGTCATTAGTCCAATCCGGAGTCTGTAAACTCGGGATCCAGTGTTAGATACGAGAGCGGCGTATAGAAAGGCCAATGCTCCGTATAAAAGTCTCGGATAATATGTATATCTTATTATCCTAGTGCTACAACGTTTTTCTGACGATCCTTATATTTCATATAAGATAGCACCATAGCCGCTAGTCGTTTTTTATATATATTGGTCCATATATACGAACCGATACTGTTAACTCAACAACAGTAATAATAAGCAGCTATAAATATACAATTCATGCATATTAATTATCACATTCAGACAAACAATCTTATCACAGATCACACAGAAGTCTGAACTGAGGAAGCCCTCAGAGACAATCAGAGACACATAACAACATACCGTTCACCCTGATGTATTACGGTGGAGTATGAATCAGCAAGATCCTATGCTCCTTGTGTAGTCTCTAACAGTCTAAACAATACATAATGCTACTGATTAGCATACCGTATAACAACACAATTCTACGGTACCCCGTACCGTCACTAACACCTCCGGTTAACCCCCCGTTATTAACTATCAATGTTTGTCGGGTTTTAGGTTTAACTCGAGATTGGGAAAAGTGTTTATTACATGCATAGTCTTGTTGTATTGTTAGTAATATAGTTATTGTTGAACTTGTTATCGCATGTGACTTAGCATACCCTTGTATGTCGTATAGTTTGTTTCATTATTGCATGTGTGATTCTTGTCATGCACTATGCATCTCACCTTAGTATTTATTTTCTAAGGTTGTCTCTCTCTTTTTTTTTCAATGTGGTATAATTCATATGTAAACAATACTTTGAATTATTTAAAATCCTTATTATTCCATGTATACTCCTAACATTAGAATTTCGATATCTAATGTTTATAATTCTTTTCTCCTTATCTATTATCATTTTAATTATGATAATTTATAGTTATTGCACCATATCACATTTTCTACACCATTACATATATTTATTTATATGTGTGTATATGGAACTATTTATTATATGGTAAGTCTTATAATCTCATTCATCCTTTTAATGAATATCCCTTATATTATAAATGTTATAACTCTTATAACATTAAAAACCATATTATAAATTCCATTTAAAATGTTAATATTTTCGAACAGCACCTATGTTCTTAAATATTTACAAAATCCACCACTTAATTAATATAGTGTTACATTATAGTTATATAACATATATTATGACATTTAAGTCATTAAAACAATTATAACCTATAGTTATATTGTTTATAAAATACCAAATAGCCCCTTATATTTTCGGCTTCCATTATATACCACTAAACTTCTATAAATCACAATTCCATCCCCATTTTTAATACATAGTTTTCTAATTCCATTAAAACTATATATTATACATATTTCTTTATAAAACCTTATATATAACTCCAAAAATTACCAAACTATACCAAGAGGTTATAAACATCATTACTAACCTTATACTTTCTCTAAATTTCGGTTTTACCACATTGTTACCCATTTGTAACAATGTTACAAAATATCTTATATATCTTACTATAAACTCATATAAACTCCAAATTTAACCAAATAAATTTCTAAAAATTCCTAATAACCTAAGGTTTGTACTAAACTCCATTTAGTACCCCAAGTTTTCGGAAATTACATTATAGCCCATTTTTATAAATCTTTTACAATTAATACGTATCTTATTATAAGATAGTATTTTAATTTCTTAAATTTTCCAAACTTGGTCAAAGTCTCCTATATAGTCAACTTTGACTTCTAATACCAAATGGGAACCAATTTTTTGGTAATCACTAATAATACCTATACTTTTCTATTTTTACAATTTTGACCCAAAACTTTATAAAATGTTATAATTTTTATTAAATTCATTTAAAAACCCTAAATTGCTCTAAATTAAGCCCACGGCTTTCTAATTTCCTAGTAATTACGAATTGGCCCCAATTTTAATTATAAGCATAAATAAAACTAAATAAGCTTATAAACTTAAATTAAAATGGCCTAATGACATGGCCTTATTACAACCTTGAACTTGCAAAATAAATTACACAATAAATGTCTCAAAATATAGCATATATTCTCGGCCTCACCTTGGTTTAATTATTTTTCCACATAATGTCATAATTTGACCATTATGTTAATTAAATCTCTTAAATGACTAGCTTAATTTATCTTAGTCATTTTTTCCATTTTTAGGTCCATATGACCCATATTTATAATTTCACTCTCGGCCATATATATATATATTCACTATATATATATATATATATATATATATGCTTAGAAATTATAATAATCATAAGTTTAGGTGTTTATACCTTGATTATTCCTTGTATGGCTCGGTCACTTGTAGGAAAATTCACCACTTCATTTAGACATGTTTAATACACCAAAACAAGATATGGTTATACTCCAAGCTTGAGCTTAACCATAAGGAATAATTAATGTAAGATTTAAGGCAAAAATCACCTTAAAAATGCAAGGGAAGTTCAAGCTGGTTTCGGCCTGAATCAAACACACCACAAGGTGTTAGATCCACCATATTGACATAGGAAATAGCTAGATCACAACAAGCTGCCTTGTTATTAGGTTTTACCTTGGAAAAATGCCTTAAAAGAGAGTATTTCTCTTGGATCTCGGCCACACTTGCTCCAAATGGCTAACCAACTGAATGAACATGTAAATATGAAGATTATGAGTGTATAAAACATAAAAATTCAGAGGAACAAAACCGGATGTAGAGTGGAGAGGCTTAAGGTATGTTTTTACCTTAAAATGCAATTTTGAGCAACCTTGGTCCCTCTACTTGTCTCAACCGAGTTTAGCTGTTGTTCTAACCTTAGAACACTGAGAATGAGCCATAGGAACAGATGAGCCACGAAATCTAAGTGTAGGTAGTGAAGAGATGAAGAAAAAGGGCTAAAAATGACCTTAAAACACTTACCTTAAGAGCTTAGGAGTTAGATCTGCCTTCCATGCTCAAGAACCAGACTTGAGAGCTGCTAGGAAGGAGAGGAACTCGGCTGGGCAGAAGGGAATGGACAAGAGCAAGGAAGATAGTGGAAAGGCTTGAATAATTGAAAAAAGTAGGTTTACTATTGCAAATTGAATATTAGGTAGCAATTTGTCTACAAATGATTGTGAGCTGTCTCCTCCTCCTTGCCTGCCGATCTCCATGGTCCAATGGGTCAATTAATTGACCATTGACCATACTTGGTCAATATTGACTCATGCGGGCCCCACTTTAGGGTTTTATTAATATTTTAATATTAAATTTGTAAAAATTCATAAATTTCTGGAATTAAATTCCTAATATGATATAATATGATAAAATATCATATTTAAGGGTAATTATAATCTTTAAGCCCATTAAAAATCAATTTAAAAGGCAATCTCACAAAAACGTGCTTTAAGGTGTTTTAGTGCACATTTTTGTGTCACAGGTGTTCCTGAGCTTAGTTCTCCTTGAGAATGGTTTTGTTGTGTTCTTACTTCATTATAATACTTAGGAATCCACTTTGGATCCTATTGAGGTCATACAATCTTTATGGTGTCTTAAAGCACATTTTTGGCTTTACCGATTTAAGGCGTGTTTTGCCTTGTTGAGATCTTTTAGATTGTTCCCCAATAATATTTAGATGTTTATTAATCATCTTAGATCATTAATAGATCATTTAATTATATTTTAAAGGTTAGGGGTATTTCAGTCTACCCCCCTTAAAAAGGCTTCGTCCCGAAGTCCTTAATCCTCTACAGTTCACCTAAGGAATCAAGTTCCACTAAGTAACCAAACAGTCCATTACTAGGGAGTAACTCCCACTAGGTTCAGACCTAGTCTATACGTACAGCATATATTAAATAACCAAACTCATGGTATAAACTCATTCACATCACAGCACTAAACAAGGTGCACATCCAAATCATCAACCAAAAGTACTCAGCGGTACTATATATATATTCAACCAGGTGCACTAAGGCACATACACAAATGTATCATACATACAATCATCCAAACAACATGTATGACGCAGCATACCAACAAAAAACACACCACAAAAACAAGACCTAATGCATAACATATGCGCAAGCCAAGTGGTGTCTACCCCCTTAAAAAGGGTTTGACCACGAACCCGTACAAGTATCACAGCTACTACTCGAAGAGTGATGGGTACTTCGCTCTCATGGAGTCCTCTAACTCCCATGTAGCCTCCTCCACCTCATGGTTCGACCAGAGAACCTTGACCATGCTAACGGTCTTGTTCCTAGTCTGCCTCGTCTTCGTATCGAGAATGCGGAGTGGTACTTCCTCATATCGTAGAGCGGGGTCCCTCTAAAGTCTCTGGCTGCAAAACGTGCGATGGATGGGGCACATACTTCTTCAACTGTGAAACGTGAAAGACGTTGTGCACCCTCCCGAGCTCTGCTGGTAAGTCCAGTCTGTAGGCTAACGGGCCCACTCGCTCCCTAATCGCATAAGGTCCAACATACTTTGGGCTCAACTTGCCCTTCTGCCCAAACCGGATATTCCCTTCATGGGTGACACTCTGAGGAATACCCATATCGTCGGTAGTGAACTCAATGTCCGTCTCTTGGTGTCTGCATTTGCTTTCTGTCGG
Source organism: Limonium bicolor (assembly GCA_023374045.1). Classification (NCBI taxonomy): domain Eukaryota; kingdom Viridiplantae; phylum Streptophyta; class Magnoliopsida; order Caryophyllales; family Plumbaginaceae; genus Limonium; species Limonium bicolor. The sequence goes on from CM041781.1 coordinate 39,138,663, forward strand.
TCCTGAGGCTGCCTCATGTTCTTCCTAATCTGTAGGACATCCTCCTTAATCTGCTCTAGGTACTCCGGTCCTAGAAGCGTAGTCTCGCTGGCCTCATCCCAGCATAAAGGAGTCCTACACGGTGACCATAAAGTGCCTGAAATGGTGGCATCTGTATCGAGGAGTGGTAGCTGTTGTTGTAGGCGAACTCTATCAAGTGTAGACGCTCTAACCAACTCCCCTGAAAATCTAGGCACATGCTCTCAGCATGTCCTCCAATGTCTGGATGGTCCTCTCACTCTGACCGTCGGTCTGGGGTGGAACGCGTACTAAGCTTCAACTTTGTACCCAAGCTTCCTGAACCTGTCCCCAGAATCTGGACAAAAATGAGGGTCCCTATCAGAAACAATAGTCTTTGGCACACCATGGTGCCGGATCACCTCCTTCTGGAACAAGTCCGCTAGCTTCGGAACGTTCCAGGTATCCTTCATAGCAACAAACTTTGCCACCTTCGTCAGACGGTCCACAATGACCCAATCGTGTTCAGTCCTCCCTTAGTCGGTGGGAGACCGACAACGAAATCCATCGAGATGTCCTCGAACTTCCAGCAAGGAATAGGCATAGACTGCACTAAACCTCCGGGTCTCCTATGCTCAAACTTAACCTTCTGACAGGTCAAGCATCTAGCTACATACTCAGCTACATCCTTCTTCATCCCGCTCCACCAGAAATGAACTTTCAAATCTTTATACATCTTCGAAGACCGGGGTGGACGGATAAGGACGAGCAATGAGCCTCCTGGAGTATCTTCTCCTTCAGGTCGGAGAAGACTCCGGAATACACAAACGGCCCTTCAGTCGAATCATGCCATCATCGCACAGTTCGAATCATATTTCAGCCTCTCAAAACAACCATCTATCATTTCTGCCTGATACTCTGCATATAGTGATCACTCTCCTGTGCAGCTCGTATCTCATCAATCATACTGCTGTTTGCCAATAAAGTGAACAATGAATGAGCTCTGCGGCTCAGGGCGTCGGCAACTACATTTGCTTTGCCCTCTTTATACCTCAGGTCTATGTCGTAGTCCTTCAAGAACTCGACCCATCTTCTCTGTCGCATGTTCAGCTCCTTCTGAGAGAAGAGATGCTGTAGACTCTTGTGATCAGAGTAGATAGTGACTGTCACACCATACAAATAATGTCGCCAGATCTTCAAAGCGAAGACTACTGCGCCTAACTCAAGGTCGTGTGTGGGGTAATTCACCTCATGCTTCTTCAGCTGTCGGGATGCGTAAGCAACTACCTTCCCGTGCTGCATAAGCACACCCTAGACCGGTTCCAGAGGCATCACAATATACCTCGAACCCATCGGTGCCCTCAGGGATAGTAAGAACGGGCGCCGATGTCAGGAGATCCTTCAGCGTCTGAAAGGACTGCTCACACTCTGCAGACCATAAGAACTGGGATTCCTTCTTCATTAGATTAGTCATTGGTTTAGCCTCTTTGGAGAAGTCCTTCACGAACCTTTGATAATACCCGGCCAAACCCAGAAAGCTACGGACGTCTGTGACTGTCTTCGGCCTTGGCCAACTCTTCACTGCCTCAATCTTAGCAGGATCTACAGATATGCCGCTAGCTGATATAATGTGTCCTAGAAATGACACGCTGTCCAACCAAACTCACACTTAGAGAGTTTGGCATACAGCTGGTTCTCTCTCATAATATTCAACACCTGTCTCAAATGTAACTCATGATCTTCCTTGGTCTTTGAATAGATCAGAATATCGTCGATGAAGACTACAACTGAACTATCAAGATGCTCTCTAAAAAGGCGGTTCATCAAATCCATGAATATGGCTGGCGCATTCGTCAATCCGAATGGCATAACGGTGAACTCGTAGTGTCCATACCGTGTCCTAAAGGCTGTTTTCTCAATATCACCCTCTGCAATCCTAATCTGATGGTAGCCAGATCTGAGATCTATCTTCGAGAACACACTGGCCCCTCTCAGCTGATCAAATAAATCATCTATCCGTGGTAATGAGTACTTGTTCTTGACTGTAACCGCATTAAGCTCGCGGTAGTCGATGCAGAGTCGCATACTGCCGTCCTTTTTCTTGACGAACAGCACTGGAGCACCCCAAGGAGAAACACTAGTCGAACGAATCCCTTGTCGAGGAGGTCCTCCAGCTGTAGCTTCAGCTCCCTCATCTCAGCCGGTGCCATACGGTAGGGTGCCTTAGCAATAGGGCCCGTACCTGGCAACAAGTCGACGGCGAACTCAACCTCGCGCACAGGCGGCATGCCTGGTAGCTCATCAGGAAATAAGTCAGGAAAATCTACCACGACTGGAATGTCTACGTCCGTCACGTCGCTCTGTCTCGTGTCCTGTACATAACAGAGGAAGGCTTGTCGGCCCTTCCTAACATCCTTCATCAGGACAATGCTGACACGATCTTGACAGTCGGCTCTCTCCTCACACTGCGGTATGACACTGTCCTGCCGCTCGGCCCCTTCAGTAGTAGTCGATGCTCTGCACAATGAAGCGGCCCCTTATGCTTCTGTAGCCAATCCATGCCCACTATAATGTCAAAACCCAAGTTCTTGAACTCAATTAGATCAATGGGGAAGGTCTCAGTCATAATGCTGATCTCTAACCCTGTATACTGTCTGGTGCAACCTACTTTCTCCTTCGAAGGAAGGGTGACTGAAAAGTCTGAAAGCTGTTCGGGGTGGCCCCCAGCTTCTTAGCAAGCGTCGAGGAAATAAAAGAATGCGAAGCCCCTGAGTCGAACAATACGGAAGCACTAACACCATCAATAGGAAAGGTACCTGAGATCACCTCTCGTATTAGCATCGAGTCCCAATAAATCACTAATTTACTGTTTTTTTTTGTAATTGTCATACCTGTGATGACATTACCAGACTCCTTGGCTTGCGCCATATCTAGATGCAGATGGTACCCTCCTTTCCATTATCGTGCCTGAAGTTATGAATTAATGGTATCAACAAACTGAACACATATACTTGAAGGTACAAAACTTTTATTTCATTCATCCAACTGTTTATACAAGGTTACACACTTAGCTACTGCTATTACATCAATACTGTCTGAAAGTCAAGTTTAAACGGCCGGGTCGGATGTGGGTATCGTTCACTAGGGTAGGTGGTGCGGTATTGAGCTTAATGCTCTTAATACCATGATATACAAGTCTCGACTCTCCACCAAATACCAATACATCCCCAGACTTGAGGATGATCCTGCTTGCTAGATCCATCCTCTTCTGGTCTCCATAGATAACTCAGCATCATCGCCGATGGAGAATGACACAACCGGTATTCCTCTGGTGATGGACTCGGTCGTCTCATCACGGTCCTGGTGCATTCCAAGCTTTCCTCCCTGCTCATAGTAGTTGATGATGCAAACGTCAGGTGTCATGTCGGGTAATGGATAAGTCCCACAGTCTTGAGCAATATCCATTGCGTTTCTCACCAAGGTAAGGAAACTCTCAGGTATCCTAGGTATAGATACGTCACCTACCATCCTCACCTCTCGATAAACCCTAGCTTGTGGATCCCAATCTTTCCCTAAGCACATCATGTGCAGTTTCATTCTAGAACCACTATTAAATACAGGGGTATAAAAACCTCCTATGCCCTTACCCAAAGCTCTACACTCATTCACTATGGTGATTTGCTCATCTAGGGTTAGGAACTCTCTGAGAAGTATCATGCCCGGTCTGACTACATGACACAACTCACTAGGGTACTCCCGTCTTTCTTCCACGGGTCTAGGTGATCTCTGTCTTGTAAGTGTGGGATAGCAGATATCGAAGTCTCCTAAGAGGTAAAAGGTTTCCTAGGTAAGTTGTTCATCTAAAGCGGTAACTTAAACACACATTCATGCTAAGGTAAAGCGTTTAACACTTAGTCATGCTTTCATACAATGGTTAAGGTTTCAAATGCTACCCTTCACCGCGCTGGGTACTAGTGCCAGCGCCTGAAGCTCCCGCTGCATTCAGCATACGGTTGCCCGGCGGGTTCCTCTGGTTCTGGTTCTGCTGCTGTGGCTGCTGATGCTGCTGCCCTCTCTGGGCTTGGGGCGCCGGCCCCCTCTGGCCACCTCGAGCTCCACCTCCTCCAGTAGATGCGCCCTGAGTCCCCTTCTGCGGGCGGTACGCTCGGCTCTCCGGGTTCGAGAAGCACTCGAACGACCTGTGGCCCTTCTTTCCACAATGGTGGCAGTCCACCGCTTGCCGGTGCAGTCGACACCCGGGTGGTCTTTACCACAGCGCTTGCAATGAAAGTGGCGCTGGGGTGCAGTATCTATATCATCACACTCAGGTTAGTACAAGGATGGTAATGGGTAGTGTAGTACACAATTCATTCACAAGGTTAGATCGCTTACCCTTAGGGGGTACAGATCTAAGAGGCTGCACATCGTAGGTAGGCCCGGTCAGCAACGGGACCTTGTCCTTGCCCTTTTGGCTGGCCTGCTCCTTCTTCTTCTCCCTCCAGGAGAACTTTTTCTTCCTGTGATCGTCAAAGTGTCAGGAATAGCAGGTATAAAAGCAGGCAGTAAGTAGTAATTTAAATGGATTAAATAACTTAAGGTGGTTCTTACTTCCAGCCCTTACTGCCTCCGCTTCCAGCCTCAGTCTCCGCCTCTTTCTCTGGGGCCTTACGCTTCTGCCCCTGGCCGTCCTCCGGCTGTTCACCATCATCTCTGTCCGAGAAGCAGCGTCATAACACTCCTGTAATACATCAATGAGTTCCCCGAACTTGTAATAATCAAACTGAGTTATAAGGTACAAACTGTCAATTAGTTTTACCTGAACCGTAGGGTACAAGGTAGCACCCATGGCGGCCTTAATAGCATATCTCAACCCGCCTCTAAATTTCTCCACCTTCACAGCATCAGAATAACAACTCCTGGGACGAAGTCCAAGAGCCCAATAAACAGGGAGTTACTGATCTACTGTCATACTACCCTGCCTCAGGGCCTCAAACTCCTCCCTCTTCCTCTGCTTCAAATGAGCAGGATAGTACTTCTCTCTCAACAATTCCACAAAACCAGTCCATCCAAAACCCTCTATAGCAAGATAATGTGCCTTCACGGACCTCCACCACGTGCTGGCAGCGTCCTTCAGGTGAAAGGCTGCTATATCGACTCGGTGCTCAGCAGGCACGTGTATGGCATCGAAGGCCTTCTCGTGCTCAACAATGAATCTCTCCAGGACAGTGGGGTCAGCAACTCCATCATAGGTAGGTATTCGCGTGTCAGCTACGCTCTTCAGCCAATTCGGCTCTCTAGGTGCGGGTACGGGTGGGACTACCGGTGGTGCAGGTGGTGCTCCTATATGGATACCTCCCATCTGGGCTAGCTGAGCGAAGACGGCAGCTACCGTCTCAGCCACGCCCACGGCTGGGGCCTCCGGAGGACCTGCTCCAGGCCCGCCACCTCTTCCACCACCTCCTCTACCTGCTGATCGCCTCCCAGAAGACATCTGACGAATTCAAAATTAAAGTCACACTCGGTACAAATACCGTACTTATCTCAACCATAAGTTCACATAGCCCTAAAAGGCATAAAAACATTGTCCCCGACAATCTCCTAACTCAAATCTTTACAACTATCTCCTTGGTACTGGTGTGTGAATAACCTAGGCTCACGGTACTTAAACTACTATCTCTTGTAATCAGAGCGGTACTCCGCTCTGATACCACTTTGTAACACCCCTACTAATCCTGCTTCTAAAAATAATATAATCGCAGCGGTAAATAACAGATTGTCGTTCTAATGGTGTCACAGTTATCACTCGCCCATACGGGTGATAACGAGTTACCTGATAATCAACATGCGAAACGTATTCCCGCAGTGACCACAAGAGATAGATAGTAGTACTTAAACAATTTAAAACAAATCTAACAACAACCAATTATTACAGACCGTGAGCATCTAAACCAAATACACCTCGGTTAAACAACCCGAGTCCAAAACAACCTGAGTATCACACCGTACCAAGTCTAAACCAACAGTAATATCACATAGTCACGCCTCGCTGCGACCCACCAGCTAGTCACCTGCATGAAAATGGTTTGTGGTATGGAATCAGCCCCTGCTGAGTATGTCATCACATGCCCCGTCATGCCCCCAAAGACCCCTCAATTATTTGGTCGAGAGCATGAGGTTCATTACATGCAATACCGTTTTAATATTTAAAACTGTAAAACAATTAACAGTAACATCCATACAATAAACACAACCATCACCATATATAATATAACCACAAGTATAACCAATGAACAACCAAGCGAAACAACGAGAATAATAAACAAGTACTAGTTCTCGTCCATGGTGTAGAAACCAATATCGTTCGCCACTGTATAATTCTTAACTGTATTATTTGTTCAGTTATACCTAGTGACAATGTCTCGTTAAAACGACATGTCTCTAGTTACCCATAGATTATGGCGGGTCACCCACGGCAGTAGCCACTCCAACGGTAGAGTCTCCGACCAACGAGCCATTCTAGCTCACGGGAAATTTTCTTGATACTTGCGGACCCGTACGCGGACATCCTGGTATCATTTTTGTGATCACAGCGCGCACCAAGAGCCACATCCTCCTGGCTTTACTTCCATTCCATTAATTAATTATACCATCGCATCGCATTACCAAATTTCCTAACACAGCAGACTAAGGTCATTAGTCCAATCCGGAGTCTGTAAACTCGGGATCCAGTGTTAGATACGAGAGCGGTGTATAGAAAGGCCAATGCTCCGTATAAAAGTCTCGGATAATATGTATATCTTATTATCCTAGTGCTACAACGTTTTTCTGACGATCCTTATATTTCATATAAGATAGCACCATAGCCGCTAGTTCGTTTTATATATATTGGTCCATATATACGAACCGATACTGTTAACTCAACAACAGTAATAATAAGCAGCTATAAATACAATTCATGCATATTAATTATCACATTCAGACAAACAATCTTATCACAGATCACACAGAAGTCTGAACTGAGGAAGCCCTCAGAGACAATCAGAGACACATAACAACATACCGTTCACCCTGATGTATTACGGTGGAGTATGAATCAGCAAGATCCTATGCTCCTTGTGTAGTCTCTACAGTCTAAACAATACATAATGCTACTGATTAGCATACCGTATAACAACACATTCTACGGTACCCGTACCGTCACTAACACCTCCCGTTAACCCCCCGTTATTAACTATCGATGTTTGTCGGGTTTTAGGTTTAACTCGAGATTGGGAAAAGTGTTCTATTACATGCATAGTCTTGTTTGTATATTAGTATAGTTTTATTGTTGACTTGTTTATCGCATGTGTCGTATAGTTGTTTCATTATTGCATGTGCGATTCTATGTCATGCACTATGCATCTCACCTTAGTATTTATTTTTCTAAGGTTGTCTCTCCTCTTTTTTTTTCAATGTGGTATAATTCATATGTAAACAATACTTTGAATTATTTAAAATCCTTATTATTCCATGCATACTCCTAACATTAGAATTTCGATATCTAATGTTTATAATTCTTTTCTCCTTATCTATTATCATTTTAATTATGATAATTTATAGTTATTGCACCATATCACATTTTCTACACCATTACATATATTATTTTATATGTGTGTATTATGGAACTATTTATTATATGGTAAGTCTTATAATCTTCATTCATCCTTTTTAATGAATATCCCTTATATTATAAATGTTATAACTCTTATAACATTAAAACCATATTATAAATTCCATTTAAAAATGTTAATATTTTCGAACAGCACCTATGTTCTTAATATTTCCAAAATCCACCACTTAATTAATGTAGTGTTACATTATAGTTATATAACATATATTATGACATTTAAGTCATTAAAACAATTATAACCTATAGTTATATTTTGTTATAAAAATACCAATAGCCCCTTATATTTTCGGCTTCCATTATACCCTAAACTTCTATAAATCACAATTCCATCCCCATTTTTAATACATAGTTTTCTAATTCCATTAAACTATATATTATACTATAATACCTTATAAATCACCATTTAACATATACCTTATAAAATAATCAATTCCTACATAAACTATCACAAATATAAATTATCATACTTATATTGAATCTATAACAATTATATATATTTCTAACCTTATATATAACTCATTACAAACTACCAAGTTATAAACTCATTACTATTATACTTCTCTAATTTTGGTTTACACATATGTTACCCATTTGTAACAATTTTACAAAATATCTTATATTATACTTATATAACTCATATAAACTCCAAATTTAACCAAATAAATTTCTAAAAATTCCTAATAACCTAAGGTTTGTACTAAACTCCATTTAGTACCCCAAGTTTTCAGAAATTACATTATAGCCCCATTTTTATAATCTTTTACAATTTAATACGTATCTTATTATAAGATAGTATTTTAATTTCTTAAATTTTCCAAACTTGGTCAAAGTCTCCTATATAGTCAACTTTGACTTCTAATACCAAATGGGAACCAATTTTTCGGTAATCACTAATAATAACCTATACTTTTCTATTTTTACAATTTTGACCCAAAACTTTATAAAATGTTATAATTTTTATTAAATTCATTTAAAAACCCTAATTGCTCTAAATTAAGCCCACGGCTTTCTAATTTCCTAGTAATTACGAATTGGCCCCAATTTTAATTATAAGCATAAATAAAACTAAATAAGCTTATAAACTTAAATTAAAATGGCCTAATGACATGGCCTTATTACAACCTTGAACTTGCAAAATAAATTACACAATAAATGTCTCAAAATATAGCATATATTCTCGGCCTCACCTTGGTTTAATTATTTTTCCACATAATGTCATAATTTGACCATTATGTTAATTTAATCTCTTAAATGACTAGCTTAATTTATCTTAGTCATTTTTTTCCATTTTAGGTCCATATGACCCATATTTATAATTTCACTCTCGGCCATATATATATATATATATATATATATATGTATAATATATATATATATATATAGCTTAGAAATTATAATAATCATAAGTTTAAGGTGTTTATACCTTGATTATTCCTTGTATGGGTCGGTCACTTGTAGGAAAATTCACCACTTCATTTAGACATGTTTAATACACCAAAACAAGATATGGTTATACTCCAAGCTTGAGCTTAACCATAAGGAATAATTAATGTAAGATTTAAGGCAAAAATCACCTTAAAAATGCAAGGGAAGTTCAAGCTGGTTTCGGCCTGAATCAAACACACCACAAGGTGTTAGATCCACCATATTGACATAGGAAATAGCTAGATCACAACAAGCTGCCTTGTTATTAGGTTTTACCTTGGAAAAATGCCTTAAAAGAGAGTATTTCTCTTGGATCTCGGCCACACTTGCTCCAAATGGCTAACCAACTGAATGAACATGTAAATATGAATATTATGAGTGTATAAACTCATAAAAATCAGAGGAAAAAAACCGGATGTAGAGTGGAGAGGCTTAAGGTATGTTTTTACCTTAAAATGCAATTTTGAGCAACCTTGGTCCCTCTACTTGTCTCAACCGAGTTTAGCTGTTGTTCTAACCTTAGAACACTGAGAATGAGCCATAGGAACAGATGAGCCACGAAATCTAAGTGTAGGTAGTGAAGAGATGAAGAAAAAGGGCTAAAAATGACCTTAAACACTTACCTTAAGAGCTTAGGAGTTAGATCTGCCTTCCATGCTCAAGAACCAGACTTGAGAGCTGCTAGGAAGGAGAGGAACTCGGCTGGGCAGAAGGGAATCGGACAAGAGCAAGAGAAGAGAGTGGAAAGGCTTGAATAATTGAAAAAAGTAGGTTTTACTATTGCAAATTGAATATTAGGTAGCAATTTGTCTACTAATGATTGTGAGCTGTCTCCTCCCTCCTTGCCTGCCGATCTCCATGGTCCAAGTGGGTCAATTAATTGACCATTGACCATACTTGGTCAATATTGACTCATGCGGGCCCCACTTTAGGGTTTTATTAATATTTTAATATTAAATTTGTAAAATTCGTAAATTTCTGGAATTAAATTCCTAATATGATATAATTTGATAAAATATCATATTTAAGGGTAATTATAATCTTTAAGCCCATTAAAAATCAATTTAAAGGCAATCTCACAAAAACGTGCTTTAAGGTGTTTTAGTGCACATTTTTGTGTCACAGGATGTTCCTGAGCTTAGTTCTCCTTGAGAATGGTTTTGTTGTGTTCCTTACTTCATTATAATACTTAGGAATCCACTTTGGATCCTATTTGAGGTCATACAATCTTTATGGTGTCTTAAAGCACATTTTTGGCTTTACCGATTTTAAGGCGTGTTTTGCCTTGTTGAGATCTTTTAGATTGTTCCCTAATAATATTTAGATGTTTATTAATCATCTTAGATCATTAATAGATCATTTAATTATATTTTAAAGGTTAGGGGTATTTCAAATCGTTAGTATATCTTTTCATGATTGTTTTGAGTCCTAAAGGAGAGGTAGAATGATACCCACCTCGACGAGTATATCATCATCATCATCCATCAACACTTGCAGGCTAGCTAGTTAGCATCTTGTTTGTAGAGTATTTGTGAAAAAAGCGTTAGTATGATTTACCATGAAAGATCCTTTTTGAAATTTTTGTCTCTTTTTTCTTTTGCATCTTCTTACAATAATTGGTTGATTAGACATTGTTTTTTTTATTAACTGTATGTAGCTTTAAAATAATGACACTATTTCAGCGTTTGGGCAAAGACTACCTAACTAAATGACTACTACCTTCATCCCACTTTAATCTTCCTGTTTGTTTTTTGACACATTTTTCACTTCAATATTAAACATATAAGATAAAATAATTTTTTAAATCAATTTCTACAACTTATAGCTTTTCACATAAGATTCAATTACAAAACTTAGATTTGTGAAATTATGTTATTTTATATATTAAATATTGAAGTCAAATGACATTTTAAATAGTAAATGAGAAGGTTAATAAATGACGGAGGGAGTAATTGTTAGTAGTATCTTTTCATGATTGTTTTGAGTCCTAAAGGAGAGGTAGAATGATACCCACTTCGAGGAGTATATCATCATCATCATCAATTCATCATCCATCATTGCTAGCTAGCTAGTTAGCATCTTGTTTGTAGAGTATTTGTGAAAAAAGTGTTAGTATGATTTACCATGAAAGACCCTTTTTGAAATTATTGTCTCTTTTCTTTTGCATCCTCTTCAGTTTACTAGTATATTTATTAAATTCGTCTTCAAAAAAAAAATTTATTAAATTAGTCTGCATGCACTTTTCATAATATTAAAGTACTTCCTCCGTCCTAAATTGACCGTCCTGTTTACTTTTACGGCACGTTTTTCAACTTCAATATTAAGCATATAAAATAAAATATAAAACTAAATTTTGTAACATATAGTTTATCATGTAAGAATCATATGCAAAATTTAAATTTTCAAAATTAATTTACTCCCTCCGTTAATTAATATCTGTCATTTTAGGTTGTGACTCTTGTTCAAAAATATGTGTCATTCTAGCTTTTTGACACACTTTTTTCCACTTTTAACCCTACTATTCAACACAAAAATAATTATTATCTAAATGGAAAAGTAAAAATAGGGGTACATGCATCATTATTCTACTCTCCTTAATAAGTGTGCAAGTTTCTAAAACGACAGATATTGTTGAACGGAGGGAGTATCTTATATGTTAAAAATTGAAGTCAAACGACATGTCTTTCAGGGAGTATGATGGATGAATTACGGTACAGCTAGCGGAGGTGTGTCCTGTAGTAATGTTGTATGACCTGGACAGTGAAAGATGATGATGGACCCCACATGTTTACTCTGATCATGAACAACTAACTAATGCAATTCAAGATTGATTGACTGAATGAATGAAACAAAATACTCTAAAGGAGTAGGATACTGTAAAAAGATGATAAAGTAAATACTGCGTATGAGTGATGGAGTTAATTAATACTATTGGTCAGAAGGACTCTCGACTTTTACGCGGGCCAAAGCTGCTACTGCAGTAGCAATAGTAGTAGCAGTAGCCAAACCAGCACAGTTACTGTAAACAGACAACAGCAAACCAGACCTACACCCAAGCTACCACCACCCCCAACTCACAAAATAGAAAATGAAATACCTAGAGATTCCGAGAAAAGCGAGCTGTTTGTTTTTACTCATTTTCGCTCACTGTCTCAGTCATTCATCAGCGCCTTTCATCGTACTTTAGTCACGTCAATCACTACTTTTTACTTCCTTCTTAATGCTGCTGTTGCTGCTACTGCTACGTACCATGTCTGTCATCCATTGACGCTTCTCCCAACGCCTTTCTTTGTTTCTTCTCTATCCTCCTCCTCCTAACCCTTTTTCCCCACCCATGCACTTCCTTCCTCCTATTCTAATAACCACTTTACTTACCTTGCGGTAAACTTTAATCACCAATTTGTCCGGATTTCCACCTGTCATACCAAGGACGTTTCCGTCATTTCACAACCTGTCTTCTTCTGTCCACTCACTCACCCGTTCCCTACCTCCTTCCAGCAAATTTTCAGCCTTACTTTCTATCCCAAAGTTGGATACAAATTACCACCTATCGAAAACCGTGACTTACACGTGGCGAGTTCCATGGATACTAAAACAAACAACACGTACAAATTAGTACTCCCTCCGTCCCTAATTGATCTTCCTCTTCACTATTTGGACTTGTCGTTTGACTTCAATATTTACATGTAAGATAACTAATTTTATAAATCTAAGTATTGTAATGGATCTATATATGAAAACTATATGTTGTATAAATATGTTTTATAAAATTATTTTATCTTATATATTAATATTGTGGTGAAAAAACGTGCCAAAAGCAACAAAGTCAATCAGGGACGGAGGGAGTACTAATTAAATTAAATGACCCCACTCTGATGATTCAAAAAGTGAACAAGTTAAAAAGTAGAACAAGACCTGTCCTTATCACGTAAGACAGATACTTTGTCGGCTTCATGGTCTGTTTCTCACTGTCTGTCTGACATCAATCGCGGTTGGACCGGGGGGCGCGACTCAACTCAACTCAACTCAATACCACCCAACTCACTCACATGTCCTATCGTAATATGTATCGTTCATCTCCAACAATCACAAACGGACATTCCCGAATCGTACGGTTCACAACCACCATAACTTTACACGCGCCGAACAACTCGACTTATTACTCCCGGGAAGGAGAAGAAGGACCACGACCACGACTTACCCATTGCAATTTGCAACTAACCAACCACCACCCACACATGAGACTACTCTAGTACTCCGTCCATCCTGAATTGACCGTCCTGTTTGCTTTATGACACGTTTTTCCACTTCAATATTAAGCATATAAGATAAAATAATTTATAAAACTAAATTTTATAATATATAGTTTATCATGTAAGGAATCATATACAACTTAAAAATTTTAAATTATTTTATCTTATATGTTAAATATTGAAGTCAAACAACATGTCCAAATAGTAAACAGGACGGTCAATTTAGGACGGAGGAGTAGTAGTCTACTCCTACACACTTGCGCGCACAAAACTCTTCTATCTACAACGACGTACCCTGCTACTACTCCCTTCTCTTCTGTTATTCCACCACCTAGCCTTTCTAATCTACTACAACAACGTAGGTAC